>JBBBDQ010001080.1:5095000-5447500 GCA_037127315.1 Ascarosepion bandense | reverse complement strand
CTTAAGAAAATTGAGGTACTTATAATTAAGGAAAAACTGTCTTGAGGATTCTTTCCAAAAAGTGGTCAGCTTGAAGAGAATATAAGGTACTTTTTCTTCATTCTTGGACATTATTGTATTCTCTGTCTATTCTGTTTGCATTATTGTATTCTCTGTCTATTCTGTTTGCATTATTGTATTCTCTGTCTATTCTGTGTGCATTATTGTATTCTCTGTCTATTCTGTGTGCATTATTGTATTCTCTGTCTATTCTGTGTGCATTATTGTATTCTCTGTCTATTCTGTTTGCATTATTGTATTCTCTGTCTATTCTGTGTGCATTATTGTATTCTCTGTCTATTCTGTGTGCATTATTGTATTCTCTGTCTATTCTGTTTGCATTATTGTATTCTCTGTCTATTCTGTTTGCATTATTGTATTCTCTGTCTATTCTGTCTGCAGTGGAAGAAATTACAATGCTCACTTTAAGTCAAATCATGCATTTTGACAAGGGGAAAGAACTGCAATACTATTTTTATCCTTTTTAACAAAAGATTAAGCAAAAAAATGTTTTCACCCACCCAATGAAATTATTGTAATATTACAAAACTTGATTATCTGTGCTTGACTTGGCTATAATTTATGCACATACCACTGGATAAGAGGTGTGTCACTTGACTGTCTAGCATAAATATTGCCTTACCAATTAGAGCCTGTTCATCAGAATGACCGCACATCAACTCTATATCTTCATTTCTTTCACCAATCGTGACCTAGTTATATCACTGAGGCAATGTAGGATGAAGTTGAGACTTAAAAAAATAATTTCACTTAATATGTATGCAGTTTACAGCATGAAGAAAATATTGTCCCATTTAGGTTCTGTATATTTTTCTGAAATGTATACACGTGTTTGTCTTTTGTCATTTATGAAGAAAGTTATCATATTATGGATATGATAATGCTTATATTGGGATGGTTAGATAGACTTATCTCCACCGATCATTCCAGTAGTTGGGGATTCCCAGTGTAATAAACAGTTTATCTGTCTATAAATTTATCTAATATTGAATGACTCCCCCTCACTCGATATTCTTTTTACTTAATTCTGATGTGTGTTATGAGATTTCCATCATTTTGTAGTTGCCCGTCTAGCAAGTTTTTATTGGAATGCTCTAGGCTAGATATCTTTGAGGTAATTGCTGAGGTGACTATATTTAATAATTGGTGTTATTCTACATGAGCTACATAACACGTAGAACTTGTTATGAGTGCCAATCTTTTCTTTCTCTCTCAACATAAAAATAATCCAAAGAATATAACGAAAATGTGAAAAAGAAGTTCAAACAAATAAATTAAAATAAAAAATATTTACCCCTCTTCTGTTTCTTAGCTTTGCCCCCCACAATCCATCATTAACCATTGAGGCAAAAACAAAAAATAGATACTTCTTCTGGTCACCTTTCCCCATTCTAAAAGGATATGTTTTAATAATTCCTTTTTTTTTTATTTTGTATTATCTCACAAAAGTTGATTAAAGCATGTATGGCAAAGACTACATGCAACAGGAAAGGGTTCTTAATTGTATGTTGCAATAATTACTGACTTGTCACATTCAATGGAAAGGTCAGATGTCAGATTGAAAAAAAAGAAAGACGCAGAACACTTGATGGAATTAGTCTTATCAATCAGTTAAATAATGCACAAAATGTTATGGCTGCACATGAATTTCTTTCTTGTTTTGACTTTTTTTGTAAAGGGATTAAATAATTTTACATGATTCGAAATAAAAGGACAGTTTAACTTTTGAATTTTGCACTCAAATGATTAAGCACAGTCTAGTCATATTTCTACTATCATACATCTCACTCACTGTTACATTCATTTTTCTCTCTCATTCATTTTTCCCTCTGCTCTTTCTCTCTCATTCATTTTTCCCTCTGCTCTTTCTCTCTCATTCATTTTTCCCTCTGCTCTTTCTCTCTCATTCATTTTTCCCTCTGCTCTTTCTCTCTCATTCATTTTGCCCTTTGCTCTTTCTCTCTCATTCATTTTGCCCTTTGCTCTTTCTCTCTCATTCATTTTTCCTTTTACTCTTTCTCTCTCATTCATTTTTCTCACTGCTTTTTCTTTCTCTCTCATTCATTTTTCTCACTGCTTTTTCTTTCTCTCTCATTCATTTTTCTCACTGCTTTTTCTTTCTCTCTCATTCATTTTTCTCACTGCTTTTTCTTTCTCTCTCATTCATTTTTCTCACTGCTTTTTCTTTCTCTCTCATTCATTTTTCTCACTGCTTTTTCTTTCTCTCTCATTCATTTTTCTCACTGCTTTTTCTTTCTCTCTCATTAATTTTTCTCTCTGCTTTTTCTTTCTCTCTCATTCATTTTTCTCTCTGTCTTTCTCTCTCATTCATTTTCTCTCTGCTCTTTCTCTCTCATTCATTTTTCTCTCTGCTCTTTCTCTCTCATTCATTTTTCATCTCTGCTCTTTCTCTCTCATTCATTTTTCTCTGCTCTTTCTCTCATTCATTTTTCTCTCGCTCTTTCTCTCTCATTCATTTTTCTCTCTGTCTTTCTCTCTCATTCATTTTTCTCTCTGCTCTTTCTCTCTCATTCATTTTTATCCCTGCTCTTTCTCTCTCATTCATTTTTCTCTCTGCTATTTCTCTCTCATTCATTTTTCTCTCATTCATTTTTCTCTCTGCTCTTTCTCTCTCATTCATTTTTCTCTCTGCTCTTTCTCTCTCATTCCTTTTTATCCCTGCTCTTTCTCTCTCATTCCTTTTTATCCCTGCTCTTTCTCTCTGTATCTCTTTCATTTTTCTCTCTGTATCTCTTTCATTTTTCTCTGTATCTATTTCATTTTTTTTTTTTTTGCTCTCATTTTCTGTCTCTCTGTCTATCTCATTTTTTTGGTCCTGGGTGTGACAGTAAACTATATTTGGCAGCAAGGCATTCCATGCTCCTCACAACCTCCCTGATTGGTATAAAAATAGACTTTTATAGAATTATACACATTTTGAAGGAAACATATTACCAACAATACATTTTTGAAGGAAAAAAATATTACCAGTAATACATTTTTGAATACAAAACTAGAAGACATCTTCAGTTTTCTAAAATAAAATAAAAAAATTAATCAAAATCTGACTAAATCAACCTTCTCACTAAAACTGAACATTAAAAAAATACCTTAAAACTCCACCTTTTTGGCATTAAATAACCCACAGAGATTGATATGCCATTAAGCAAAACTTGAATTCTCTAATTTTTTCTAACTCTCTGTCATTTTTCCTTTCTCTCTGTCATTTTTCCTTTCTCTCTGTCATTTTTCTTCTCTCCCTCTCTCTGTCATTTTTCTTCTTTCTCTCTCTCTGTCATTTTTCTTTTTTCTCTCTCTCTCTCTCTCTCTCATTTTTCTTTCTCTCCTCCATTTTATTTTTTTTCTCTCTCTGCTTTATCTCTCTCCTCCAATTTTTTTCTCTCTCTGCTTTATCTCTCTCCTCCAATTTTTTTCTCTCTCTGCTTTATCTCTCTCCTCCAATTTTTTTCTCTCTCTGCTTATATCCGTTGATCTTAGTCTTTCATATCAATATGGTTTATTCAGATCTATCTTCAAATCAAGATTCAATCATTAACTATCCCGCTTTTTCTCATAATTGTCACTTCCTTTTTCATTCATATAACACACCTCATTCATCATAACCAGTTTAACAGTAATCCTCTGCCAGCCACGTATTGGGTGAACTTTAGCTTATTTATGAACACAGATGTGATATCATGGGCACTGGCCATCCCAAACAGGTCTAACAATAAAAGACAACAATTCTAGTGGTCATACATATTAAAAGTAGAAAATCTTTATAATATGTACAATCAGCCATTCTTTAGGGTCACAAGACCTAAAACACGTGTAGCAAAATATAAAAAATAAAATATATGTATGTCTACATAATAATCAAATGTTTATGTTCTGCTTTTTTTTTTCATATATATTTTTTGTTTTTTAATCATTTCACCCCGAGCAAGGCAGAAATGCCACTGATGAGCGGGGGCTAGATAACTGTAAAAAGATTAATTAGAAAAGATTGAGGAGTACAAAATGTTTGTGTGTGTGTGTGTGTTTTATTTTAAATTAATATTGTTTACATTGTGACATGGAAATTTCTATATTTTGAGATTTTTACCTTGTCATCAGGCAATGTTAGCTAATTGTTATGAAAATGGTTTTCATGTGAATATAAGAAACAATACAATTGGTTTGTTATATATGGATGTGGGAAGACAGAAAAATTTATGTGCGTGTTCAGTTTAACTAATCAAAATAGAAATCCACTTTAAGTTTGAAAAAAAGTTTATATTTTTTGGGAATACATGATTTTCTCTTTCAATCTTAACAGCAGGAGTGTCATTTGATCAAAACCTCTGTCTAGACTGCATTTACTTTTTAAAAAGTAAATGCTGGAGAACTTGGAATTCTAAAACTGTTGGTTCTTTTCACCTGGAGTTTTAATAGCTCAGAGGTAGAATTGCCGACTGATGTCAATTTGGTCGGGTTTCAATCCTGGCTAGAAGCAATCGGATGTCTAACTATACTAATGAGCTGTGATATAGTGAAACAGATCTGTCTGCAGATGAATATATATGTGTGTGTGTATATATATATATATATAGCCTGAAAATTGCATTACAGCATGAACCAGACTGTTGCGACTTGGTGTTGAGAACAGTGTCTACTTTTATATTTACATATGCTCTACCTCTGATATTGAGCCCTTTAACCTATAAATATAGTATGTAAAAGTAGATATTGAGGTTAACACCAAGTGGTAACAGTCTGTTTCATTCTTAAACACTAAAAAAACAATGAAAGAAAGATAGCCTGGAGATTGTATTCAGTCATGAAATTGACTCTCTGCATACAGTATTGATCTGAGTGTCCACTTTTATATTTACATATCCTCTATCTTGGATATTGAGCACTTTTAACCATAAATATACCATACCTTAAAAGTATATTTTTATCATATATATATATATATATATATATATATATAAATAAATGCAAACTTATCACTATACTCATTTCGAAAAACCCTCTGCATATATATGCAAAGGAAAAAAAATGGTTGTAAAAAAAAAGAAAGAGCTAAGCACATGAACATCAGCCAAAGTGATTTGGACTGAGCCAGTACATAACCCAAAGAAAAACCCAAGACGAGTAATCAAAAAAGCACTTAATACATAAGCAGAGCAGAATAAGTAAATTAACCTAGTGAGCCAACAAACCTACCAAGGATTCACCTAAACAGATCTTCAGGGAAGGTTGGCTAACCAAAAAAGGCTAGAGTGTCTAGTCTACTCTGCTATTAACTCCTGACTTGAGTAAAAAAAGATATATATTTTTGATTCTTTTGGGGGTCTGTGTATGCAAGTGAGTGCAATAGCCTTGAAATGGAATTTGAACTCAACATGACAGTCTTATTTTCCATGCCAATAGTCATACACCAGAAATTTAGTTTAGAAGAAAAAGCAGAAATGTGGTCATGATGAAGGCTTATCTAAAATCAGTCATATGTTTTGAAAGAATGGATAATGGAGAAATGTGGTATAGAGCATAACAAACCTTAAACAACACTCCTTATGGATGAAATTCAGTTTTATTTATCCTAGAATGGTAGCCAACCAAGACTAGATAGCTCAGTCTGTCCTATGTAATTCATAACTGTGGAAAAAAGAAATAGAACAATACCTTTCCCAAGGGTATCTGTGCAAAAATGAATGCACCTGCCTTTACTTGAATTTGAATTTGATTAAGCATCCTCACTTTCTTTGGTGAGGATGGGTGGTTAGATATCCAGCTGGTTTAAAAACAAGACCTATCTGGGAGTGGGGAGGCTTCTTGTAGGGCCAATGACCATCTGGCACAATAACATATTCTCTGTAGCTATGTATGCAGCCAGTGCGGTGATGACACAGCATTGCTGGGGTTCCTAAATTGAAGTCAGCAATCTTAGTGGAGCCCCACCCCCTAGAAACATGTCCATGATCAAAGCAAGCCTTGAAGTTTGAGGACATTGGTCATGGTTTAACCTAGAGTGAGATGGGCTCTGCAAGGTCTATTGCCCACAACATGCTATACATGAATGAATATCTCTCCAGCTTTCAATATATATATATATATATATATATATATATATAAATTAAATAGGATTAATTCAGGGATGTTGAATGACCATTTCGATATGAAATCCCCACAGGGGATAACACATCACCTCAGCAACAAAAAAATCCTTTCTGAAACTGGAGAAAAAAATCAGTTTATTTTTCCTTTTTAAATAGATTTGCAAAAAAATTAAAGAAAAAGATAAAATAAAATAAAATAAAATAAACAAGAAAAGAAAAATTGGCATCGTCTGGGTTCGCAAAAAAGGAAAGAGAATTGTAACGTAAAAGGAACAGACAGCATGTTGAATTGATATTAGGTTAAGCAAAACAGAAAAAAAGGTGGGAGGTAAGAGAGATAAAGGAAGGGAGGGAAAAAAGAAAAAGAAAAAAATTTTTATTTATTACAGACGCTGGACATATTCAAAAACCTAACTTCCCAAAAACGTTGAAGTATTAGAAAAAGGCCTTTTACTTAAAAAGGTATAATTATTTTTAAAGGGAATAAAAGGATATAGGATTTAAAATAAATTTTTAAAAAAAATTAGGTCATTTAATTTAAACTAAATAAAGGTACCGCTAGGCATAAAAAAAAAATAATATTGTCTAATATGAAAGATCTGGTAACATTTTCTTTTTCTTTTCATGCTAAAACAAATGGGGGGGAAAAAGAAGTATGATGAACACATATATAAAATGGGCTCTACTGGATTTGTGTGTTTATAAGCTGGAGGCAACTGCTACTGGTAATGTCACTACTGCTCACTTAGAGGATGCAATAGATGAAAACTTTCCCAAATTAGTTTTTTCAAGTTCTGGGATTATTTCACTTATTCCAGGGAAAAACATAGGTAATAAAAGGCTATGTTAAAAACAATGTAAATGAAATGTGAGCTACAGAAATTTATCCTGTATGAAGTAAGTGTTTTGCTTAACATTTAATGTGAGACCATAGATCACTTTACAGTTTATAGAGGTCATTCTTTAACACAATGAAAGTTCACACACACATACACTGTTGATCAGTAAGTCCTCAAACTGGTAAACTGACACATTTTATAGCTGAATTTAAATCTGAATTATCCACCACATAATGTTTAAACTATATTTTCACTGGAGAAGCATTTGCTAATTGGCAATGAAGGAAATTATTTACATGAAGACTATGATCTTAATCTTTGTTTTTATTATCATATCACTTTGTTTTTATTATTTTAGGTCCTTCATCAGATGCTTATGAATGCAGGTAATGTTCATGGAATTCTGAACTGAACTTTTTATTTAATCTATAGGGCTAGATTATTTTTGTTCTGCTGATTATGTCTAGGAATTCTCAAATCTAGTTCTTATTTAGTACTGCTCTCCCATTTCTACTAAGTTCAACTATTTGGCCCTGGGATTGAACTTACAATGTTAATCCATGTCACGTGGACATTCAGACAAGAGATCATATTGAAAAATTGAAATAGCAATTTTTCTTAAATTAAAACAATTTATTAACATAACTTTCCTGTGCCTTTTGTATAAATATTTTCATAGCAATTGTTCTGACAAGCTTTCCTTTTTGGTACCCAGACTTTATGAATTTAATATCAGTACTATAGTCTTACAGTTGAAATGGCCAACTAAATGCAGCCACCATTTCTACTCCAGCAGCTTCCTTTCTCACACTTTCTACCTGTGGAACTCCCTTCCGTATACTTGCTTCCCTGATGGCTACAATCTCCAAGAATTTAAATGCAATATCAATTCCCATCTCTTATTCACTTGACTCCAGTTCTCTCGTCCTTTCTCCATCACCTTGTATATCTTGTTTTTTCCTTTCTCACTCTACCCTTGCAACTGGCTTCACACTGGTATTTCCATCTTTCTCTGACATCCCTTGTAACTGGTTTGTCTTTCTCTTTGCTCTCCTCCTGCTTAAACTTTCTCTCTTCTCTTATGTAGCCCCTTCACACCAGTGGCAGTACCATCTTGCTTGGGGTAAAATGATTAAAAAAATAAAAAAATGTTCTTTGCTAACAGTTTCTTCTGTTGCTCTTCTTGCTTGTGAAACTTTCTTTCAGTTACTTGCCTTTCACTCAGTCTTTACTCCTTGCTTTGAATATTGTTGCCACATCTGGTCTGGTGCTCCTGCTATACATTTAGAGATTCTTGATAAACTAAAAAAAAGAATCTGAAATGAGTTTGGCATCTTGGTTTCAATCTCTTTCTCACTGCCATAACAATGAAAAAAATTGAAACTTACTAAGTTTCAATTTAGTATAAGTCAGGAAATTCATTACTAATCCAGTAAAGTATTAAAATTAGTAACAATAATAGCTCCCCAATCTAGTAGCATGTGTAAATTCATGTGGTCGATATACCAGGGAAAGAAGCTTGTCAAAGCAGTTGCCATAAAAATATTTGTAGAAAGAACAGAGGGAATCCACATGACAATAGTTAAAAAGTGACTGAAGTCAGGCTGCCAAGTCAGATTACATTGCAATCATCTAGAAATACTGTATCCCTGGAGCTTGCACAGAAGGCCAGCATACCAAATCCAGTCAAATGCTTTCAAGATATCAAAAGCGACAGCTCGAGTTTTACTGTTCTTTTTGAGAGCCTGGTGTATATATTCAGTGATGACTGTCAGCACAACATCAGTAAACCTGGCAAAGCAGAAGCCATATTGTTTGTCGGAAAGTAGGTCATGAAATGCTTAACTACTTTAGCATTGATAAGAGACTCAAACACTTTGCCAAAAAGTGGTAAGAGGCTAATAGGATGATAGAGGAATCAGAGAGTTCTCCAGTTCTTTAAAACAGGAACTACAGAGAAAGACTTCCAACAAGCAGGATTCAGTGAGACAATAGTTATTGTGTTTGGAGAGGACAAGAATGAGTTCAGGGGCATATTTTTAAAGGATGATAGCTAGAATTCCATCACCTCTGCTTGCCTTATAGGAGTCAAATTTAGAAATGATGTCTGAGACCAGAGACAAGATAATATCTCTCAGTTGAGCTTCTGTTATAGGTGGGAAATCGGGTGTGAGTACTCTATATGAGTCAAGTGTAGAGTTGAAAGAGAATTTATAAGCAAAGCATTCAACCTTGTCTGTTGTGAATATGAGGACTTCAAATTGATTAGAGGAGAGATCAAGAGTTTGCTGTTGTTCAGCTCACTCTTGCAGAGTCACCAGTAATCTTTGGAGCTGAACTTGTAAGATGCTATACAATGCTTCATTCTATCAGCAAACCATAGCTTGTCATCATTTATGACACACTTATATTCAATATAAGTAAAGAGGCACCTATTTGATCAAATACATTATTCCAATAAAGCTGGAAGAAGTGATTTTTGTTGGCAATAGCAACTGAACAAGCAGGAGAGAACTAAAGAAATAAATGAGGTTTATTTCAGAATTTCCTTGCTGAGATGAAAGCATCAATGCCAGTTTTTACCCAAGAAAAGACCTCAGAGACACAGTCTTTAACAGGGAGACTAAAAACTTTGTCCAAGTGATATCAGCTTGGTAGCAAGATCTCATCATTTTACAATTAAAATGGCTAAATGTAAATTTAAGCTCTGCTAACAGTTTTTTTATGCTTTTTCTCACTTGTGGAACTGTCTTCAGGCTTCTTGCTTTCCCGTGTAGGGACCTCAGTGATGCTTGTCAAATTGGCGTTGTGCCAAACACAACCAAAGCCCCCACAATTTAAAATATCAGAAGGTTGAATGAATGGTTGGAAAAATAAGTGTTTTGTTTGTAAAATAAATGGAATGAGTCCAAGTCTGCTTGTTGATAACAATAAGATATTCTGCTGGTCAGAGGTTTCTGGATGGAAAGGGAGTAGAAAGAGATATTAACAGACAGCACAGCATAATCAGAGTTTCCAAGAGGGCAGAGCTGTATGACATTGCAAGAGTTAGGGATAAAAGTAAGGAAGAGATCTAGAAAAGAATTACATCTTTCAGGGCTACTAGGGAAATGCATGTGAAAATTCATCAGTTACATGAGACTGAGTGATTGAGAAGTTCAGTGTTGGATGCCAGCCACTTGGCATGATGAGCATTAAAGTCCCTGAATACAAACACATTAGCAAATGGGTGATGAGAAATGGACTTGTCTATATTTTCTGAAATGCTATCTATCATGCAACAGTCATGAGAGGAAGCGTAATGGCAGAGAAAGAAGAAATAACTTACTGAATTTATTAGAGAGAGAGACACACACACATGTAAAAGTGGACTGGAAATTTAAGAGCGATCTCCGTAGTCAGAGGTAGATGCCAACAAACATAAAGTCCGGCCCATGCATCATGTGGACATGAGAATTCTTCCTAAAGAGAGGAAGATAACTAGGAATTGGGTATTGAGAAATCAGAGGAAGGGATTGTAGGGTTAAGGTTAGTTTCATAGAGAACTTGGATGTCGGGGGGGGGGGGGGCTTTTCATCAAGGAATGATTCCTCACTGCAAAAATTGTTATGAAGACCAAAGATGTTGGAGAAGGAAATGTTAAGTGGTTTAGATGTTTTTTGTTTGGCTGGTTTAGTTTTGTTTGATTGTTTATGGTCATGATGTGAATTTAGGTAAGGAGAGGTCTAGAAGAGCAATAGCAGTCAGTTGTCAAATGCAACATCTAGGAAGGGAACTGGTGCAGACTGTAGCATAGTGTGGCCTCAGTGCTGCTCACTAGAGTTGTTTGCAGGGACACCTATGTGCAACATGGCATTGAAAGAACCCTGATATTATGTGATTGTTGATCAGAGCGGACTTTCTAGACACTATGCAAGTGTCTGGGCTCCTAACTATCAGTCAGAAAAAAACTGCCAACCCAGTATCCTCAGTGTGAGATGTTGCCACCATGCACACACACCATAAAAAAAATTGCAAAAGTACCACTATTAAGGCCTAAAGAGGGGAAAATAACTGGGAATTTCTTTCCAAACAGGAAACAAAGGATGAGCCTCTACTCTTGTTTAGAAGAAGAGAAGGGTTATGAACCAGGCAATGGAAGAGCCTATCTACTACGAAAAAAAAAAAAAAAAATTGAAATTTACTAAGTTTCAATTTAGTATAAGTCAGGAAAATTCATTACTAATTCAGTAAAGTATTAAAATTAGTAATTAAAACTGCCAAATAAAGTAAAATTAATTCAAATCTTAAAAAAATTTCTTGTTTTTTTTTTTTTTGGTTAGTTGCTTTAGAGACTAACAAAACTGTATGAAATAAAAATGACTTACTTTCATGGTAACTGATGAATGATCCTCTATGGTACCTGGATTTTATAAATTTAAGCCTTGTATTAGATTGGTAGCAAGATCTCATCATTTTACAATTAAAATGGCTACATGTAAGTTTAAGCTCTGCTAACAGTTTTTTCTATGTTTTTTCTCATTTGTGGAACTGTCTTCAGGCTTCTTGCTTTCCCGTGTAGGGACCTCAGTGATGCTTGTCAAATTGGCGTTGTGCCAAACACAACCAAAGCCCCCACAATTTAAAATATCAGAAGGTTGAATGAATGGTTGAAAAAATAAGTGTTTTGTTTGTAAAATAAGTGGAATTTTATTAAAAGAAATGAATAACAAATTTGTAAGAAGAAAATGTACAAAGAGAAAAATATTCGTTGTTAAATGTTCCAGAGAAATTGTAGTAAGTGACAGTATATGTGTAGCTTATATTTGATAGTAACAGTATGTGTGTATGTAAAAAGATTAATCAGGCTACTAATAAAATCTGTGTTCTTTTCCCTTTTTTGTCTGGCAAGAGAGTGAAAAGAAAAGTCAAGCAATAAAGGAGATTGTACTTATCAAACGTTAGTTTTTAGGAGTCAGTTGAAGATGTCTTATTGTTATTGAAGTGAAGATGAAGAAAGGAAAATTGGAAGGAGAGGTAGAATGAATGTATGATGGCACTTTATATGTCTGGGTCGGCTTGAAATTTCTTCTGTTACATTTTAGTGTTGTCTCTAATTCCTGTTCTCATCTGACTGACTTGACTTGGTTAAGTAGTGAAATTTAGTTGTGTGACTGAATCAGAAACTGCATACCCATTTTCTAGGTGTTAAGAAAAATTGACTGGGATCATAGATCAATTTGCTATTTTTCTATCCAATCAGAATCCAGAGTCTTAATTTTCACTGTGACTTGTGAAATTTGCCTTAGTCTAGGTTTTTTCAAAATATTTTCAGTCATTCTGATCTATTTTTGTAGGTGTGCAATTTTACTTTTCATGTTTTAGTTAATTGTTCGATGACATAGGATTTGTATCCTATACCAGTTAACTTTGATCTTAAAAAATTTAAATGCAATGTTAATCGTTATCTTCTGTCTTCTTGTTTCATTTTTCTCTTTACATTTTCTTTATCTTGTATTTTCTTGCACTCAGTAATTTTTTGTGTTTTAGTTGCTTTATTGACTTGCTTTGGGTGAAATAATTTTTAAAAAAAAAAGTAAGATTCCATACTACTTCAAATAAAAGGTGAGTAAAGAAGCTCCTATCAGTACTGGAAAGAGCAATAACTGCTACTGAAGTTGAGGGAAACCTATTTTCCTGAAGATTTTTTAAAAGAAAGATTTTATAAATTTCAACTGAAACCAGTTACTGCATCAATGAATGCTAAATTTTCAATTTACAGAAATGGCTAATATTACCATTACTCTTGATGGTTTATGTATGAATTTGAGTTCAACCAAATATATTTTCTCTTTTCATATGGGAAAATGATGTATAAATCTTTGTAGCACATTTTGTCCTTTAGTCTGAAGTCCCAAAAGATGAAGCTTATCACATAAAATCTTTTTCCACTTTGTTATAGTTTTTCCTAAAATATTAAATCCATAAAAATATATATGTAAAATTCTTCTACATGTTGAAATTTATTCCTTCTGGAATTAAATTTCTTTGAAAGTTCGAAGCTTTGCTGTAAACACACATTCCCTACAGACTAATTTTCAGATTTGCTGTCTGAAGGATGTTCTTTGTAAATTAAAGCATACTTCTTAAAGTATGCTTTAATTTTATTTAATCCAAGTTACAGTTTAAAAGCATTAACAAAAATGACAAAAAGTAATTGATCAATTTACTGCTTTTAAAAACCTAACAACTTCCCCTTTTTTGTCAGTCCCTCTCAAGAGAGACATTACCCACATATTCCCCCACCCCATCAAAAAGTAAAAATTCAGTGTACATTAACCCGGAAATACAGGTCACAAGTTGTAAATAGCAGTGGCATCAATGACTCAAGAGTAGCCTCACTTGCAGGAGTCATTTTCCAGATATCTTATCACAAAGGACAGACCACCAGCAGAGAGAATGGCAGGTACAAATAAATTAGTGGAGATATGTTTGAATTTTGACCTCTCTCATTTACTTACAAAATTGTTGAAGCTTCTTTCACTGGGGTGGGTGGAGCAGCATTAATCTAACATACCTTAATTTCTTCAGGGGAGGTGTTTCTTATTTTTCATTTTTAACTTGTTTTTCTTGAATCACTTTTTATTTTTTACTTTGTTCTATAATCATATTTTTATTGACTTGTTTGTAAAATGATATCTGCAATGCAGCTAGAAAAAAAAAGAAAGAAAAAAACATGGTCCCAAAAATAAATTGCTTCATTTAATAATAGGAATCCTATTTAACATGCAAGAAACATGAAAATTTAGTCTTTTAAGATATGATGTTTTTTACTTTCACCCCATAGGCTACTATGGATAAATAAACATTATTTTCATTAAGTTTTAAGTAAAAAAACAAGGTAAATGTTTGTTTTTAGGTGCCGACGGCTTTTCCCCCTTCAAATTTATCCAAAATAGCATTATTTCTGTGCAAATGTATATGCTGAACTCAAATCAACAATTAGTCATTGAAGAAACTTACCTATTTTGCTTTGAAAGTCCATAAAAAAAAACAAACTATATTTCACCCTTTTTCTCTCCCGTAACTCTCACAAAGTCATGTAATTAACTGCAGAATGATGTTCTACATAGGCAGAATTTTCTATCAAATTTTGGTCGATTTTCTTCCTTTACTGAAACTTCCGGCAATGTACTTCCTGTTATGAAAGTAATAAGCATAGAAATACAATAGCGCATTACTTTCATTACCGGAAGTACATCGCCGGAAGTATCAGTAAATGAGGAAAAATTGACCAAAAATCTGCCAAAATTCGTTGCATTACGCAGAATGTCATTCTGCAGTTAACTACATGACGTCATGAGATTTCATGGGAGAGAAAAAGTGTAAGATATAGTTCATTTTTTTTATGGACATTTAGATAAAAAAAAGGTTAAGTTTCTTCAATAACTAACAGTTGATTTGAGTTCAGCATGTACATTTGCACAGAGATAATGCTATTTTGGATAAATTTGAAGGGGACTTACAACGAAAATTTACCAAAAACAAAACTTACATTTTACAAAATCCAGTTAATTAAATTTACTAAATGACATATATGTTAGAAAAATTTGGTAGTGTTTGGCTATAGAACAGGGTCCTCAGCTGGGAGGAGGGAACTCCATAGTTTCAATGGGGAGGGGAATCTTTTACTTGTTTTGCTATTTACAGAATTTAGAGCCCATCATGAGTGTTAAAAAAAAAAGAAAAACGAAGAAGTATGAATGATGAATCTTATATTCAATATGGATTCACCCTGACCTTTTATTGAACTTTTTATTTATTGAAATATGCTTTAGTTTATTTAACAATTAGTTATAAATTAAAACAAATTACTGTAAATGTATTCAAGGTTTAAAAAAATCAATTAATATTTTCTATTGCTATTAAATTTTTAAAAATTCCTCTATAAAAATAATACATGTGTATGAATTAATATGGAAAAGAATGAATATTTTCAATAATATATGCATATTATTTAGAATGCACCTTTTGAATTGGACAGTTTTTGAAAGGGAGTAAAATTCTGTGACTTTCGTTAGTCTGTCTGTTACACCATCTAAAATAGTTGTACATTGACTGATCAAAATGAAATTAAAAAAATATTGTTTACCATGAAATTCTATAAAATTAAATTAAAAAAACTATTAAAGTGCAAAGCAGGGTTTTTGTCAAAGTATTTTTCCTATCAAATCAGTTTATTCAAGTTACGATTAGTTTGTGAAATTAAACAGAACATAGTTTGTAAATCTTGACCATGTTAGCAATAGCTTCAACAATACTGTAAGGATTTCTACATGTGTCGACATCTTGCTAAAACATTCTAGTATGGTAAAAGGGTGCAATGAGCAAAAATGTTGAAACCCACTACTGTAGATAGTAGCATTTATAATAATAAAAAAAAAATAAAATAAAAAAAGCAGCTAGGGAGAGGTTGGAAGGGTAGAAATAAAGTTTTTTTTATATTTTAGAAAGTCAATAAAATAACAAAGTATAGAAATCCTTTTCTCTAACCTTGAAAAGGAAAGCTAGTGGATATTACAAAGAGCTGTCTTTTCTTTCAAGAATGTGTTTAGAATGTTCACTCTCTGATCATGTAACTTATGTTTGAAGCTAACAATGGTTGATTTGTCAGGAAGCTAGCTTAATGTTGTAGATCTATAAAGGTGATCCTGGTATGTAGCACATTTGGGAAAGCATCTGAAATCCACCATTTGTTGACCCAAACCTTCTGAGTGAATTAAGTAGAAGAAAATTTTCCCTTACAACAGCCTCATTTAGTAATCCTTTACCTTGAGTGGCTTCTGGGCCTGAATAATAATAAAAAAGCTGGAGGGAGAAGAGATGGATTAATACCTTTTCCAAAAGTATTTGTATGTAAGTGAATTCAACTGAAATTTGAACTTTTCTCTCTGATCTCTCATTTTGAGCCAATATCTGTTGCACTACAATGTTCTTTCAAAAGTTACATATAGAGACTATAAAAGGTTTTAAATTTGTTTTTGACAGAACAATTTTCATACCGAAATTATGACGATGGAAACTTTTTCAGTTATCTTCAGAATTTTTTTTCATCATAGACTCAAGAACTTTTCAATGTGAAAGCATTATGCTCTTCTGAGATAATGGCTGCCATTTTTGTCCAGAATATTTTCTTATTCTTTTTTCTTTTTTGTCTTCTTGTGTTCAGATAAAAATATTTCTTTCTTTTAATTTTTTTTTTCTCTTTTGTATAGATCCGATTGAGTTGAAGAATTATGACCAGAAAAAAGTAAATAGACAGAGAATTAGTGAAATACAAGGTATTTATTATTTGCACATTAATATTATTTTCCATTTTTTTTATTTATTATATTTACCCCAAGATTACCTTTCCTGCTCTTCCTCCATCTTTAAATAAGTTCAGTAATTTTTGAGGTGGAGAATATTTTTTGTTTTATCCTTACTTAATATTGCAAGTCATTTAATCTTCAATGGGAAAAAATAAAATTTTTGGATGTCATGATGTTTTTTGTTAGCTAAAATTGTTGTTCTGTGGTCATCGACTGCATAGATGTTTGTTACTATGTGAGTATATGAGAATGTGACTGTTAGCACCTACACAAATATAAATTTGAGTATCTGAGTGATATTATATATAAAATATATGTATTTAGGCAGTAAATTTTCTTTTAAACATGTCAGATTAAATAAATTGCAAACATTGTGTCTGCTTATTTTAAATAAAATCTGTTCATACTCATGGATAACCTTTTGCATATTATAATTAAAAGATGTAAGAAGTGAGCTGTAACTTTGACAGTTGATTTTATTATTCAGTTCTCAATGTTCGACATTATTATCCATGAACTATTTCTTGGCCAACTTTAACTTCTGTTTTGGGTCAGTGTCTTGGAATGTCTACTGTCCTCATCTTTGTTATTGTTAGCACATTTCAGCCATTGTGCACCCTCTGACATTCATCAAGTGTATATTGATCCAGATAATCTACAGGAAATTTCAAACGGAATACTTTACTCTATAAATGTAGACTGTTCTCATTCCACTGCTCAGAGGAATGGTTAGAGATATCTTGTCTAGTTCTTATTTTTAGTATTGTTCAGATATTGCTCACTCTAATTGTACTGAATCATTTACCACCCATAATTATGGTATCTTCTTTAAAAATATAAAATTGAAAAACTGGCTGACCAACCAGTTTTGCACCTCGCTCAACAGAGCCAAAACAAGGTCAGTAAAGTGTTTATAAAAAATAAAGAATAACTAAATGGATATGAGTTGGAAGCCAAATATATGCTCTTTCCTTTTGCACAGAGAGAGCTTTAAAGATTGAATGTAGATAGCCTCCAAAAAATTGAGGTGGTAACTTAAGTGGGACCTGCTTAAGATTGAATCTTAACTGGTTGGCCAGCCTGTTCTTCATTATAGGTGGAAACAAAAAATATTTTTGTCTGTTTATAGTTTTGAACCACTGAACATATTTTTATATATATATATATATATATATATATATATATATATATAGTGTTGAGTTGTGATACTAGTTACTGCTGTTTACTGATAAAAGATATTTTAGTAAGCAGGATTTTGATCATAAAATGTTCAATATATAGATAGTGTTAATAAGATTAGTGTGGAGAAGTCTGTCAATTAACTGAGCAATCATACCAACTTTGAAGTTTCGTGAAGGCACCTTTATGATGTCCTCAGGGCTGAACTTCAATATAATTTCAAGTTGGCATGACTCTGCCTCTGCTCAGTTAAGTGACAAACTTCTTCACATTATATATGTGTGTGTTTTGTTAAATAGACAAACCATCTATTATAAAATATATTTCATTAATTGGTAAATTAATTTCCATATATTATGATTGAAATTATGAAGGAACTGTCTACAGTTCATGTTTGTTTATTAAGTATTTTCACCTTTCAACTGACTTCAGTCATTGTCAAAAATCAAAGTCCATTTTGTTAAAACTCTGTTATGACTTTATTCCTCTGTTCTAAATATGTGGTGTTATTTTTAGCTTTTGAATGTATTTCGAAATTTAAATTCTCAGAACCCATATAATGCCAAATTCACATGACATCATAAACTTTTAAATTAAGAAGTGACATCATGTTCACATTGAATGCATTCAAAAACTAATGTGTCATATTTATACTTTACAGGTTCAAAGGCACGTTTTTAATTCTTGGTAATGACTAAAGTCAGTCGAAAGCTCAAAATATTTAAGAAACAGACATGGACAATGGACAGTTCTTTCATAAATTTCAATTTTGACATGCAGAAATTAATTCACCAATAAAGGAAGAAAATTTTTAAATATAAGCTTTACAATTTATTTATTTTAGTGAACAAAACAATTTTAAACAAGAATTTGTTGCTCAAAATATCTATTAAGTTCACAATACTTATCTGTGACTACAAGATTTGCAGTGTTAATGCTCATCAGAAACAGATAAGAATCAGAAAAAATATCTTTCAAGTACATTTACTGGCAAAATTCTGCTGACCTTTATTGACATAACAACAAGGTTTATATATATATATATATAGTGTGTGTGCAGGGAGGAAAAAATTGATGGATCTGTTTTTCTAGATTTTTGTTTTTATCTAAGTTGTGGTTGCAAACATTTACCAACATATCTTTTAAATAAAACACAAAAAAATGTTATTGGCTGAAGGAAAAGTAGAACAGAACATTAAATTGAAATATGATTTATTTATTTTCAGAAATGCACAATAACAATAAAATTTTCAATTTTCCTTGCAGTGAAATTTTTTTATCAAGTAATTAAGTGTTTATAGTGCAGTGTGAAATGTGTGGACAGTATTACTTTGACAGTCAGCCTTATTGGTTTGTGAGTTTGTAGACAAAGACTTAGTAGGCAGCTGCTAGTTATTCTTTTCTATTGTGTGCATGGACAGGGCCTTAGTTGGCCCCTACCAGCTCATCTATTGTATGTGGGTCATGTGTCTAGTGGATATAGACCTTGTCTTTGAGGACACATGGCCAAGTGGCTATAGACATTGGTTAGTTCCAGTGACTTGACCCAAAGAATTGTGAGTTCATTATCAGACTACAGCAGTGGTGAACAAACAACTTAGAGAGTTAAGTGAAGGGGAGGTAACTACATGGTTACCAGAAGTGACATTGCACTTAGAATGAGAATGATATACCCCAGTGATCATAATAAAAAGTTCAGTTCAAAATTCTCCTGAAGAAGACCAAAGCATACAATGGTCAAAGCGTCATAAAAATGAGGACAATTGTCCGAACAATGTAAATAGTGTAAATACTATCTCATCTCAGAAGTATAGACAAATGCTGGTCTTAACATTCTGGTGATCTGACTGACTAGTGACTATGACTCTTCATTATGAAGAGTTTTCTGGTTGTTGCTTCCAACTGGTAGTTAGGAACCTGAACATTTTGATAGTGATTAGAGAGGTTGCTATGATCAACAGTTGATAATATTGGCATATTTGTAGCACCACAGCATATATGGATAGGTATCTCTTCATGTATATTATATTTAGTGGGCAGCCTGAGGGAACATTATGCTTTTAGTCTTCGTCACTTTCTGGCAAGTTTATATTGCCAGAGACGATAGTGATAATTATTTTGGCCCTTTTTCTTTTTAAAAACAAAACCTTTTTATGACAAATACAATGAAAAGAAATATTTGTAAACAAAAAATCTCCTACCCCTTCAACCTTTCTTTCTCTAATAATCATGGTATTTGTGAGAATTTTTGTATTGTAGAATCTTTTCTCTTGAAACTGTCTTCAGATAACTTTGCATTTTGTGAAACTAATTTAAATTCTTCTATTCTGGGCTATCTTCCTATTTGCCAAAAAGATTCTAGCATACATAAGCATGGCCTTGATGTTTATATTCAGGAAAATCTCCTAATCATTAAGAATCATCTCTTGAATCTCCAGATGATTCTTTCATGTGTTTTTGACTTTTGTTATTGCACTATTGTCTCTTTTTCCTTTATCATTACCCTTCTTCTCAGAACGGAAATACATTAAACAAAATTTATGATAATATAGAAATGGCTCTCTCTCTACATTTATCTGCAAATATTTTTGTGTTTAGTAATTTTAATGTTTATCATGTCAAGTGGCTTAAGCATTCTAATGTTACTGATGTTGATAGTATTCAGAGTTTGTTTTTCCATTGTTCAGTCTCAGTCTAATAGTAGATTTCCTTATTTATTTCCCTAATAAACAGGTTCATTATTTTTCTTCATTTTGGATCATGCTGTAGCCTCTGTTGATATTTCTTTTGATTTATGTATTAGAAAGAAACCTTCTACTCACAAAACTTTCTGTTACCTGCATACTGATTAGGATTCATTTCATGACTGTATTTGAGACTCACTTTGGATAGATATTCTTAACCTTACCTATTCAGAATACATAACAGATCACTCAATAAGTCCTGGGGTTGACATATAGATGGCTCCACTAATAAAAATCTATATGATTTTTATGAATTACTAACCTTCAAATGGCATGTGACAAAATTTGGGCCCAATTGGATTATTAGTTGAGAAATTACAGTTATTTAAGTGAAGCTACTGTTGCAAGTTTTCAAAACAATGGAAAAATCTGAATTTTGTGTGTTGATAAAGCATTGCTTTCTGATGGTAAAAAGTACTGTTCAAGCAAAGCAATGGCTTGATAAGTGTTGTTTGGACTCTGCTCGATTGAAAGCAATTGCTAAGAGGTGGTATGCTGACTTTAGATGTAGTTGTACAGACACAAATGATGCTGAACACTCAGGCCTCTGAAAATCCACAGGAAAACACAAAAAAAAATCCACAAACTCGTTTTGGCATTTGCTCACAGTTAATCAAAAAGAACAATGCATCGACTATTCAGAATGTTGTTTGCAACTGTTTTAATGCAACAAGGAGTTTTTTGTGTAAATATGTGACTGAATGAAACATGGATCCACCACTACACTTCAGAGTCAAATTGACAGTCAGCTGAGTGGACAACACTAGGTGAAAGCCATCCAAAGCGGCCAAAGACACAAACATCAGCAGACAAGGTTTTAGCCTCTGTATTTTGGGATGCGCAAGGTATTTTGTCCATTGATCATCTTGAGAAAAAAAAAACCATCAATAGCAAATATTATGTAGCATTATTGGTGCATTTGAAGGAAAAATCAACTAGAAACAGCCACAAATGAAGAAGAAAAAGTGATCTTTCACCAAGACAATGCACCATGTCACAAGTTGATTGTAACAATGACAAAACTACATTGATTGCACTTAAAATTGCTTCTGCATCCACCCTATTCTCCAGATCTGGCCCCCGGTGACTACTGGCTGTTTGCAGATCTCAAAAGAATGCTCAAGGGAAATAGATTTGGCTTCAATGAAGAAGTGATGTCGGAAACTGAGGCATATTTCGAGGCCAAAAACAAATAGTTCTACAAAAAAAGCATTGAATTGTTAGAGAAGCTATGGAATTGGTGTATCACCCTAGAAAGAGACTGTTGATGAATAAAGTCAAATTTTGCCTAAAAGTTTTTGTTTTATTAGTTAGGCTCGGGATTTATTGAGTGATGTGTTAGTAATATTAAGATGGATAGTATTTGCCAAAGGAACATAACATAAGAAAGAAAGTAAGAAAATTAAAGAACAAGAAAACCAGGTGAAAGGAAAAAGTAGATATATAGAGATTTTGGAAGAATGAAGACAAAGAGAAAAGTTCAAAGATATTAACGGTATGTTAAGAAGCAATGAATTAAAGATTGAAAGGTGGGTAAGAAGAGATAAAGTAAACTGTTACAAAGTGCGAAAGTTGGCCCAAAATGGCAAACTATTGGTCAAAAGACCCTGTGGGCATAGAATTCTGACACTGATGGATTACATTTGTTTAAGTTTTCAATCAGTCAGTTAAGTACCATATGTTATACATGCTTGGGCTATCATATCTCGAAAGAGACATAACTGACTGAGAAGAAGATTTTCTCACAGTAGGTTGCTATTACTTTTTATGGTAGACTGGTTGCCAACCAAGGCTATAGAATCCAATCTGCCATGTTATTTGACCCATAACCGGAGGGAAGAGATGGATTAATACCTTTCCCAAATCTATTTGCGCATAAGTGAATGCAACAAATTTAACTGGAATTTGAACTCAATTGTTTGTTTTCTTGTTCCAAGCTGATATCTACTAAGCACAACACACATTCTCTTAAGGTTTTAATATATGACCAAAAAGACATAAAGACAGCCAACATGCCTCCTGCACTTGGATTCCTTAATGAGGTAAGCCAAAAGGTGGTAATGAAATCATGAGCGTCTTTCACCTTTGTTTTTCAATGCTCCACTGAGAGTGATGGGGAGTTAATTCAAAGTTAAAACTGGTTCTCATTTTATGACTGTAGTTAAGCAATATTGAGCTTGGTCAGTACTTAGATGGGGGACTGCTCAGAAACACCATGTACCATAAGCATCCTCCTACCATCTGAAATGTTTTGTTTTTAAATAACCCACAAAGGGTTGATAAACTGTAAAAACAAAATAAACACAAGCAAATAAATCAACATTCTTGAACGCTTTTAAAATGCGGTTAATTCAAGGTTAATAAGAGAAGACGAGAAAATAACTATATTAGGTTTGCCATCTTTTAAACAGACAAAAAAAAAAAAAAATACGAGCAAATCCATCCTTAGGATTAAGCTATCTTGTGGCCTGAGAATCTTAATCTGTAATTGGATTATAAGATTATTACTGAACAGATTGTTTTTATTATCAAGGCATTTGAATGACACTGTCAACTGGAATTTTCATCTGCTGAGCACATGTATATATAACAAATATCTGATTATCAAAATTTGATTAAGGGAACAAATTTGTAAGATTTGTTTTTCTAGCAATGTTGCATCAAACAAGGCAGATATTAACTCCTTAATTTATTTTCCTTCTACTTTACACTACAGTGCCATCTGTTGTTCAGCCTAGGTACTAAACAAAATGGTTGGATAGAAAATAAACCACTATATTGATGAGCATTTCAAAGTGAAAATCTTCAGTTGCCTAATCAGATAAGTCAATTGAACTTTTGCTGATTTATTGAATACTCTTTGATATATAAATATACTTCTTGATATATAAAATTAAGAAAGGTGAGCAATATTTAATCTTGATGCCTGCAAAAAACAAAAGTTATGTCAAAAAGACAGTCTTTCCCTTGGCACCACTATTATTTTAACTACCTTCACTCTTCAGCAATGTTATTGTTTTCAAAATTGATTTGAATAAAATTTTGATAAAATCTAAACATATGATAATGAATTAATAACACATTTTCTTTGTTCTTGAGAATTGACAACAAGAGTAATAAACACTATTTATTAGATTGTTTATTTACTCTATTATTTATTGGAATGGTTGGAAAAACATTGGCTAATTGCCAGGATATTTGAACTTTATAAAATTGTAAATAATAAGGATTTCCTTATAGTTGATTCCTATGTTTTAATAATTTAGTAAATTGAAGTAAATTTAAATTATAAATTTATTAATAAAAAATTTTCAAAATTATTTTTTTATTAATTGGTAAAGGATAAATATTGAACTTAATTAGTTTTAATGCAATTGTATTAGTTTTTAGAAAGTTGTAAATATAAAATTATTTTTGTAAATTAACAATCTAATAGTTTAATACTTTTGTTGGAAATTCTCAAGTACAAAAATAATGCATAAATTCATTTCATATGTTTAGCTTTTATTTCAATTCTAATCATCACCTTTTAACGTCGCCAAAGAATGAAGATAGTGAACAAAAATTAATGCATAAATTCACTTTCATATATTTAGTTTTTTTTTTTTTTTAATCATTTCACCCCAAGCAAGGCAGAAATGCCACTGATGAGCGGGGGAGGGGGCTACATAACTGTAAAAAAATTAATTAAAACAGAGTGAGGAGTACAAACTAGTTAGAAAGGAGCAATAGAAAGCTGAGAATGCAGGTGCGATGACAGATATAGGTGGAGAGAAAGGGAAGGATATACAGGGAAGGGGAGAGAGCTAGAGTCCAGTGGTTAATAGATGAGTATTGACATTGCATTTAAATTTCTGGAGGTTGTAGCCATCAGGAAAGCAAGGCGGGAAGTGTGAGAGAAGAAGCTGCAGGAGTAGAATTGTCGTCTGCATTTGGCTAACCTGACTGTGAATGGGTGGGACCCAGTTGCCAGTCTGGTTGCACGAGTAAACACCTGTTGAGAAGGCACCAGTGACTTAAGTTTGTCTGAGCAGAAGCCATGAAAGTATTTATAGAACAAAGGGAGGCCACATTTTGATGGTGGAGAAGTGACTGCAGTCGAGCCACCAGATCAGTACCTATCACATTACAGACTCTCCTTTGGAGCCTGTCGAGAACACTGAGGAGAACAGCAGGGGCGCCTGACCATAAATGGCAGCAGTATTCCATGCACGGACGGATGGTTGACTTGTATATATGCAGGATGGATTCAGGTGGAAAAAACATCCTGGATCGACATAGTGACCCAACCTTCTTAGCAGTAGATTTAGCTATGGATTCGATATAGTGGTTCCATTTGAGGCCTGAGGAGAGGGTAAGGCCGAGGAGGCATAGTGTCTTGCTCTCAGGGAGAATCGCTTGGTCCATGCTTATGGGAGAGGTTGCCTGTGATGGTTGACAGACAACAGCTTGGTCTTAGACGCATTGAAGTTGACAAGCCGCTTCTTGCCCCAGTTCACCACAGAGTGTAGATCCCGTTCAAGGTCAGCAGCAAGATTATGTCTGTTCACCACGCCAGGTTTCTTACTGGTGCAGGAGTATATTGTGGTGTCATCTGCATAGATGCCTACTTGGGACTTGATCTCATCTGGGAGGTCATTGATGAAAATAAGGAAGAGCGTCAGGCCCAGGATAGAGTGAGACACCAGCATTCGTGCTGTAGGATGAAGAGGCATGCCCATTCAAAACGACCTTCATTTTGCGGTTATTTAAAAAAGATTGGATTAGATCAAGCAGGCGACCGGTAATACCGTAACCTCATAGCTTGCATAGAAGGCCAGAGTGCCAAACTCTGTCAAAAGTCTTAGAGACGTCAAGAGCAACCGCGCGAGCCTCGTTAGACTCATCAAGGGCCTGGAGCATGTACTCTGTTACGGTTGTTAGCAAGTCAGCCGTGGACCTGGCAAAGCGGAAGCCATATTGCCTGTCAGAGAAGAGTTTGTGGGCAGTAAGATGTTGAACTATTTCAGCATTGATTATGGCCTCGAACACTTTCCCAAATATCGGTAGAAGACTGATAGGGCGATAGTTGGATGGGTCCGAGGGTTCACCACAATTCTTAAATACAGGAACAACTGAAGAGCACTTCCAGCATGCAGGAAAGCAGGAAGCAGAAAGGCAGTAGTTAAACAGTTTAGAGAGGACAGGAGAAAGTTCAGGAGCACACCTCTTAAGGACTATCACCGGGATTCCATCGTCTCCACTCGCCTTATGGGGGTCAAGTTTTGAAATTACTCGGGATACTACTGTCGGAGTAATATATTGTGCAGTTTGGCCTCAGTTCTAATAGGGAAGTCGGGTGGGTGTACTCCAGATGAGTCAAATGTGGAGTTGGATGAGAATCTGAGGGCAAAGCACTCAGCTTTGTCCGCAGATGACGTGAGAACCTCAAATTCATGGATTAAAGAAGGTATTGAGGATTTGCTATTGTTGAGCACTCGTTTGCAAATCCTCCAATAGTCCTTGGAGCCGA
This sequence comes from Ascarosepion bandense, assembly GCA_037127315.1. Lineage (NCBI taxonomy): Eukaryota > Metazoa > Mollusca > Cephalopoda > Sepiida > Sepiidae > Ascarosepion > Ascarosepion bandense. The sequence goes on along the minus strand of JBBBDQ010001080.1, from coordinate 5,421,712 downwards.
ACTTGTGGTCAGCTATGTGCTGTCGCATTCTCTCAGCAAACAACCATTTGGCATCATTTAGGGTTCTCTTGCACTCATTGCGAGCAGACGACTGTCTCTGGAATAGGCGGAAGTAATGGTTCCTGTGGGCAATGGTGGATGAGTAGGCAGGAGAGAACCATGGAGAGGAATGAGGTTTTAGGCAATACTTCCTGGTGGGTATGAAGGCATCAATGCCAGCTTTCACCCATGACGAGACCTCAGAGGCACAGTCATCAACTGGTAGATCGAACACTTTTCCCCAAGGGACATCGCAGAGGAAATTGTGAAAGGTATCCCAGTTAGCTTTTTGGTATAGGTAGGAGGCCTTATAGGTAGTGGGGCTCCTGATTACAATTTTAATCATCACTTTTTAAAACAACATTGCTGAGGTGTGAAGGTAGCTGAAATAATAGTTTGAAGAAAAAAAAAAACGTTTTCTTGACAAATTTTTTTTGTTTCTTTTTTTTTTGTGAGCACAACTAACCATGCAGATTTACGGCTTAAAATATGAGATGAGATTTAACTCTTTATCCTTAAAACACAAACAAACAAAAAAACAAATAAATCTGACACTATAGTGAGGCACCCTTTCTATCTGCCAATTTTAACATAACATCCTCTATCAATTTTTTTAATAAATAGAATTCAAGATAAACCTTTCCAAAACAGAAACTGTGATTCGGAATTGTAATGAAAGACATGATGGCATCTACATTGAATCCATCCTAAAAATTCAGTATATGGATTCAGTAAATACTAAACACATCAGATATGTTAGTGGATGGATCATTTATAACGAATTTAGAATTTAGAAATTGAATATATAGTAGTCTGCACTAGAGAGAAATTTCTCCCAATACTTCAAAAGCAAAACATTAACTTTAAAACTCAAATCATGTTCTTAAAAAGCCTTGTCAGATCAATATTTTCATATAGATGCTATGCATGGCATTAAATCAGTTCAGAAATATCTAAACTGCCAGCTGGTATTCAATTGCTTCCTCAGCTCAGTCATTAAAAATGACCTTGAGTGAATGAATTCTGTAGGTCTTAGTGAGGACCATCCTTCTTTGAATCTTGTGGATTGGTGCTACAGAATCACAGACAATGTCATTTGGGAACTTCAAACAACATCAACAGCTAAAACATATTACATAACTCTAAGAGAAAATCATGATATAATCAAGATGATGTTCCACACTACTTCAAACAAAAGGTTAGGAAGGAAACTCCCATCAATACTGAAAAGAGCAATAACAGTAAGTGGACTTGAGAAACCTATTTTCCTGAAAAAAAACTTTTTCATAGAAAGATTTTATAAATTTCAAGTGAAAGAATCATTGACTGAAAAACTTAAACTGAAGAAGCTACTGGCTGCTCGGTTAATAAATGCCAAATGTTTTCTTATAAGGATACACCTAATATTAGCATTACAAGTGAGAATCAAAGTTTTGCTGTTTTAGTAATAGATTTGTCTGTCAAAAAAACATTGTCAATTAATGTTTCCCACTATCCTTCTTGCCTCGAATATGTCCCTTGAGTGTAAAATTCTCCAAACTGTTTGTCCTTATTACATGTTCCAGGAATTTCAACACTCTGAGATCCTGGGTATAACCGTAAACTGCATCCAGCAGCAAAGCCTCTGATTGGGAGGTTGTGAGGAGCGTGGAACCACCTCTTAATTGCTGTTGTTCCCATGTCCACCCTGACTCGGGGTGGTAGCACCTGTTAGGGTCCCAGCTATGGGTAAATAGTTAACCCCCAAACTGGGGTCAAAATGCTATGAAAGTATTTACCAAAAAACGTTTTTGAATAAAAAATATTACCAACAAAACTTTTTTGAATGAAAAAATATTACCAACAAAACTTTAGAATGAAAAAATATTACCAACAAAACTTTTTTAGAATGAAAAAATATTACCAACAAAACTTTTTTAGAATGAAAAAATATTACCAACAAAACTTTTTTGAATGAAAAATGTTACCAACAACTGTGATTTAAAATAAAAATATGTTTCTGGCCTTAAATGACCCTTTAGATGTTGATAGGCCGTTAAACAGGAACAAACAAACATCAGCTCCTTGATTCTAAGTACTTGATGGTATTCTCAGAATCATTCTGTAAAACCTTATCTCTGTTATTTCAAGTCTTCTCTTCATTATCTGAAGAAATTGTTCAGCATTCACTGCCATATAGGGGAACTGACAATAAGCACTCTTTTTGTTTCTAATTTGCATTAAGATCTCTGATTGGTCAATCATACTGCTCATTTAAAATCGATACATGGCTTTTGCATATCTATATATATATATATATATATATATATATAGGTATATTAATCCTACTTTTGGTGTACATGAATCTAGCAAATCTAGGGGTAAAAAGTGTGTTTTTTACGCTGTAAAATATGGCAAATTCAATTAAAATAATTTTAAAGAGCATTGAGATTTTGAAGGATGCTTATATATCTTTGGTACTTCAAAATCCGTGAAATCATTTTTTAATCATTTCACCACAAGCAAGACAACAAAGTCGCTAAGACACACAGTGAATGTGAAAGAATATAAGATAAACATTATTGAGGAGCAAGAGCAATAAAAGAACAGGAATTAAGAAGATAATGATTGACGTTGCATTTAAATTTTTGAAGATCAAAGTTGACTGGGAGGCAAGAAGCCAGAAGAATTCCACAAGTAAGAAAAAAAAATGTTAGCATAGAACTTAGTTAAATCTAGCCATTGTAACTATAAAATGATAAGACTTTGTCACCAGTCTAGTAATGTCTTAAATTCATAAAGTCTAGGTAACATAAAGGAGAGTTCTGCAAAACAATTGGTATGAATACATTTATATTTACATCTAGACATTTCAACTGTAAAATGGTGAGACCTTGCCACTAATATAGTACTGCACTAAATTCATAAATTTAGGTACCGTAAAGGAGAGAGTTCTTCAGAACAATTACCATGAAAGTATTTATAGAAAGGTGCAGTAAAAAGCATTAGTAAATGAATGAAATTGAGATGCTAGGTCAGGACTAATGAAAATGAAAATTCTTCTTTTCATTTTATTAAGAATTTCTAAATATATAAAGCAGGAGCACCAGACCAGTTGTGACAACAATATTTTCAGCATGGAAAATATGTAAGGTAGACTTGTAAATATGTAAGGTAGATTTGGGAAAAGAACAACACAGAGAACCAACTTCAAAAAGCTGTCAAGCTTTTTTGTCTGAAAGTTATTTATAACTTGTATATTCAACTGGTTAGGATTCCTGGCTTTAACCCAGGTGGCCCGGGTTTGATTCCTGGTGTGGGAATGCTGTATTTTAGGATGTGCATTGTAGTGGATATTGGCTCGGAATGAGAAATCAGAGAGCTGAGTTTGAATTCCAGTTGAATTTGTTGCATTCACTTACGTGCAAATACCCTTGGGAAAGGTATTAATCCATCTCTTCCCCCCAGTTATGGGTTAAATAACTGGACAAATTGAAAGGGTTCTATAATACTTGTTGGCAACCAATCTACCGCAGAAAGCAATGGTAACCTACTGCGGGATAATCTTCTGCCCAGTCAGTCATGTCTCTGTCGAGACATGATTGCCCAAGCATGTATAACATATGGCACTTAACTGACTGATATTCAATTACTGCACTGAAAAAATGTTAAAAATATTCTTTTATCATTTGAACTCATTCATTCAAATATGCAAGGTTGAAGGCTTGATCCAACTTCTATCCTTTCAGATTCTGTTCCCCAAAATAGGGGACCAAAGCACTGTTCATTGTTCTGGAGCTGAAAGTGTATGCTATAAAATTAATGGCATTTTTGAACATATTAAGTGTGACACTAAGATAAAAGCTGTATCAGGATAGCTAAAGATGCATTCCAAATGCTGAGTAGAGTATTAAGAGACAGGAAAATTTTGTTGGAAAGAAAAAACAAAAGAGTGCAGAACTTATGTGATATGTCCTCCTGTATGGCACCAAAAGCTGAATAATCTCCTCAAGGATGAAGAGGAGACTTAAAGCAGCAGAAATGTGATTCTATAGAAGGACGCTGAGGATACTATGGACTGAACAAGGTTTTGGAGGAACTAGAAACAGAAAGGAAGTTTAAATTTAACATCAGAAAGAAACAGTTGAAATTTCTGGGGCATGTAATGAGGAAAGGGGGTTTGGAGTATTTGATATTCACAGGGTTGATAGAGGGAAAGAGGGACAGGGAATAATGGTGAGTGATATACTTGATGGGCAAATGGATGGCAGAACAAGGTTTGGGAGAAATAATAAGACCAAACTTGCAAGGAACAGGAAAATGTGAAGGGCCATCATCGCTTATGTCATGAAGGGACATGACACGTATAAGAAGTAGTAGTCATAACTCTAGAGTAATAAGAACTGATCTAGTTTAAATAATGTGTCTTCATGGAAACTGATATTTTTATTAGACTGAATGCTCTGATTAATTGATATTTTGGCACTAGTGCTCACACGCATGCATTAAACACTGCACATTTCATTAGTAATGCTTTCCTTAATAGTTGATCACTGATAACTATTTTTTTCTAATTTTTAATGAATTTCTATAGAAAAATAATTATAATGCATTTAGTCAAGTGTCATATGCAATACACACAAGGGTGATAATGTCTCTTTTTTATTAATGACTGACTAAACAGAAGATTTCCCATATTAGGCTGCAGTTTCTTTTTGTGGTAGACTGGTTGCCAACCAAGGCTATAGGACACATAGCTCTGTTCTGTTATTTAAGCCATAGTCATTAGAAAAATTAATAATTCCATCTTCACATATGCATACATACACAACTACCTGTAAACCCTTAGGATCATACAGGCAACTTATGTAGTGCAACCATAGCAGCAGTGGTGTGTCTTGGGCAAGATAACTTGATGGAGAATATTCTCTCCAGGCTGGTTTGTATTCAGAGTTTTTCTTTAGACTGGTTTCAAACCAAGGCTAAAGGACCCAGTCTATCCTGCTATTTACTCATAGCTGGGTAGAGAGGCAATGGATTCATAATTTTCCCAATGGCATCTCTCCATAAGCAAATATAACAAACCCAATTCAAAATTTGATTTCTTATTCCAAGCTGTTCTGCATTACACCACCATCTACATTGATGTTCATGCACTACTTTCATAAAAAATGATTTATGATATATTTTTGTGGTAAAGCAAGTAGTGGTTAATAAGAAAAGATGAAATTTAATTTGCAGGGACAACTTAACACTGCCAAGTCAATACCAGGATAACTTAACTCCAGAAAACTTTTTTTTTTAACTGAATAACAGTAATTAAGTATCAAAACCTTTTTTTTTTCAAATAAGGCATTATGTAAAATAAAAACCAGTTAATTATTTTTTATAAAGTAAATTGTAAATTATTCAATATTTTTTCTAAAAATATTTTAGAATATTGATTTACTTTATTGAAAAATAAATTTTTGATTTATTTTATCAAAAATAATTGAAAATGAAAAACTGGTTCATATTTTACAGAATGCTTTTTTAAAATGTCTTATTTGAATAAAAATATTCACTAATTAACATTTTAGTTCTTAATAAGTTACTTTTTAGTTATAAAAAAAAAGTTGTTTTTCTGGTCCTTAGTTTTCTCGGTGTTGAGTTGTCCTGTACCTAAAACTAAAGCCTCTTGTGTCTTAACTTAAGTAAAATCATTGCCTGTGAAAATTCTTTTCTGGATGTATGTCTTTCTTAAATTTTTCCCTGTGATGTTCATAGGGAGGAAGGAGTTTACAGTACCTGACATTCCAAGTGATCACCCATCTGGGTGCTGACCAAGTTCAACATTGCTCAACTTCAGTGATTTGACTAAAAAAAAAAAGATGCAGTGTTTTAAAGTGACATGGCCAGTGAGATTCTGTAAACTGGATTTAAATGAAGTCAGTATTAAAATGCAACATGGATTAGTTGTTCATTATTTCCCCATATTACCAGAACATTCTTTTTTGACATTGTAGATAATTATTAACATGAATGAAAGCTTTCATGTATTTTTTAAATAAATCCCATCCTTGATGACAGGTTATATAATTGGCTAGTAAGTAATTTGCAATGCAGTCCTATAATAAAATCATTGCCAATTGATTTCTCTATATGCTTTTAGCATTTGCCAAGTCTTTCTTTATATATATATATATATATATATATATATATATATATATATATATTCATTGCAGTGAATGAAAAATTTGGATTTGATTAATAAATCCTATTCTTGATAAAGACAGGTTACTTAAACGGCTAGTAAGTAATTTGCAATGCAGTCCTATAATAAAATCATTGCCAATTGATTTCTCTATATGCTTTTAGCATTTGCCAAGTCTTTATATATATATATATATATATATATATATTCATTGCAGTGAATGAAAAATTTGGATTTGATTAATAAATCCTATTCTTGATAAAGACAGGTTACTTAAACGGCTAGTAAGTAATTTGCAATGCAGTCCTATAATAAAATCATTGCCAATTGATTTCTCTATATGCTTTTAGCATTTGCCAAGTCTTTATATATATATATATATATATATATATATAAATCATTGCAGTGAATGAAAAATTTGGATTTGATTAATAAATCCTATTCTTGATAAAGACAGGTTACTTAAACGGCTAGTAAGTAATTTGCAATGCAGTCCTATAATAAAATCATTGCCAATTGATTTCTCTATATGCTTTTAGCATTTGCCAAGTCTTTATATATATATATATATATATATATATATATATTCATTGCAGTGAATGAAAAATTTGGATTTGATTAATAAATCCTATTCTTGATAAAGACAGGTTACTTAAACGGCTAGTAAATAATTTACAATACATTCCTAAAGTAAAATCATTGCCAATTGATTTTTATATATTTGCATGTCTTTATATATTTACTCATTAGAGTGAATGAAAGTTTTCATAGATGTGTTTTTAATAAATGCTATCATTGATGAATACAGGTTATATATAAATGTTTAGTGAATTATTTGCAAAGCAATAGAAAAATAATTTCCAATTAATTTTTCATATATGCTTTTAGTTTTTGCCGCATCACAAGATATGTAATCATTAGAATGAAATGTTTTGATGCATTTATTTAGTAAATTTTATGCATGATGTTACTGTTATATCAGTCAGTCAGTGAAGTGCCATATGTGATACACGCTTGGGCGATCATGTCTCGAAATAAGTTACTTTTTATGACTGGGCAGAAGATTATCCTGCAGTAGGTTGCCATTACTTTCTCTGGTAGACTGGTTGCCGACCAAGGCTATAGAACCCAATCTGTCCTGTTATTTAACCCATAACTGGAGAGAAGAGACATTAATACCTTTTCCAAGGTATTTGTGCTTGAGTGAATGCAAGGAATTCAACTGGAATTTGAACTTGGCTCCCCAATTTCCTGTTCCAAGTCGATATCCACTGCACCACAATGCACACCTGCTCTGTTATATAAACAACTAATATGCACACAAATATGCTAAAGCTGTTCTGAAAGTAATACCTTCTATTTAATAACATGGGAACAACAACAGGTGCACAGTCTCATCATTGGATAGATTAAGTGTTTAACTAAAAACTACTATTTTTTTTCATATAGTTACCACCAGAAATGAACAATGATTTGTGGGTTAACAACTGTACAGGGACACTCACAATATGGCTTGTCACCAATATTGCTGTTACCATCACTGAATTGCCTTAGCCACTGCTAAACTGTGCATTTATGCTTTGGTGTTTGTAAAGGATGTGCATTGTGGTGTGGTGGATATCGACTCAGAACAAGAAATCAGGGAGCAAAGTTTGAATTCCAGTTAAATTTCTTAATGAACATGTGTATGTGGATATAAGTGTGTATACACGAGTGTGTTAATATGTAGGGTTATATGTGCAAGCATATTCATGTGCTTGTGAGTGGGCATGTAATGAAGTTTATGGTCACTACTTCAGCACAATTAATTTTTTTCACACAGCCTAATAATCACCAACCAAGATATGGCCAAAGTCTCTGTTCTGGATCATGTCACTTGATTTCTATTTCATTCTAAAAGAAATGTTTATTCCGGGAAAATATTTGTACCAAATGGAATGAATATAGTGTAGTCTGGGGAAATGAACTAATTTAGCTCATAGGAAATGAATTATAATTTATAACCAATCTATATGATGTGTTGAGTTTTCCTTTATAAATGTCATATTGCTCTATATTTATATTGATTACTGTTTTAAATTAATCTTTTGAATGTTGCAAATATCTTTTTCATTTGGATATATATATATATATATATATATATATATATATATATATTTTATATGGTCTAATATGGATATCATATCTTTAAAAAAAAAAATCATATCTTAAAAAATCATAAAAAATCAACAACTTCCCCCTCCCCCAAAAAAATCATTTAAAAAATAAAAAAAATCAACAACAACTTTCTAAAATTACTAAACACTGAAGTAAAAAAATAAAAAAAACACAAAATATCCTTATTAAAGGAGACAAATCCAACAACATCAAATAAACCCAAGGGAAAATAAAAAAAGATAAATGAAGAAATCACAAAATCTTATAAAAAAACCCTGGATTCCTATGTTGAAAACATTAACAAGAAAGCTAAAATTATTACAGATAAATTTAAGTCAAAAAATACAGATTTTAACAGACAAGCTTTTTTAACAATCAAAGACCATAAAGAAGATTTTCCTAACCACCCATCATACTGATTTACAGACCCAGCAAAAACAGAGGTGGACAAAATAAGCCATCAAATATTAAAAAATATTTCTGACTTGCTAAGAACAGCCACTCAGGCTAACCAGTAGAAAATCACAAGTGATTGCATTTCCTGGTTCCAAAAATCAAATGCAAAAATAAATACACATTCATTAAATATGACATAAAACTTTTATCCATCAATTTCTGAAAAAGGTTTAATGGAAGCATTTAATTTTGCTAAAAGGTACATCAAAATACCATCTAAACATATTGATATAATCCTACATTGCCGCAAATCAATACTTTTCCACAAAGGTAAAGCATGGATTAAAAAAATCAAACAACGGCACATTTAATGTACCACAAGGATCGTATGATGGAGCAGAAATTTCAGAATTGATGGGCATATACATTTTAAATAAAATCAACAAACTAATCCATATAGACAACCATGTGATTATATAGAGATGACGGATTAATGATAGCACCAGACAACAAAAGAGAAAATGATAAAATAAAGAAAGAACTTTTTAAACTATTCAAAAACTAGATTTGATATAATAGTAGAAACAAATAGAAAAGTAGTACAATATTTAGATGTGGGATTTAATTTACAAACTGGCAATATCTCTCCATACATGAAAACAAACACTAAGTTAAAGTACATAAATACAAAATCCACCCATCCCAAAAGTATAATTAGGCCCATTCACAAAGAAATAGAACACAGGCTATCAAATAATTAATCAAACAAAACAATATTTGATGAAAAGAAAAAAAACTATGAAGATGCACTTAGAAAATGTAACCATAAAAACATTCTACAATATAATTCCCAACCAAACAGACAAACAAAAAATGATAATAGAAAATGAAACCTTATCTGGTTCAACCCACCATTTAATTTAGAAGTAAAGACCAAAATAGGACAAATATTTCTTAAACTGATAGAAACTTTCCAAAAGGCTAAGAACTAAACAAAATTTTCAATAGAAACACAATCAAGCTAAATTATAGTTATACTAGTAGTTAGATAGTTTCATAAAAAAACAAAATACCAGCAATTTAGATAGCATTGTACCACTAATAAAGAATGCAGGGACAAAAATAAATGTCCACTTCAAGGACTTTGCAGTACAAAAGAAGTCATTTACATGGCAAAAGTACATGACTTAAATGGCCAAAATAAAATATATTTGGGATCAACCAAAGACACCTTTAAGACCAGGTGGTTCAATCACAAGTCTACATTCAAATTAGAAAACTTAAAAAAAACTGTACAAAATTGGCTATGGAAAAGACCCAGACATAACGTGGAGTATAGTGAAAACAGCCAAGCCTTACAACAGTGGCAAAATATGTAGACTTTACCAGGAAGAAAAGTTAGAGTTTATGCTATTCCCAAACAAAAAGGAACTATTGAATGAAAAAACAGAAATTATGACTAAGTGTAACCATACTAAGAAATACTATTAAGTTCATACAACCATGGATGAAAACCTCCCCCTAGCTAGAGTAACATCTCTTGAATCCCTGAATCAGTCTTTCATGTGCTTCCGTCTCTCACTTCTAAGCGCTGTTAGCTATCTCTCCTTCCTCTACCGCTCCCCCTCCTCCTCTGACTGTTCAGTACTTGACAGCATCTCTGACAATATCGACAAGGCCATTTCTTCTCACCCATCTGCCCATATTTTCGTGTTTGGTGACTTTAACGCCCACCACATTAAGTGGCTGAAAAAAATCTGTAACCAACCCTGATGGTGTCTACACCATTAATTTTTCAATCTCCCAATCCCTTACGCAAGTGGTGGACTTCCCCACATGTTTCTCCAATAGCTCTAACAGAAGGGACTCACTACTAGACCTCTGCTTCACTTCCACCCCAAATTCTTGCACCACCAGACAGCTCTGCCCTCTCGGAAATTCTGACCACGCCGTAGTTTCTGTCAACATCTCGTTCCACTCCACCCCTACCCAAGAAACCCAGACCAACAGAATATCCTACTGCTATCAAAGAGCAGACTGGGATTCGTTCCGTGACTTCCTCTGCAACGTCCCTTGGAACAATGTTTTTACTCTTCCCATTGAAGACTGTGCATCACAGGTCTCCTCCTGGGTTAAGGTTGGCATCGATGCTTTCATCCCTGCCAGGAAGTTTCAGCTTAAATCCCATTCGTCTCCCTGGTTCTCGCCTGCTTGCTCGGCCGCCACTGCCCACCGGAATCACTTCTGGCTTTATCGTAGCCATGCGTCTGACCAAAACAGGCACCTTTTCGCCTCAGCTCGTAATAAGTGTCAAAAGATACTTAACGAAGCTAAGATGCTGTTTGCTGCCAGAATGAAGCAGCAAATAGTATCCTGTAAGTTTGGTACCAAAGACTACTGGCGCCTCTGTAAAAGCATGCTTAACAAGAGTAAGTCCTCAATACCCCCACTAATCAACGAGTTTGAGGTCCTCACCTCCTCAACGAACATGGCTGAATGCTTTGCCCATAGATTCTCAACCAATTCGAGTCTGGATTCATCTGGAATCCATACACCCGATTTCCCATCTAGAACTGAGGCCCACTTGAATGACATCCACATCACTCCCTCACTGATTTCTAGCATAATCTCAAAACTGGACCCTCACAAAGTGAGTGGTGGGGACGGAATCCCAATCATTGTCTTGAAGAAATGTGCCCCTGAACTCTCCTCTGTCCTTTCTAAGCTCTACAACCTCTGCCTATCTTCCTCCTGTTTTCCTGCCTGTTGGAAGTCATCTTCTGTGGTTCGAATATTCAAGAAAACTGGTGAACCTCGGACCCTGCAAATTGCCACCCTATCAGCCTTCTTCCGATCTTCGGCAAAGTGTTCGAAGCCATTATCAATGCCGAGGTTGTTCAGCATCTCACAGCCCACGGGCTCCTCTCAGACAAACAGTATGGCTTCCACTTCACCAGGTCTACAGCTGATATGCTAACGACCATCACCGAGTATATATATCAGGCTCTCGACAAGAATGGTGAAGCCCGAACTGTTGCCTTGGACCTTCTACAGAAACTGCGAAGCTATGGCATAACTGGACTTTTGTTGGACTTAATCCAGTCATTCCTCTCTAACCGCACACTGAAGGTGGTATTAAACGGACATGCCTCCCAGAACTACCCTACAAACGCGGGTGTCCCCCAAGGCTCTATCCTAGGTCCTACGCTCTTTCTAATCTATATCAATGATCTCCCCGATGCCAGAAGATCACAAGTAGGCATGTACGCCAATGATACCACAGTTTACTCTTGCCTCGATCAAAAATCTGGTGTTGGTGACAAGGTGAACCTCGCTGCCGAGCTTGAAAAGGACCTCCAATCCGTGGTGGATTGGGGTAAGAAATGGCTCGTAAAATTCAATTCTTTCAAAAGCGAAGTTGCTGTCAATTAACCACCACAGACAACTGCACCTTCCTCCCATTAGCATGGAACAGGCTTGCCTCCCAGAGAGTAAAACACTACGCCTGCTTGGCTTGACACTCTCAGTGGACCTCAAGTGGAATGACTACGTCGAATCCATTGCTAAATCCGCTGCTATGAAAGTCGGCTCTCTGTGCAGGGCCTGGAAATTCTTTCCGTCTGAATCTATCCTGCACTTATATAAATCTACCACCCGCTCGTGTATTGAGTACTGCTGCCACATCTGGTCGGGTGCCCCTTCTATTCTCCTCGAGGTTCTTGACAAAATACAGCGAAGAATCTTAAATCACTGGTGCCCCCTAGATGTGAATTTGCATGAGATACTAGATTGGCAACTAGGTCCCACCCTTCTACAGTAAAACCGATGAAATGTAACCGCAATTTCTACTCCAACAGCTTCTTTCCTCACACTTCCTGCCTGTGGAATTTCTCACATGCTTGCTTCCCCCGACGGCTACAACCTCCAGGAGTTTAAATGTAGGGTCAATAGACACCTCCTAACACACTAACTCACACCCACTCTCTCCAACTCTCTCCCTATGTACATCCTAACTAGTCTATCACACTACTTCTGACATTTCCTATACCCAATCGCTCTATGTAACCCCCTGCGCTATAGTGGCAGTGGAATGCCTTGCTTGGGGTGACACGATTAAAAAAAGAAAAGAAAAAAAAACATTATAATGTCTTGTAATTTTAAAAATTGCACATTCAAAAAATTCCTGTTTAAAAAAAAAAAAAAAGACAGTAGACAGTACAATCAGTTCTTGCAAATTGCCTGAAAAAACCACTCATGGTAGAAACCTAGGTCACATAATAAGTCATTTACAAATGGAATATATAAATACATATATATATATATATATATATATATTTCCCTCCTGTCTTTGGATTATTTTGTTTTTTTTTCTTATGTCTCAATGTAAGATATTCAATAGTAGGTACATAAATATATATGTTGCCATCATTTTGATAGCATATCTATGGAAATATTTTGCCATCACTTTTTATGATACAGGACCTCTTGTATATGAATAATAAAGAAAATATACACTCAAGTTTCAAACTATGTTTTAAGGTTTCAGTTTGATTGCCTCAAAAATGTTGAGTATTGTTGACAACACTATAAGGAGAAAGAAAATCATGCATAAAATCTTTTTCAGTGATTTACTGCTAAAATATTGAGTACCCAAGTGGTATCAATGTCAAAGTGTCATACTCTGACTCTTTAATCTGGAGCCAGACGTCCTTGAAAATAATCTTTTGATTGACATTAAATTTTGAAATGCTTTGAATAGATTTAGAAAAAACAGCGGAGTTAAAGACAAATGTTAATAAAAAGAAACTGTGAAAACAAAAAAAAATTCAATTTAAATTCTTAAAAAATGATGTATTTGTTTTTAATTTTTTTTTTAAATTACCAGGAAGAAAAATAACAAATGAACATAAGAGATTGATTTTTATAAACTGCTTTTCTTAAATCCTTGTAAACCACTTTATCTATGTAAACCACTTTAATAGAAAATAAAAAGCATATATCAATATTTGAAGATAACCTGTTTATACAAAATAATTATTTTTACCTTAATACACCTATAATTTATTAAGGAATATTAAAAAGCAAAATATATGAATTGATGAATATCAATACTTACATTACTATAAACATTATATTTAATATGTACATGTTTGAGTAGACATCACCATTTTTAAGCATTGATGTTAATATCTACCAGCCTAGACATTAAAAGTGTTAAAAAAATGAGCCTATCAACTTTCAATTTCTCATTCTGAGCCAATATCATTACATCACAATACACATTCACCATTTTATATATATATATATATTTTTATTTTACTTTCTTTAATCCGAAACGGAAAAGTAGGAAATGTTGAAATGTTCATTCAACATTTTTGAATTTTGAAAATTTATTTTAATATATATATATATATATATATATATATATATATATATATACTGTAATGGTTGTGACAATGTTTTTATAAATTCATAGTATCACTACACAAAAATTTTCATGTTTCGAAGCCAGCCCATTATGTTATTGGCTTCATCCTCAGGTGATTTTTTAGAAAATATATTGGTCAGTTTGTCTGACGATTGCAAAAGTGTGAAACCCAGGGTTACAAACTCACACATCTATCTATATGAATATATATATATATATATATATATCTAAAAAAATTGTGAGAAATTGTGAACATTTTGTTTTAAAGTGTAGACTTATTGTTATTTTTATTATTGATATTATTTATCTTTTGTATAATACATTAAGTGTTCATAATTTGTGTTGCTCCACGTGTTTCAAGTCCAAAGCTGACTCTCTTCAGGCAAATAAATTTTGGACTTTACATATTTCTATTTTCAATATATATATATATATATATATATATATATATATATATATATATAGTGTATCGAGGCAGCAGATAATTTTCTAAATATATATTGTTAAACATAACAGACAATGAATATCTATTGTGTTTAATCATGAGCCATTCTAAACATCATATTTTGGCTTTAATTTCAAGTGAAAATAAAGACAAAAATTGTCCAAAATTTGGATATTTTTTTATTATGCTGGTTTCAAGCTCTTGGGTCAAACTTCATGAAATAACTCAAAAACATAATACTAGAAATGTTTAACCAATGGATAATAACAATCAAATTAAGCTCATCATATATTATAAAATATTTAAAACAATTGACCTCATGGTCTCTAATAACGCTAAAACCACACAGCTGAATTCTATATGGGGAAACCAATGTAGTGTATCAATTTACATGCCCGTTCAGAGATTGTGTCTCTGGTTCTGGTAATAAACCCATTACATATATTGGTTTTACTGCAACCATGCTCTCCATGGACTTGCCTGCCACTTTTCTGATCATGGTTCAATTGGTCAACATTTCTTAGAAAAACATAGCCATGTGGGTGGTGTTGAACAGATTTTAGTTGATAGCACAGTGGTACTCACATGTGCACACAGTAAAAGGAGTCTTTGGATGTTGGAGGCCATCTGCATTGGATTGGGGCAGTCCGATCCAATGCAGATGGCCCCCTAACTTATAGCAGATACCCATAATTATGTTTAAGTGATAAAATTATATACAGGGTGTGACATAAATACCTCCTACAAAATGGTAAGACATTAGCTTGATGAAAACACCATTGCCACTAATGTCTTACCATTATGTGTAAGGTATTTCTGCTGCACCCTGTGTGTGTGTGTGTGTGTGTGTGTATATATATTAATTAGTTATTTTTTGGTCATAATTAAATTAGACCAGTACATAGTTGAATTAAAAAGTGTTCAATAGAAAAAAAATGGAGTTAAGGACAAATGTTAATAAAAAGAAACTGTGAAAACAGATAAAAAAGATATCAATTTAAAATTCTTCAAAAATGATGTATTTGTTTTTAATATTGTAAAACATTGAATATTCTTCATTTGGAAATGAGTTATTTCACAACCTAGGTTTCTACTCTTTGGTGTCTTCAGGTGATTTACACCTGAAGACAAAAACCTAGTTTGCGAAATAACTCATTTAAACATGAAATATATATAGTATTGAATTATATTGGTTCTAAGTACTAATCTGTAAATATCTGTATATGGATAGATGTGTAAATCTGTGCATATTATCCATATCTTTTACACTCTTTGTTTTTCATAAAAATGTAAATGTAAACAAACCAGTTTCTGCCCTTGTACCCTGGGCACTAATTGTATTTATAATAAAATTTTAAATCTGTTCTTTTTTTTCTTTCACCATGTTTTTAGTATTGTATTCCATTTTTAGGTTTTGCTATTAACATAACTTGATTATACTTTCAATAAACATAAAAATATTAGAACATAAGATTTTATACCCATAACGAACTTTAAGAAAGGAATGCTAATAAATAATTCAAATTGAAAAGAGTACTGTATGATATGATAAACGCCTGAGGATTGCTTAAATGCATGAAACTCAGTCATGCATAAAACAAAGGATAATATATATATATATATATATATACACACACACACACACACACACACTACTTCTTCATGTGTCATCTGCTTTTAGGAAGGAGGCAATCATGGAGCTCCACTTACCCTTATCCCTGTTGCTCTTAACACTTTTCCTCTTGATATTGCTCTCAAACACTGCTCTGCCATCCACTTGCTCAAGTCCAAGTATGTCTCGCATTGCTATTCCCTGTCTCTCTTTCTTGCTATCCATTCTATGAGTATTAGATTCTCCAAGCCCTCTCTCCTCATTGTGCCCTAGATACTTCAGATGTCTCTTCTTGATGTTATGTATAAGTTTTCTTTTTTGTTTGCATTCTGTCCAAAACTTTGTCGCTTGCCTAATCTGTCCTGTTGTTTAACCCATAACTGGAATGAATAGACGGATTAATACCTTTCCCAAGGGTATTTGCGCACAAGTGAATGCAATGAATTCAGCTGGAATTCAAACTCGGCTCCCTGATTTCTTGTTCTGAGCCGATATCCAATGCACCACAACACACATCCGGCTATCCATATAAGAGTTCACTGAAAATTTTTGGGCATTTCCCTTCCACACACACTTTCCAACCCTAGAATTTTTTTTTCAATCCCTTCTTAATTAGGATAAGAACTATTCAGTAGTTTCTCAAATTTTAACATTTTGTCATAAGAACAATTTTCTTTTTTTTAAAATGTGCAAAACTAACTTTAGTGCTGAATGTCATCTGTCATTTAAAATTTAGTCAGAATCTTTCAAATTCATATATTTTTGTTTTTTTTCTTCTATTAACAATTGTTTGATTCAACTGAAGGTGAAAAAACAAAACATTGTGCTTTATAATTCTGGGAAACTGACTGATAGAAAAAGTGATGAATTATGACTTTTTCTTAGTTCACACCTTTTTTTTATTTGTTTCTTGCTCATGATAAATATACTTTTTTTTTTTTTTTGAAACCTCAGAATCAGTGACTTTTTGTATTCAAAGTTATGTGAACAATCAAACAAATCATTTAATTGAAGCTAGATTTAAATATATGCTTTGTATATCAGCACTTTTCTTGCAGGTATCATTATCTTTGCTCAATTTCTTTAATTTAGACAAACTCATTATTTTCTTTATATATCATGTGATCCCTATTTTCATATGTAATTGGTATGATAAGAACTTGAAAGTCAGTAGAAACCTTGGATTTTGATACAGTGAGACGGGATGTTGATGAGAGTTAATTTGATAATAAAAGCAAAAACAGGTTGGCCAGTTATGAGGGCTGCAATTTGAAAATGGGACAAATGAAGATCAGGATTAAACAAGTTTCTTACTGTACTTGTGTATAATACAACTCTATTTTTGCAGATAAAAGGCATTAATATATTTTATTTTCATGTATAATCCAAGCACCAATACATAAAAGTTTTTTGATATGCAAGAATTATATGCAGGAACACTACCTGACAAGACAAATACACAAAGTTTACTTCACTAATGAAAAACAAAAACAAACACAAAAAACAAAAAAAAACAAAACAATGACATTGAAATTTGAGCATGCATTTGAATAGAAAAAGATACATTTGCAAAAAAAACAAAAAAAAACAATATCGCCCAGTTCACACTCCACCCACGTCTATTGAACAGGTTAAGAGGCTCATCCCTTGTTCCCTGTTTAGGATGTGGTTTCCGGCTTTCTCTTTTCCAATCTTTTCACTATTACGTAGCCCCCTGCACATTAGTGGCATTACCGCCTTGCTCAGGATGATACGATTAAAAAAAAAAAAAGAAAAAAAAAGATTTTTCTGTCCTCTTGTGTATTTAATTCCTAATGTTACTAAATTGATAATTAGGTCTCACTGTTCTCCTGTTGAACTAGCTAGATGCAACCATATGTTCTATTCTTATAGTTTCTTTTCTTGCACTTTTTATTTGTGGAGCTCCTTTTAAATTTCTTGCTTCCCTGCCAACTACAGTATTAAAACATTTAACTGAAATGCTAATTGCCATTTTTAGTTTTCTCTCCTTACCAAAGTCTTTTCATTTTCTTTCACTTTCAGTAATGCCTTGCTTCCTCGTGGCATTATTGCCTTGCTTCCTCGTGGCATTATTGCCTTGCTTGGTATGAAATAATTAAAAAAAAAAGAAAAATGTGTTTTAACATAGGATAGAAAATGACACTGAAATTTGAGCATGCATTTGAATAGAAAAAGATACATTTGCAAAGCTAAGCAAGGCATTAAGAAACCAGGAAAAAATTGATAGAAACAAATAAGAGTGCTGAACTGTTTTGTTTTATCAATTCTCCTACATTGTAAAAATCTTGTGGAAGAACTAGAATAGAAGTTTGTCTGACTGACCAAAAAACCCCCAGGGCAAATTGGTAGGCGGTTTAAATAATAACCTGGGAGATTCCATTCTGTTACAGGCAAGTCTATTCCGTAAGCAGTGATTGGCTGATAATTTTAGTGTGTACATTGTGATCTATACTGACTTGGCAGCCTGGCTGCAGTCACTCTCTCACCAGCATGACGTGGCTTCCCTTCTATAAATACTTTCACAGCTTCTGCTCTGATGAACTTAGATCACTGGTGCCCCCTAGGTTTGAATTTGCATGAGATACTAGATTAGCAACTGGGTCCCACCTTTTTACAGTGAAACTAATAAAATGTAACTGCAATTTCTACTCCAACAGCTTCTTTTCTCACATTTCCTGCCTGTGGAATTCCCTTCCACTTCCTTGCTTCCCTGATAGCTACAATCTCCAGGAGTTTAAATGTAAGGTCAATAGACACCTCCTAACACACTAACTTGCATCCATTCTCTCAAACACTCTTCCCATCTGCCCAACCCTCAGCCTCGGTATCCTTACCCGTCTATCACCCTCCTTCTGACATTTCCTATATCTAACCACTCTTTCTCTTTACCTTCCCCTATATAACCCCTTGTGGAATGCCTTGCTTGAGGTGAAATGATTAAAAAAAGAAATTCATGATGTTTTGGCCATTGTATGCTCAGACTGTCTTCAGGTGGTATTTGTTGGAATTTCAAACTGAATCTTCTATTTAGTTCACAAGGGGTAATGTTCTAATTCCATGTGCCATGCCTTTTTTGGATATCTCAACTTTAGTTAATTCCCCTTGCTAACTCTACTCTCTAAGTACTTTTTTTTTATTCTCTCTGCTGTATACAGGGATGAAACTCTCTATTCATTGGGATAAATAATTTTTTAAAATCAATCATCCAATGCTTTTATTCACTGAATGTCATGAATATGGCAGCAGGGATGAGGGCAACAGTCTGAACAATGTAAATAACATAAATAGTTACACAGATATATAGACAGACCTTTTGTAAGTATATCAATTCTCATAAGAATAAAATATATGCTCAGACGTCTTTGGAAAATTCTGTTGATTCAATTGCTGTATGCTACAGACATTGCTCTACCAAATTTTCAGTACTGACTTCCCCATATTTACCAGATTGTATTCTATTTTCTCATTATAAAGCACTGATTTTTTTTAAATGTCTCATCATTTTCAAACATCTTATGCAATAGGAGTTGTAAGATTTTTAAATGAATGGCAAAATTTAATTGGCTCATTGAGGACAACTTTGCATAACACCCCAATACTCATTTTTTTTTCTTTTCTTTTTTTTAAAGTTTTTCTTGAAGACCCACACATTTGATTTTATGATGTGGGGTGTTTTAATTTCCCCCTGTAGCCACTTTTAACTATAGTTTACTTTAAGATTTCAATAAAAAATACCTGAATCTTTGTAGTAAGTATAATCTTGTATTCATGTGAAATAAATTATTTGGGATCAACTGATTGAGTTTAAATACTGTGCTAGTTTGTTGCATTCAGTTTCGCACTAGTGTTCTTGGGAAAGGTATGAATCTATCTTTTCTTGCACTATGAGTTAAGTCAAAATGCCTTAGATGGCAACTATGGAAGGAAAACTGAATTCCAAACTATGGAAAAATCAATAGGAAACTACTATCTTTCTCAAGAATGAATGACAATTTACAGATAATTAAATAAAAGAACCTGTGAAGAGTCATAATCGTTTATATCCTGAAGGAACATGTTTAAAAATAAATATGGGGCCAACTGGTTTGTTAGCAGTATCATTGATCATTATAAATAACTTCCACTTTATAGTGGGTTTGATTCTTACTGGGTGCTTCTTTACTGTAACCTTGTGCCAGACTAAAATTAAAGAAGTGTCTGTAATGGAATTGCTTCTGGCCTGGAATCTTGACTTCACTCCTTTTCTCATTGATATGAGGTGACTTCCTGCTATCTTTTCTATAAATATTTTTGTGACAATTGCTCTGATGAGCTTTTTCCTTGGTGTCCCAAATACATGAATTTAAGTGTGCTACTAGATTGGCATATGATCTCACCCTTTTACTGTTGAAGTAGCTAAATGCAGCCACCACTTTTACGTTGAACCTGGTCAGTACTTAGATGGGTGACCGAATGGGAATACCAGGTGCTGTAAGTGTTTAATGACGGATGTGCGTTGTGGTGCAGTGGATATCGGCTCGGAAAGAGAAATCGGTGAGCTGAGTTCAAATTCCAGTTGAATACCCTGCATTCACTTAAGCACTGGTACCCTTGGGAAAGGTATTCGTCCCTTCCCCCCAGTTATGGGTTAAATAACAAGGGTAAGACTTAGGGACCCTGCCCTTAAAAACAAATCCCAATGAATATACTCGAAAAGAAAAAAGTATCACTAGACACAAAAACTTATGTAAACAACAATAAATTGTTGAAAGAAAAAGGTATTACCAGCAATAAATAAATAAAGTTTAGTTGGCAATAAATTACCTGCCGAGGTTGATTTGCCATAAAAACAAAACAACCAACCAAAATTTACCCCAACAGTTTCTTTTCTCGCATTTCCTACCTTTGGTTTACTTGCTTTCCTGATCAGTGCAATGTTCAAAAATTTAAATGTAACATCAATTACCAACTTTTATGTCCTTGAAAACCTTTCATCTTTTGTCCTTTTCTCAATCCTTCCTATTTTCAGTCTTTTTGCTCATTCATTCTTTCTTTCCTCTCTCTCTCTTTCTTTTTCTTTCCTCTCTCTTTCTTTTTCTTTCCTCTCTCTCACTCTTTCTTTTTCGTTCCTCTCTCTGTCTTTCTTTTTCTTTCCTCTCTCTGTCGTTCTTTTTCTTTCCTCTCTCTCTTTCTTTTTCTTTCCCCTCCCTTGCTCTCACTCTTTTTCTTTCTTTTTCTGTTTCTCTCTTTTTATACAAATATTTGTTTGACAGAGTTTGGCATGCTGGCCTTCTATGTAAACTGCGGAGCTATGGTATAACTGGACATTTGTTTCAACTAATCCAGTCATTCCTCTCTAACCGCACAATGAAGGTGGTATTAAACGGACATGCCTCTCAGAACTACCATACAAACGCAGGTGTCCCCCAAGGCTCCATCTTAGGTCCTACACTCTTCCTGATATACATTAATGATCTCCCTGATTCCATAAGAGCCCAAATAGGTTTGTACGCCGATGACACCACAGTTTATTCTCGCCTCCTACAAAAATCTGGTGTAGGTGTCAAAGCTAACCTCGCAGCCGAGATTGAAAAAGACCTCCAATCCATATTGGACTGGGGTAAGAAATGGTTAGTAAATTTTAATGCTTCTAAAACGAAGCTACTCTCAATTAACCATCATCGACAATCTCACCTACCTCCCATTAACATGGACCAGGCTTGCCTCCCAGAGAGTAAAACACTGCGCCTCCTTGGTCTCACACTTTCAGCGGACCTCAAATAGAATGACTATATCGAATCCATTGCTAAATCCGCTGCTATGAAAGTTGGTTCTCTGTGTAGAGCCCGGAAGTTTTTTCCGTCTGAATCTATCCTGCACATTTATAAATCTACCATCCGCCCGTGCATTGAATACTGCTGCCATATCTGGTCGGGTGCCCCTGCTGTTCTCCTCGGGCTTCTCGATAAGGTTCAGAGGAGGGTCTGTAATGTGATAGATACTGACTTGGCAGACCGGCTGCAGTCTCTCTCCCACCGGTGCGACATGGCTTCCCTGTGTCTCTTCTATAAATACTTTCACGGCTTCTGCTCCGATGAACTTAGATCACTAGTGCCCCCTAAATACGTATTTGAACGAGATACTAGATTAGCAACTAGATACCACCCTTTTACAGTGAAACCGATAAAATGCAGCTGTAACTTCTACTCCAACAGTTTCTTTCCTCACACTTCCCGACTGTGGAATTCTCTTCCAAATGACGGATACAATCTCCAGGAGTTTAAATGTAAGGTCAATAGACACCTCCTAACACACTAACCTGCTCCCATTCTATCAAACACTCTTCCCATCTGCCCAACCCTCATCCTTGCTATCCTTACTCATCTGTCACCTTTCTCCTGACATTCCCTATGTCTAACCACTCTTTCTCTTTACCTTCCCCTATGTAGCCCCATGCGCAATAGTGGCAGTGAAATGCCTTGCTTGGGGTGAGATGATTAAAAAAAAAAAAAAAAAAAAAAATATTTCATAGCAACTTTTTCCTAGTCTCAATTACATGAATTTAAGCTTCCTACTTGATTGGCATCTAGGTCTCACTATTTTACTGTTGAACTAGCTAAATACAACCCTCACTTCTACTTCAACAGTTTCTTGTCTTGCACTTTTTGCCTATGGAACTCCCTTCCATTTATTTGCTTCCTTGTAAACTAAACTGTTTCAAAAATTTGAATGCCACATCAATCACCACTTTCTGTCTTCCTGAATTTTATTACTTTATCTTTTGCTTCACATCATTAAAGCATTTTCATTTTCTGTATTTCTCTGTTCTTAGTGACATTATTGATTTGCTTGGGGTGAAATGATTAAAAAGAAAAAAGCAAGAGATTAGCAACATTTTTATTATTGTCTTTGTACATGACAAGTAATTTGAGTGTTGAGTATAAATAAGCAGAAATGAAAAGTTGGTTGGTTGGTTGTTTTGTTTTTATGGCATATCAACCTTGGTGGGTCATTTATTGCCAAATAAATTTTATTTATTTATTGCTGGTAATACCTTTTTCTTTCAACAATTTATTGTTATTTTTTTTTATATAGGTTTTGTGTCTAGTAATACTTTTTTCTTTTCGAGTATATTCATTGGGATTTGTTTTTAAGGGCAGGGTCCCCAAGTCCTACCCTGTTATTTAACCCATAACTGGAGGGAAGGGACAGATTAATACCTTTCCTAAGGGTACCACTGCTTAAGTGAATGCAGGGTATTCAACTGGAATTTGAACTCGGCTCACCGATTTCTCTTTCCGAGCCAATATCCACTGCACCACAACGCACATCTGTCACTAAACACTTACAGCACCTGGTATTCCCAAGTGGTCACCCATCTAAGTGCTGACCAAGCTCAATGTTGCTTAACTTTGGTGATTGAGTGAGAACTGGTGTATTCAATGTGATATGGCTGTAAGCCAAAATGAAAAAGTATAAATATATTTATGTCTTTTGGTATTTCCTCAATTTTATTAAAGTATAAAATTAAGCCAGAAATGTCAGGCTTAGATTTGACCACTTGAAGGAAAACAACATCTAGAATTTATCAATCAATTTCACACTTAGAGAATTTAGCTATTTTTAAGTCTTGGTGCTGACAGACAACTAGACAGTGTCTTCATAAAAAGTAAAACAGAAATTAACAGTTAATTAGTGAGTTTGATGTCATTGACCAACCAAATAACGCAATGTCGTTTCATGCACTACCCTTAACTATAAACAAATTTGTAGTAGAAATAGATGCACTATTTTTTGCTTCATTACTCATTGGTACCGAAGTGTGAGAAGACAGTAGAAATATAAATGACTTAGCTGAAATATAGTAATCTAATCTGAAACAGTTCACTGAAAGAGTCTTCATAAATAAAATGTGTATCTATTTCTCTCTCTCTCTCTCTCTCTCTGCGTATCTCTCTCATTTTTCTCCTCTCTTCCCTCTCCTTCTTTCTCCTCTTTCTTCTCTCTTTCACTTCTTTTCTTCTCTCTTTCACTTCTTTTCTCTCTCTTTCTTCTTTCTTTTCTCTCTTTTTCTTTTTCGCTCTTTCTCCTCTTTTTCTCTTTTGCCCCTCTTTTTCTCTCTTCTTTCTCTCGCTTTCTATATATATTTATACATATATAATATATATAATAGTGAGCTAGAACTCACGAGTGGTTAGAATGTTAGTGTTCCAACCATGAGTCTTGGGTTTGCATCTCAAGATGATCTATTCATCAGAGAGGTGACTCCTTGATAATATAGGCATGTGGAGATGATAACAGCATGTAGAAACTGTCACAGGTTGATTCAGGTCTTGTGAGTGAAATAGGGTAAATAAAACTGTTCAGAAGCCACTGAGTCACAATTCATCATGACTGAATGTTTAAATGCATTGGTTTTGCTCAACTAATGATTGTATGCTCCCTCCCTCTCTTTCTCTCTCTGAAACTGTAACAAAGACTCTCTATATAGCTTCAGTATAAACCACAGTTTGGATCTGTGGATTGAAGAAACATGATTGTGCTTGAGCAGTCAAGGGTACTTGAAAACTAGCCTCTATTTTTAAAATTGTTATTACATAGTAAAATCCTTACTCAATCATTGAGATTTGTTCAAATGTTTTCATTGAAATATGTAGAATGTTATGGCTATTACTGCTGGGTTGGTTCTTTTGCCTAAACATCCAAAACTTGTTGAATGACTTTCGCCGCTGAAATAAATAGGTAAAGAGAAAAGGAAAGATACAGAGATACTAGAGGGACAGTTTGGACACTGATTTTATTTTTTTGGTTCCAATGATCTCTTGTTGGGGAAATTCCTTTCCAAACAGTTTGGCACGTCTTTACTATCCAAAGTCCAACAGAAAGAGAGCAAGTTTATTTTTGGCACCAGGAGGCCTCTCTTTTTTGCGCATGTATCAATTGTCTTTTCTGTAAGAGGACTCCTGGGAGATTTTTATGTTTATTTTGTTTCATACTTTTATTTTATTTTGTATTTTTATTTCATTTCATAGTTTTTATTTCATTTTGTACTTTTATTTTATTTTGTACTTTTCTATTTTATTTTGTATTTTTATTTGGAGTCCATTTAATGATAGAAGAGATGCAATTCCCTCATTAAGAAATATACTTGACAGACTTAGCAATTCAATTATAAGAATCGTATGAATTAAAAAAAGCATTTCAGTTATCAGTCAACCAATTGTTTTCTTTATTTATTATTTGAATTTTTCTATTCAGGATTTATACTTATGGGCATTTTGAAAAAAAATATTTTTAATATACTTGTTGTATGTCTGTCATTTTTGTTTACATTTTGCTTCTTTGAAGTATAATGAACACACACGCATACACATGGCGGTTCTCTTACCATGAACAATAAATGAGGGTCAGCAGTGGATGGTGCTATTCGTTTTACACTTATGCATCCTTTCTTTGTGTAATTGTGAAGAAAATCTTGTAAGGGGAAAACATTTCATTTGTACTTTCTTCAGTGTGATACTAGCCCATCCTTGCTGCGAGTGACAAAGCCATACTGACAGATGAAATTTGTTGAAGTAGGATTTTGATGACATCTCTGCTTCAGAGCCTGATGAAGCTGATTTCAGTGCTTCAGTCTATTGTCTTCAAAACTCTTTAACGTAATGGGGCAATCTTATGCCACTCCTTTTGGTTTGATGTTTGGACTTCCCAGGTTTTCAGATCAAAGTTGATACATTTCAAGTTGTTTTTTAATTTGTCTTTGTAGCATAAGAGTAAATATTCAAATGGATGTTTAGAGTTTGGTAGTTGTCTGTCAGTCAGTTAAGTGCCATATGTAATATCCGCTTGGGTGATCATGTTTAGAAAGAAACACAACTGACTGGGTAGAAAATTTTCATGCAGAGGGCTGCCATTATTTTCTGTGGTAGACTGGTTGCCAATCAAGGCTATAGAACCTAATCAGTTCTGCTATTTAACCCATAGCAGAAGGAAGAAGCAATGGATTAATACTTTTCCTAAGGGTATTTGTGCATAAGTGAATGCAACGAATTCAACTGGAATTTGAACTTGGTTCTCTGATTTCTCATTCTGAGCTAAAATCCATTGCACTACAACACGCACATACTTTTTTGGAAGCTTATGCTCATTCATTCTCAAAACATGACCAGCCCACCCAAGTGGTATCTTTACTAGAATAGCTCTGACGTCAAAACCCTTCTTGTATATTGTGTGGTCCACCATGCACTATCCAGTGTATTTAAGGCCCTGGTGATGACAAACTACATGATAATATAACATGTGATAATCATAAACACTTATCATTTGGCACACAGTGCACCTGTATGGGCCATGTTGTTTTGATCATATATAATTAATACAAATATATAATATGTCACTTAGTTTATTGATGTTTTATTTAGCATCTCTGCTCCAGAGTTTCATAGGTGAACCTTTGCAAAATTATTCAGTCCACCCATCAGGAGGTATCAGCAAATATCTGTCAATTTTCTCATTTTAGCTATTTCTATATTAAATTAAAGAAATAACCTATGTGTGGGTCATTTTTCTGCTTTGTTTGTGTCAGTGCACATTTATATTTTTTTTCAGAAGGGTATATGTCTATGGCTATATCGTGTTGAATACACCGGTTCTTGTCCATTCAGTGAAGTTAAGCAACATCGAGCCTGGTCAGTACTTAGATGGGTGATTGTTTGGGAATACCAGGTGCTGTAAACGTAGGTTACCAAGAATGGTCCACTGATCCTCCAGGTTTGGGGGGTTTGGCGCAGGGCTAAACCCTGCCCCATAAAAAACAGTTTGTTATGGAAACAGTAACAAAAAGTTGCTGCCTGACACACCATTGGGTGTAATGGGTGAGATGATATATATATATATATATACGCACACACACCAGTAAAAGTGGTGCTAGCTGGACCGGCAGATGTTAGATAAAAAAAAGTGCTCAATGCACAATCAAAACAAAAGAACTGATTATGCAGAGCCAACACTGTCACAATACGTCAAAACCTAGGTAGTAAGTGGTGTGTATTTAGTTCTGTGACACACACACTCATACACACACACACACACTCACACGTGTTTGTGTGTACATGCACTTAATTTTTTTAATTTTTTTTCAAAGGAAGTTTAGCCATTCCTTTGGCTGGTTACTCTCTCTATATATATTTTCTACAATGGTCACACCTGGAAAAGGATTAACATCTGGCTATGAGTCCAATGTACAGGAACAGGAGTGTCTCTTCCTTGCCAGTGACCATTGTTAAACAAGAGTTTCTTGGTGTTGTGTATCGTCAGCTGATATGTGGTTGGATTTTGAAGAAATTTGACATATGCAGGATTGATTAAAGAAAGTTTTGTGTTCAAGTCTTTTGCTTAATATTTTGTATATTTGGAATATTTTTCTGGTTTCTAGGTAAAATTTCAACATAATTTATCCACTGTCTTCTGAGTGCTCATGACTTTCATCAGTCATTATCAGAGATTTATATTTTTATGCTGATAAAGTTGGCTTTATGGATGTTTGTTTGTATTGTCTTCACACATTAGTGGTGTATTACATCTTCACGTGTCAGTTTGTGGTCTTTTAAGGATTAGTTATGATAGGTATGTGGCTGAATGGCTAGAATGTTTACTTTCTTTCCATGAGACCCAAGTTCAAATCTTACTATGTTAAATTTATCATGAAGGTAACTTCTTGTCCTCAACCTGGGGCAGTCTTCCTAGCGTACGGCACTTTTTTAATGCATCTGAAAAAACAAAACAAAACAAAAAACATGATGGATTGGCTAAGTTTTATAAATAATATTTGAAAATGGAACTGTTTATCGATGGTTGTGCTTGCACAAAACCAAAAGTCATTGTGACTAAGAGCTTGAGCATACAGGCCTTATTCACACTTGGTCATGCTTGATGATGTGCTCTCTCCCGGAAACTGTAACTGGGATCCACTCAGCATAGTTGCAGTATAAACTACAGGTGAGCCCTGTCGAGGTTTAACAAAAATAAATATGCCTGAGCAGCAGTGGCATGCAAAGGGAAGGACATGGCAGTGGCTTCAGATGGTACTCTCTGGAGTGTGGTGGGGAACTTTTGATGGAGTATATTATTTTTGTTTTTTATTTAGCAAATACACTTAAAATTAAATATGAAAAATAAATAAAATAGTTTTTAATTTTAGTTTTAAAATGTTTATATTTGGCTGCTGATAAATTGGCCAAACCTGTAAAGAAAATTTTAGATAGGTTTCAAATGACACCAGCATGTTTCAAAAAATGTCTCCAAAAAGCACTGTCTGGTGGTGGGGATGGACCCCACTTACACACGGTGACCAATTTGGGCTGGTCATTAAGTATAACACATCCAAAAGAAAATAAGATAAGTATACTGTTGCAAGTTTGTTTGGGTTGGGGGTAGGAAGCACCAGTCAGGATTCTTGCTCTGGGCACTATCAGACCTTTGCATGCCACTGTTGAGCAGGCAACTGCAATAAGTATAACATGACTAGCAAGCTGAGCAGACAGGCAGACTCAGAAACAAGCAGCTAGCTATTATTAGTTGTGAAATTTATATAAAAAATATGAATGCTAAATGTGCAGTAACAGTTGAACAAAAATTTGCTGCCAACTATGGTACCAAATGATGTAAAATCAAATCTAAAACAAAGGGTGCACTGTTAGCTATTAATGCATGCAATCAGGATGGTTTCTAAGTCAACCTCTTTTCAAGGCTCTTTGAATTTTTTCGAAGTATTCTACTACTAATGAGTACAACTGTTATCTTTATGCTCTAGGATTTTTTCAGTTCTTTCACAAAATCTTGATGTTGTTCCAGTTTTCTTATTTTATTTCAGTTTTATCTATCTAATCTTCTGTTGTTCGACTGGACAAAAAAATATCCAACATACTGGTTAAGTTAAATCAAGTCTTTGATTTTTTATGCAAACATGTCTGGGGCAACAGAAACCAGACTCTACAATGTTACTGTGCTGCCTGCCTTTCAGTTTGGTACCAAAACTTTGGTTGTAAACCAGTGTCACCACCACTGATTCAAGCACTTCTATCAGCATTGCTTCCAAAGCATTTTTTAAAGTGTGCTGGCAGGATTATATCATCAATACTTAAGTTACCAACACATCCAGGACCATAAATATTTTAATCTTTTCCAAATGACTAAACTGCAATTGGCTGACTGTGTAGTGAGGGGATTGTCATCTTTCTGTTTGGAGGACTCATCTCTCACCAACAAGTGAAATCTCACTGAAGAGGCACAAGGACTCTTTGAAACTGGCCTTTATCTCCTCTGGATTCTAATACCATCAGCAGAAACTGGAGGTACTCAACAGGGCAATATGAATGCAGTTTCCCTCACTGAAGTAAATCACAGATTCAAATCTCTCAATGGTTCATCAATCAAGAAAGTTGAGGATTGTATATAATAGATACGAGAAAAGACTTTTGCATACTCTTGCTTAAGATGTATGCGACAAACTTAATAAGATCTGGAGCTCTATCCTTCAATGTTCCTTAAAACTTTGAACTTTTCAAGTATTGATTGAGCTGGTCCTTCTCTATGGTTCAGATACTTGAACTTTGTCTGCTCATTTGGAAAAATGACTTGATAGAACTTATACCAACATGCTGTGAAAGATCCCAGACATTACATGGAATTCTAACTCAACATTGACCTACATCTACAATGATATCACACAATTATTTCTTAATTTTAAGCTGAAACATCTGAAATGTACTGGCCACTGTTACTGGGCTCAGAATGAGGTGATCTCATCCTTGCTCCTTTGGCATCCCTCTGTGTAGAAGTCAAATAACTTACCTTTCAACATGGTGGCCTTCTTTTGTCTCCCTGTAGGAAGGTGAACATTCAAGAGTGTGAAACTCATCTTCCTGATGTGTCCAACTAGCATCTAGTTGGCAGACAAAAATAAACAGGGTTGTAACTGAATACATGTCCCTGTATGGCCCAAAGACAAATGGTGGATATTGTGCTCAATGTACACACTGAAATTATCAGCCAATCACTGCTTACAGAATAGACTTGCCTGTAACAGAATGGAATCTCCCAGGTTATTATTTAAACCACCTACCAATTTGCCCTGGTGGTTTTTTGTCAGTTGGACTCAACTTCTATTCTAGTTGATTACTGGCTGGTTGTTCTATAAATTTTCCTACATGGCGTTGCGAACAGGATACGAACCTGTGAGGGCATTGCCCATTGGATATGTGCAGGTTTACCAGACATGGCTGGGAATTGTCCATCAGTCTTGAACGCTGAATTATCAAATTCAGCTAGTAACCAAATTCAGCTATAAGTTTCATACACTCTGGAAGTGTTGCATCAAGGAAACTGATGTAGTCACATGCAATTACCCAAGACTCAGGGCTGAATAAGATAGATTTGTATACAGCACTGCTTGACAGTGTTGTGTGGGGTGAGATTGTTGATGGAGTTGTGACCAATCATATGTTGGCTGAAGGAAATCATAGATAAAAAGTAAACAAAAAGAGACAACATTTACATGCAGACTATTGTTTTCATCTTTAGTGGTGTTATCACAATGTTGTAGCCATTGTACTCTTTGGTGACAGTAGCCTAGTGGATTAACCTTTATCATTTGGTATGTGACTTTTCTGTACAAAAAGTTTATCCTGACAGTGAAGGTGACTGATTTAATTTCATACTTGTGCTGTCATATCCTACTATGGAAATAGAAAACAACTTTGAGTGAAATTAACTATAAGGATGCAGCAATTGAGAAGCCTTGAAAAAGAATGCAGTGAAAAAGGGAAGTAATATTAATAATGCAGAATGCTAAAGGTTAAAACTTTGGTTCATGAATTTGGTGACCATGAGTTTAATCCTCATGGCCAGGTTTGCTTGAACTTAAAAGGAAACTGGGTGAGCAATAACTGCTAAATAAGAACTAGATGAAATATCCCTGGATCAGTCAGTCAGTTAAGTGCCATACATGATACAGGCTTTGGGCGATCATGACTTACTGGACAGAAGATTATCCTGCAGTAGGTTGCCATTGCTTTCTGTGGTAGGCTGGTTGCCAGCCAAGGCTCTAGAACCCAATCTGTCTATAATTTAACCCATAACTGAAGGGAAGAGACAGATTAATACCTTTCCCAAGGGTATTTGTGCATAAGTGAATGCAAGGAACTCAACTGGAATTTGAACTCGGCTCCCTGATTTGTCATTCCAAGTCGATATCCACTGCACTACAGCACACATCCGCACTACAGCACATATCCCTGAATATGGGTAGCATAATGAGAACAATCTACCCCTGTAGATTAAATCAATGGTTCAGTTTGAAATTCTCTGAAGGTCATCTGGATCAGAAGCATTTTATCAAAGACACAATGGCTGAAACAAACAGGAGAAAAATAGTCGGTGTGAAAATAATGTGAATTCCTCATCCTTTGAGATTCAGGCAGGAAAAGAGACATCTTCACAATTCCAGAGGTTCCGCCATCTAACAAACACTTTCCTGCAAGTTTGTGTAGAAGAGCATGCAGATTCCACAAATATAATGTTGTTTTGATTTTGTAAAATATAAGGTTGTTTATAGCAATGGATTTATTATAATTAATGTAAATTGGTTCGATTTATATTTCTTTACTTAAAGTTATCTGCCCATTATTGTTATCAAAAAGATTCTGTTGCAAAAACACATCATCAGTAGCTTGCTGTCTGTCTCATGTGTGTGTGTGTATATATATATATATATATATATATACATACACACACACACATGAGACAGACATGTATATATATATATATTTATTTATTATAAATTATATTTTAGAACATGTACAGAATTTTTTTTTTTATATCTACAATACAAATAGTCCATTTGTTTTGACATTGAAACTACAATGTCTCATCAGGTGGTGTGGACAGGAATGGGAAGCCTCTTTTCTTAAAATTCTGTACATGTTCTAAAATATAATTTATAATAAATATTCACAGCTTTATATATTATATATTGAGCAATGTTTTAAATTAATGTTTTGGACATTGTGAAAATTTTTTTCTTTATTCTGTATTCACTCATATATATATATATATATATATATATATATATTCTAATTAGGAAGAGCAGCCAATTATGCCATCATAGTTTCAACCTTTCACTATCGTCAGGCATTATCGTCAGGCATTATATGTTAACTGATTATCCAATGCTTTTTGAATGTATAACAGGAATTTTAAAATAAGGGAGAAGTTAGTCAAAACTAACAAAATAATATTGAACATAGTTTCATTCAGGTTTGTATCACCCCAAAATGTATTTTCTAATGTGTATACATCCTGACATTATTTCAGACCTTTGATTTAGTGTTCTGAAAATGATGCGATTTCAACTTTTCTTCTTGGCACACTCTCCAGATATGGCTACCATTGCAAGATCAGGCCTTTCTTAATATACTGTATGTTACATAAGGATCTTTCCATTTTTTTTTCTTTTAATTTCCATACATGTGAAAATTAAAAGAAAAAAAGATCCTTAGCAACCTGGAGTACATGTATACACCTACAAGTAAGCAAGCACCTGAGTATACCCACACACTATGAAAAAGAACAAAATCAATCTTGGCTAAGTGATAAACTTTATATTTGTATTGATTTTTTCTCTCTTTCTCTCTCTCTCTCTCTATATATATATATTCATCATCTACATACAAGTCTGTTTCGTTGTATCACAGCTCATCTGTGTAGCTAGACATCCACTTCTGGCCAGGATCGGATTGAAACTCGACTGATTTGGTGTCAGTTTGTCACTTAACTGAGCAGGTTCATGCAAGCTTTGAAGTTTCCTGAAGACATCATTATGATGTCATCACTCAGAAAGGCAAGGTTTCTTTCCTTTTTATATAAACTTTCTTCTTTTGTGATGTGATATAGTCTTTTCAATCTACTAAATCAATTTTAAGCATTTCAAAAGTATGGAAAATATGGTTTTTTAATTCAGTTAAAATGTAATTATAAATATAAAACATTTTCCAGAAATTTGGCTTTCAGTACCAGAAAATGACTAAATACATGACTCATGTTGTTGATTCCTATAAAATTTGTTTCTTCTTAAGCAAGTTTTGCTGAAAAATACTGAACTTGTTTGAAAAAATATAGGTCTGCTGCTAGTAAGGTTGGTTCACTGTGTCATGCTAGACAATTTTTCTCTTCAGAATCTATCTTATATATCTACAAGTCTACCATTCATCCATGCTTTGAATATTTTCGCCACATATGGTCTGATGCTTCTGCTGTATATTTAGAGATCATTGATAAAATCCAAAGAAGAATGTGCAATGCTATTAGTCCTGATCTGGCATCTTGGTTTCAGTCATTTTCCCCGCTGCCATAAAGTAGCTTCCCTGTACCTTTTTCTATAAATACTTTCTTGGTAAATGTTCTGATGGATTCTCCTTGATGATACCTAGACTCTGCAAATTTAAGCCCATTACTAGATTGGTGGCAAGATCTCATCATTTTATAGTTGAAATGGTTAGATGTAAATGTAAGTTCTATGCTAACAGTTTCTTTTCTTGCTTACCTAGACTTTATGAAAGTAAGCACATTACTAGATTAGCATTGAGATCTCACCAATTTACAGTTGTGTTGGCTAGATGTAACCATAAATTTTATGCTAGAATGTTTTCTTGAAATTCTTGCTTGTGGAACTCTCTTACAGCTTCTTGCTTTCTGTTCTTTTATTGTTCTCCCATTTAAATAATGTTTTTCTTCCACACTCAGTAGCCCTGTATATGTTAGTGGCTCTGTTTCCTGGCTTGAGGTGAAATGATTATATATATATATATATATATATATATATATATATATAGTTGTGATAATGTTTAGCAACAAGATTGTTGTTTTCTCAGTAATTTTATTGATAAAAAGCTATGTTGGCAAGCAGGTATTTATTTTAAAGTGCTCAATATTTGTGTCAAGATAGTGTTAATAGGATTAATGCAGAAAAGTTTGTCCTTTAACTGAGCAAAGTCATGCTGACTTGAAAGTTTTGTGAGGATGCCATTATGAAGTCTTCACGCATCAGGACTAAATTTTAAATTTTTGATCTGCTTAGTATAATACTAGATATTTTTTATGGGAGTGGTATACCAGTGATTAATTGTTTCTGATGATTTCTTTTTAATGTTGTATTAATTGCAGTTGGTTGATTTTCTTGTGCAGGTGTTTTTTATGTCTTTTTAATGTATGCATGATTGGGTAGCCACTGAAATGATTAAAGGTGAAATATATATGTATATATAATCATTCCACCATAACCAACACAACAGAGCCACTTACATGTAGAGGGTTACTCAGGGTTTTTATATATATATATATATATATATATATATATTAGTCATCCACATACAAGCCTGTTTTGCTGTATCACAGCACATCAGTGTGGCTAAACACATCCATTTACTTCTGGCTGGAATCGAAACTTGACCGATTTGGTGTCAGTCGGAGTCACTACCTCCTAAGCCATAGGCGCATGGAATCAGAAGGGGAATTTTAACGTGTTGTGTATAAGCAGTGTATATACACACCAGTGACTGAAAGAACTTAGTTCATTTCTGAAGAGTAATGCATATATCGCAGAAGTGGAAACTGTTTTTAAATGTGTGTGCTAGTTAATTGTTATACATGATATATGCTTGGGTGACCATATATCAAGAAACATGACTGACTAGGCAGAAGATTTTCCTGCAATAGGTTGCCATTACTTTCTTCCTCAGTCTGTCTTGCTATTCAACCCATAGCTGGAGGGAAAAGAGATGTATTAATGCCTTTCCTAAAGGTATTTGTATGTGGTGGATGAAACAAATTCGATATATATTTTGTATTGAGGCAGCAGATAATTATCCAAACATATATTGTTAAACATAGCAGACAATGAATGTCTATATTTAATCATGAGCCATTTTAAACATGCTTTGTTCTTTAATTTCTGATGAAAATAAAAACAAAAATTGTTCAACATTTGAATATTTTTTTATTACGTAGGTTTGTTAGCTTTCGGCTCGATTCAGAGTGGTTGCAGGAATGTTAACATAAAGACATCCACCATCAAAGATGATTATTATCTTGTGTTGACGTAAAACATTGCTATGTGATGATAAGTTACCAAATAGCAGATACAGGCTATAAATTAGTAATGCTATGACGTCACACCATGTGAGAGTAGCATGGGACAGGCTAGCCTCCCAGAGAGTAAAATACTACGCCTCCTTGGCCTTACACTCTCGGCGGACCTCAAATGGAATGACTATATTGAATCCATTGCCAAATCTGCTGCTATGAAAGTGGGCTCCCTGTGCAGGGCCCGGAAATTTTTCCCACCTGAATCTATTCTGCACATATACAAATCTACCATCCGCCCGTGTATTGAATATTGCTGCCATATCTGGTCGGGTGCCCCTGCTGCTCTCCTTGGGCTTCTTGACAAAATACAAAGGAGGATCTGTAACGTGGTTGATACTGACTTGGCAGACCGGCTGCAGCCGCTCTCACACCGGCGTGATGTAGCTTCCCTGTGCCTCTTCTACAAGTACTTTCATGGCTTCTGCTCCGATGAGCTTAGATCACTGGTGCCGCCTAAGCACGAATTTACACGAGATACTAGATTAGCAACTAGGTCCCACCCTTTTACAGTTAAACAAATGAGATGTAGCCGTAAATTCTACTCCAACAGCTTCTTTTCTCGCGCTTCCCGCCTGTGGAACTCCCTTCCACAAGTCTGCTTTCCCGACAGTTACAATCTCCAGGTGTTTAAATGTAGGGTCAATAGACACCTCCTATCACACTAACTCCCAACTATTCTCACAACACTCTCATCTACCCAACCCTCATTCTCGGTATCCTCACCCGCCTATCACCCACCCTCTGTTATTTCCTATATTTAACCAGCCTTTCTCCACTCTACGTAGCCCCCTGCACAGTAGTGGCAGTGACATGCCTTGCTCGGGGTGAAACGCTTATAAAAAAAAAAAAATGTTAACAACAGAACCATATGTCTAAATGCAATGTAGTGTGTTGTGACTAGATTGAAATGTGATTTTATTGAGTGTGGGTTGCTTTGATGTAATGTAGATGGCCTCTAATATCTGAAGGTTCTTTTTATTGTGTGTATGTGTGAGTATTATTGTTATCGAATAAAATCTGTCTTATTACATACATGTAATATATATATGTAACATTTGTAGCTCTATGTTTGTACTACTTTTGTACTATGCATTGAGCACTTTATTGTTAAGGTTTCGTGGGGTTTGTTTCTTTCTAACAGGTATTCATCATTTTGTGCTTCTACGCTGTTGGTTTCTTTTTTGCCCCCCCCCCTTGCCCTTGGATGAGGTTCTCTTCTGGGTGTTCAGGACAATTAAATTACAGTTAAGTTAGTGCCAGTTCTAGTGATTTGGTTACTTATAATTGGTGTTGGTTTCACTGTGATTAGTAATATATATATATATATATATATAGACAGCAAGAATTCTCTTAAACAAGTTTATCTAAAAAATACAGATAAACTGTCTCCAATTTTTTATTAAATTTTTCTAACTTTTGAATATGTTGCTTCATACAAAAAAACTTTGAAAAGTTTACCAATTGTATAAAACAACTTACTCAGAAGTTGGAAAAATAATAAAAAATTGAACTTTGATTGCTGGTGTTAATAAAATTGTGCTTGAT
This sequence comes from Ascarosepion bandense, assembly GCA_037127315.1. NCBI lineage: Eukaryota > Metazoa > Mollusca > Cephalopoda > Sepiida > Sepiidae > Ascarosepion > Ascarosepion bandense. Next base: position 5,384,718 of record JBBBDQ010001080.1, on the reverse strand, counting down.
GTATAATAACTGAGCCCAAATATTTTTTTTTTAAAATAAATATTTTTTTTTTAAAATCATATCACCTCGAGCAAGGTGGTAACGCCACTGATGAGCAGGGGGCTACATAAGAGTGAAAAGACTGAAAACGAGAAAGCCGGAAACCACATCTTAAACAGAAAACAAGGGATGAGCCTCTACACCTGTTCAATAGACATGGGCGGAGTGTAAACCGGGTGATAGTTTAGTCTATCTACTCCAATTGAAAAAAAAAAAAGTGAGAAGATTGGAAAAGAGAAAACCAGAAACCGCATCCTAAACAGGAAACAAGGGATGAGCCTCTTCACCTGTTCAATAGACATGGGTGGAGTGTAAACCGGGCGATAGTTTAGTCTATCTACTCCAATTAACTCATAGTAAATACAAAATTTCTTTCCTTTGCCAGTAACAAAATTGAGTTTTCTGCATGATACAATTATCAGGTGTTGATTGAAAACTTTTTTGAAACTCAAGAGTTTTACTACCAGTGAGGAAAAGAAATGTAATTATTATTAATAATATATATATAGAGAGAGAGAGAAAGAAAGATGGAAATTCATTTGTATAGGTATTTATAGGAAGAAAAGAAAAATACTTTATAGATATCAGTCAGTTAAGTGCCATATGTGAAACACGCTTGGGTGATCATATCTCGAGAGAGACATGACTGACTGGGCAGAAGATTATCCTGCAGTAGGTTGTCATTGATTTCTGCGATAGACTGGTTGCCAGCCAAGGCTATAGAACCCAATCTGTCCTGTTATTTAACCCATAACTGGAAGGAAGAGACGGATTAATACCTTTTCCAAGGGTATTTGCACATAAGTGAATGCAATGAATTCAACTGGAATTCGAACTCGGCTCTCTGATTTCTTGTTCCGAGCCGATATCCACTGGACCACCATGCACATCCCACTTTATAGATATATGAGAGAAAAAAATTGAAAGATATTTATTCAAAGAAACTTACAGAAGAAAAGAATTTAAGACAAAAAAGAATCCATGGCAAGCAGGAAAGATAAAAATATATTCAGATGATACAGAATAAGAAAGAAACCAAAAAATTGTATATGCAAAGGAAAATAATAGAAAAATGAAGTTGAAACAAAAAAATAACTTTTCTTTCTAAAATGTAGGGCTGCTGCTGTTTTCAGAATATTGTAGCCATAGTTTATCACTTAAATATTCTGATAGTCTTGTAGTCTATCATCCTGGAAGAATTTCTCACCTCTTTTTAATTTCCATTTACCAGAATTAATTACTTGATTATCTGAAGACATACTGGACTCCCCAAAACAATCGATACATATTAATATACTGCATTGTCAACAACAAAGCTCTCTCTAAGGAATTGCTTATATGAATGAGTGTGATCAGCATTGGATTTTTACAAAGATAGTTCTTCAGTTGTGTGTATTTGTAGCAAATATTCTGCAGCAATACTATCAACTTAGATGTATTGGTGCAGTCAGCACTGTAGCGAATCAATGCAAATTAATTCCTTCCTCCCAAATTGAGAATGCTCTGGAACTTTGAACTGTTGGTAAGTTAAGAATTTGGCAGTGATTTTGATGATAGCTTGTGGACGTCCGAATTTAGAAAGACAAAAGATTATTTTCTTTCCTGTTTTGGCTTTTATATTTTACTGTTGTTTATGTGCTACTTATTTACAGATAATACCTTAATCCTTTTGGGGGATTAGTATTGGTTTTAGAGTAAATCTCTCTTGTTTTTCTTTCCAATGTTATATTCTAATATAATGCTGGGAAGATAGAAAATTTTACTTTGCAACTTATTCAAAAGACATACAATTAAATACTTCCACAGTTTCTCTAAAAACTGAGTGTACTATAATGAAAAAAAATCCCCAAACTTAATAAAAAAACTTTTATCATCAAAATTTTTAATCTTAAGATGAGATACTTTTTAAAAGTTTAATTTTTTTTTAATCTACTTCAGAGCATTCAACATTCTGGTTAAGAATTTTGTTTTAGTTGCGCCATTGGGGAACAAAGGATCAGTATAGGAAATTTTAGTCTCTTTTTGTAATAAAAAATACACTGATTTGGAAATCCTTGCAAAAGTAAAATATTTGTCAGATTTTAATGAATGAATTAAATTATTTTAGAAATGTCACTTTTTTTTTTTTTTTTTTTTTTTTTTTTTTTAATAAAATTTTGGTGAAAAAAATCCCCCAGCCACTTCCTTAATTTTATGAAATTTGAAGACATGAATTTTTGTGCAACTCAATGTTTATATTAGTTATTTACAGAATTTAAATCATCAATTTCTTTTGTAAAACATGAATATCTACTCTGAATTATGGAATAAAAAAAATGCAACGAACTTAAGATTTAATAATAAAGGCTTTTAATTGTTTGTATGAATAAAATCAAATCAGAATTATTTGATTTTTGCACCAACTTCCAAATCAATGTTTTTCTCGTTTTGTTTTTATTATGTTTTGGACATTTTTTTTTCATCTTGTATGCAAATCTTTAGCGGTACCTAGATAATTTTAAAAAATAAATCAAAGCTTTAGTCTAGCAAAACTTTAGGTGCCAGTTTAATTTTTTTTACATAACTTTTTTAAAAAATACTGAAATATTTTGAATGGATGAAAACTTGAATTTTTTAACCACAAAAAGTAAATTTTCCTGATTACTCCTTTTTTGCTCCAAGAGTGAAACCACCAAGAAGAAAATTCAGTGTAGTGGTCACATGACTTAATTCAGGAAGAGATCAAGAATACTCTCCATGGGTTAAATCTTTTAAAAAAGAAATTCTGTGTATACTCTTCAGTAATGAATAATTATACAAAATAAACCAGAATCAGCAATAAAAGAAATTGCAAATTAACTAAATACCCATTTTCATTTAAATCTGTCTAACTCTGAGAAAACGTTGGCTCAGTGGATAATGGTGTTGGTTAGATCCAGTGACTTGACCCCAGAAGTTGTGAGTTTGATACCTTACTAAAGCAGTGATGAATAAAAACTTAGTTAAGTTAAAAGGGATATAACTAAAACATCTAGAAGTGGCATGACTCATAGAATGAGAAGAATTTAGAACAGTGATCAAAATAAAGGGTTCAGCTTGCAATTCCAATAACTAGAAGAAGGTCAAAGCATACAATGGCTGAAATGTCATGAATAAATAAATATCAGGACAACAGTCCGAACAATGTAAATAGTGCAAATAATTACAATACCTCATCTCAGAAATATAGACAAATCTATAAAGAAAGCTTTCAATTTTTCGAATAGGCAAATTTTTTGATTTTAGCTGCATGTAGCAATCAAATTTAGCACTTCAGAAGAAAATAAGTTGAGAGCAATAATATGGTTGAAATGCATGCAATATAAATTCTGCTTTTCTCTACATGTCTCTCTTTGAATTTCCACACTTATTTTTTGTTTCATGTACTCTGTTCAAAATAGAATAAGAAAGCAATTAATTTACAGCTTTTGCATTCTTTTCTTGCTAAGCAAACAGAAGCTTACTCTACTTCAGTTAGTTAAGTGCCATACGTGAAACACGTTTGGGCGATCATGTCTCAAAAGAGACATGACTGACTGGGCAGAAGATTATCTCTCAGTAGGTTGCCATTACTTTCTGTGGTAGACTGGTTGCCAGCAAAGGCTATACCCAATCTGTTCTGTTATTTAACCCATAACTGGAAGGAAGAAACTGATTAATATCTTTCCCAAGGATATTTGTGCGTAAGTGAATGCAATGAATTCAACTGGAATTCGAACTCGGCTCCCCGATTTGTCATTCTGAGTGGATATCCACTGTACCACAATGCACATTATCTTAAATAATATTGCTAATTTTATAGGACTCAAAAATTATTACAAAATATGCAAATTATATGGTGCATGCATAGCATACATAGACTATCCAACTCTGGTACAGTTCATGTTCTGAAATCCATGCATGCTTTGATTTTATGAGATGCCGTATGTTTTTCATATGAAACAAACAGTTCAGTATCCAGAATAAGATCCTAAAGTTCATCTTAGCAGGTAAATTAGCCACAAATGTAGAGCACTCTTTTCAGGATGCTCTAAACATTTTCAATCAGGTTAATGCCATTCAAACAAGCCAACCACTTCATCAAATGAGTGTTGTTGAAACCCATTTTATCCAGATATTCATTAATTTTCCTTGGCAAATGTGATGGAGCATTATCATTATTTTCCTGGACATTTTAGGCATTTTCTTGAACCATGGATCAATGTCCATCTTCAAGAATATTAAAATCTATCTGAGTTGTTGCTGTAACAATCACCATGAGCCCTCAATTTCTCCACCTCTAACCCTACCCAAAAAACATCACCTCATCTCTGCATTTTTGTCTCAACCTATGAGAGTTCTTTTTTGATGGTAAAGATCTGGCCTTTGAATATCTGTCTGTCCCATGAAAATTATTTCTCCATTTGTTGAAGAAAACAACACTTAAAACCTAAATCTTCATACATTCTGTTACACTTTTCATTTGATTTTTCTGACAGGTGTTAGTCGGCCCAGTTGTCTATTTCATGTTTTGCCATTTGATTTAGGACTTAACATGTTTTGGAATATTTCCTTGCTGTCACGATGCTGAAAGAGTCCATTACTTGGAAAAGACAGTTTTTTTTCCCAACTTTTCTCTTAATATTTTTGTTCTTTTATAGTTTATTTAATACAAAATTCAAGAGCCAGTCAAAGTAGAGATTTTTTACTTTTTTTTCATCATTTCACCCCCAAGTGATAAAAATTGATAAGACACATTGGCTTACTGAGAGTGAAAGAAACAGTTCAATAAGAGAACATGATTTAAGGCGACAGAAAATGACAACTGACACTGCATTTAAATTTTTTTAAATTGTAGTTATCATGAACACAACAAGCTAGTGAGGAGTATAGGAGAACTGTATGTTAGCATAAGACTTAGTTACACCTGTCAATTTAAACAGTAAAATGATGAGACCTGTCAGTCTAGTACGGCGTTTAAACTCGTGAATTTGAAATACTAAAAAGGAAATCACAATAGAACAATTACCATGAAAATATTTATGTAAAGGACACAAGGAAGCTATATGATTGAAGCTGAGATGCCAGGCCAGGATCAATAATGTTTCCATTTTATTTCTCCTCCTCTGTGCTGTGTCCCTTCAGGACATAGACAATAATGGCCTTCCACATCTCTCTTTCCCTTGTGATTCTTAATACCCCTTCTCCTGTTATCCTACTAAATCCCAGCTCCATCATCAAGTATGTCATGCATTGCTTTCTCTTGTCCCTCCTTCCCTCTATCTGTCCCATGAGCACAAGATTTTCCAAGCCCTTCTTCCTCACTACATGTCCCAGAAACTTCAGCTGACTTTTAAGTATGTTTCATTTTTGTGTCAGTCCTCTCCAAAACCCTATTGTTGCTCATGTTTCATCCATAATATTCTCAGCATCCTTCTGTAGAACCATATTTTAATTGCTTCAATTTCCTTCATATTTGATGAGATTGTCCAGCATTTGCTGCCATATTGAAGGACAGATATCACATAATGAGCTTACAAAATAATTCTTGATTTACTCAAAAAACAAAAACATGTAGTTTTCTCCTCGGTCATGTCAGCATTTCTTTAAAAGGGCAGAAGTAATTTTTGGTCAGATTCTTGAAAAAGACAAAGTGTGTCTTGAATTTTGTGTGCATTTCTTGCTTTGAATGTGAGTATTGTATTGTTTCTTCTATTTGTGGAGGAATTGAAATATCTTTTAATACTTTGATTGTTGCTGCATTCATTCATGTCTTTTTTTCTATGAAACTAACCGAGACCTTACAGACGTGCACATGTGTCACTAAGATAGATTCCATATTAGTGAAGGAGGAAGGAAAATAAAAAAAAATAACTATAAGAGGGATTTAGACTTATACTAAATTGAAAATTAATAATCATTCTCTTGTTTCAACCACCCTACTCATCTGGACCCATAAAGTTACCAATTACTACAGCTAGAGAGAGATTAACCTAAATCCCCTTTCAAACAACACAGGTAGGTATCAAATTTTTGTCATTGTGAATATGTTCTATTAAAACAAATTCACTGTTGGATTGTCGATGACCCAACTATCTTGCTCCATGGTTTTGTGAGTGAGGCAGGATGTTAGCAACTTGGTATGACAAAAAAATAAAACCTACAAAAGGGTAGAACAACTCTGAAACAGTCAACAGCCAGCTAACTAGAGGTGGTGTCTCGAGAAAGCAGCAGGAAACCACTCCACTATTAAACCAAAGAACAATCATGGCCATGAGCAATCAAATTATTGTGGTGCAGTGGATATCGGCTCGGAACGACAAATTGGGGAGCCGAGTTAAAATTCCAGTTGAATTCCTTGCATTCACTTATGCACAAATACCCTTAGGAAAGGTATTAATCCATCTCTTCCCTCCAGTTATGGGTTAAATAATAGGACAGATTGAGTTCTATAGCATTGGCTGGCAACCAGTCTACCGCAGAAAGCAATGGCAACCTACTGCAGGATAATCTTCTGCCTAGTCAGTCATGTCTCTTTTGAGACATGATCACCCAAAGCGTGTATCATATGTGCACTTAACTGGCTGAATCGTGTAAAGGGGTTTAAGTCTAAAGAAATTGACTCCTTACCTGGTAAGGGTTGACATTGGCAACTGGTGTCACCTGATCTTTGTCCAGTGACTGTTAGTGCCAACGGCTTAAAGGAAACAGAATTCCTCAGAGCTGATCCCTCGCCCAGAAAGGAACAGCCAGCATAACAGGTGTCACTGAACTGTTATCCTGTTACTGTTTGCACCAAACAAAAAATAACTCTTGGGACATGGAATGGCAGAGCATTGAACAACTGTAGACAGCTGGATAATGTAAAGCAGGAGATGAGCAGATTGAATATCAATATTTTAGGCATATATGATACAAGGTGGCCAAATAACAGATTTCATCAATGACAGCCATAGGATTATATACACAGGTGGCAAAAATAATGAAAAAGAAATTGGCTTGACACTAGACCAAGACATGAAGAAACGTGATCTGTGGTACTTCTGAAAGAGTTCTTGTGGTTAAACTGAAAGGAAAGCCCTTCAACATAACTGTTATAGTGGTGTATGCATCAACAATGCAAAGAAATAGAATATGAGGAAGAAATAGAAGCTTTCTACTCTATACTGGACTACACCAAGGTTCAGTGTAAAACACAAAAAATTAGAATTATGATAGGAGTCCAGAAATGACAAAGTAGGCAAGGAGAGGTAAGGTGTAACAGTTGGCAATTTCAGACTAAGAAACCGCAATGACCTTAGGGAAAAATGGGTATAAAGGTGCATAGCAAATGATCAAGTAATAACCAACACCCAGTTTCCACTCAATTATAGACATTGAGAAGCCCAGGAGGGGAACACAAAATACAAATCAACTACATAACTATAAAAAGGAGATTCAGGAATGCATTTGTTTACTGCAAATCTTATCCAATTATGAAAGTGGCCCCCTCCCAGTTATATGTAAAGTAAGGATGAAACTTAGAGATTGAAGAAGCCTAATGCAGCACCCAAATTGCAATGCAACTGACTCTTGAATGACCTCAACTTACAGGAAAACTACAAGGACAGTGTGAAAAAGAAATACTAGGGACAAATTGGAAATGAAAACTCAAAATGGGATACATTAAAAGAAGCATTGGTGACATAAGCGAACAACATCATTCCAAAGGAAAACAGATGTAGAAGGATAAATGAGTGGATCACAGATGAGACTCTCGACATGATGCAAAAGATACAGAAAACAATGCCATGACATGGAATGGAATACAGAAAACTTCACAAGGAAATCAGGAAAGCAGAGGCTAAAGAGGAATGACTTAATGATAAATATACAGAAATAGTGATTGAGCATGACTAACAGAAGAGACATGCATACAAAGAAAAAAAACAGGACAAAAGACATGCTCAGTAACAGGATGTATAAAATCCAAGAGAGGAATGCTCATATTAGAGAAAGAAAATACTTCAGTAATGGGAGGAATATACTGAAGATCTTTTTTATGACAAGGCAGGTTGGAAATATTAAAAACCGAAGTGGAAGATGCACTAGCCAAACTGAATATAAACAAAGCAGCAGAACCTAACAGCCTTAGATGATTTTGGCTTAGACAAAAGTAACAGAAATAATAATTGAAAACTCCAACAGTGGCAATATACCGGAAGACGTAAGCAGATCGATTTTCTTAGCACTGCCTCAGAAGCAAGGTGCAATTGAATGTAAATTCCACCAAACAATCAGCTTAATAAGTCACTTAACAAAACTCATCATCTGAATTCTAATGAATAGATTATGCATTAGAATCAGGTCAGCGATAGGACCAGAGCAGCACAGTTTTGTCAAGGACATTTGAACAAGGAATGCAATATTTATGCTTAGAGTGTTATTGAAAAGTGCAATACAAATGCAGAAGTGCTTGTACCTGTATTTCAATGACTATGCAAAGGCATTTGACAAAGTATGCTGCAAAGACTTGATAGAGTTCCTCAGCAACCTAGACATATTTGGGAAAATAATTAAAATATTCAAAAACCTGTAGTGGCAGCAAACTGATGGCATACAAACAGGAAATTAGTTCAGCAGAAAAAATAGAAGCGGGTGTAAGACAAAGATATGTCTTCTCACCAGGTCTATTCAACTTATACAACAAGGCAATTCTAAGAGAACTAGAAGTCCTGCCAGGATTCGTCATTGGCAGCTACAATCTGAACAATATAAGCTATACAGATGATACAGTGCTGATAGCAAACATGGAAAAGAAACTACATGACCTCCTGCAAAAGTTAGTTACAGAAAGTGAAAAGAAGAAACTAAACATAAATTACAAGAAAACTGTTATCATCATTAAAATAAGGAGACCAAAAAAAAAAAAAAAAACAACTACAAGTTGGGGATACTGAAATCAACCAGGTAGAGAAATTTAAATAACTGGGAAATGTTCTAACAGGACAAAAGAGATTCAAAGGCACATTGGCATGGCCAAGGATGCATTGCAAAAGCCGGGTAGAATACTGAGAGAGAAGAAAATTTTATTGACACAAATAGGAGAGTACTGGATTGTTATGTGATGTTCGTTCAGCATTCACTGCCACATTGAAGGACAATCTCATCAAAGATGAAGAAAGACTCCAAGCAACTGAAATGTGGTTCTACAGAAGGATGCTAAGGATACCATGGATGGAGCATGTGAGTAACAATAAGGTTTTGAAGAAGATATGAACAAAAAAAAGAAAACTTAACATCAAGAAAAGGCATTTGAAGTTTCTAGGATGTGTAATGAGGAAGGAGGGTTTGAAGAATCTATTACCCACAGGATGGATAGAGGGGAAGAGAGATAGGGGAAGCAACATATCACATACTTGATGAGCTTGAGCAAATGAATGACAGAGCAGGGTTTTAGAGGAGTAACAAGAGAAAAGGTGTTATGAGCTACTAAGGATAGGGAGATGTGAAAGTTCATGATCACCTCCGTTCTGAAGGAACACAGCACATGAAAGAAGAATGGCTAAAAGGAAATAAAAAGTTTTATCAGCAAGAAGTTAAAATTCAAAGTAACTTCAGTTAAGTGTTGGTAGATTTTGGAAAATGATCAGCTGTAAATGAAAGTTCTCTAACTGCATTCAACCATCCAACTCACTTACTTTATGATGTCAACCAGCAAAAGCCTGGATGAATACCCCGACCTGTTAGATCATCTGACTCCATCAAAGAATTCTTTGATTTAATTTACCCAAACTCATAGAAATTTAATCTCAACAGGTAAACAGTGAAATTAATGTCTACTAGCCTAGAGGTTAAGAAGTCCTACTAAACAAAATGTCTGATTCCTGTCAGAAGGTACAGTTTTTATTAGTACAACTTCTGTTTTTTAGGCTGTTAGACATTAATTCCCCTATTTTTAATAGGAGTGGATAGGTTTGCCTATCATCAGGTTCACATTCTTCTCCATTCTTTTAAACAAAAGTAAATGTTCATCCCTTGTTTCTTGTTTAAGATTGAGTTTTTGATTCCTTCTAAATTCAACTTCAAATGTATACTCCTAACATTTCCATCTGAACTCTGACATTTTATTCACTAATTAAATCTTGACCTCTTCAAGTCTGGAATTAGCTAACTTTATTATTAGCTTGCTAATGTCTTGGTGGCTGAGATAGTTGTGCATTTCTCAGTGGCGGAACTTGTTAGTATTTGAGCTCATGTATAAGGCCAATATATGCGGATGTGTGATGGTATAATGAATGGCGGCTTGGAATGAGAAATCCGAGAACCAAATTAAAATTTCAGTCAAATTTGTTATATTTATGTACATGCTAGTACCCTTGGTAAAAATATGAATCAGCCTCTTCTACTCCCATGTTGTCTTGGCTGCAGTTCATGTAGTTTTCTTGGGGGACTCATAATTGTATTTTCAAAATAAAAAAAATCCTCCCTATTTAAAAATTTTGTGAACACACAATCTTTGCAGCCTTATCTTACATTGTGCTCCTCTGTATACCCCTCTACACACACATACATGGACATTTGCTCAAAAAGCTAATTTTTTTGCATTAAACCCATCCAAACCTGTCCCATAAATATTGATTTTCAGTGTTCAACCTGCTGTAAACTGCTCTACGTATAATCTGCTTTACTATATGACTACATCACTGCAAATAACACAGAAATCATGTAAACAGTGAAGCTTGAGAGTCAATATTTATGGGGCAGGTTTGAGTGTGTTAAATGCTAAAGGATTAACATAGAGATGCATTTGTCTCTATCCAGGATAGTTTACTCTTTTGAGAATAGTTGTGTAGTCGATCCGAGCTGAAGAAATGCAACTTTGGGTTAAGAATATCCTTGTTTAAGAAATATCAACACATGTATGCATGTGCTTGACAGCTGTTATTTCTGATTACAACATGAATTTTCTGAAAGAAGTACTTTATAGAATTAGAGGAAAAGAGATATGCTCAGAATCAACATCACTGTTTCACTGAATATTCCATTATTATTTCTATTTTATGTTGTCAGGATTAAAAAGTTACATGCTTATAAAGTAATTGGCCATGGTTAGGTAATTGGCAAAAATCCCAGACAAACAAATTGATAAAGTTCTCAAGAAGAAAGAGGACAGAGAAAAATAATACTAAGCAAACAATAGATCAGTTAAAGTGCCATACGTGATGATACACACTTGAACAATGATGTCTCTTTCAATCCAGGACTGACTGAAGAAGATTTTCCCCACAGTAGGTTGCCATTTTTTCTGTGGTAGACTGGTTGCCAACCAAGGCTATAGAAATGGATTAATACCTTTCCCAACAATGTATATGCAACCCAAAACTATACTAAGCAACAATAATAAGGTAAAAGGTCAACAAAGTAAAAATGGTGCTAACACACAAAATGGAACACAGTCAAGTGATTTCAGCATTTTGACAGTAAAGTGATTTCAGCATTTTGACAAGAAAAAACAAATATATGAGAAGTTGTTTATTTTATTGTCTCGGAAGAAATCTCAACATTCATCTGTATGATTTGTCTATAAATTTGGAGAGGGTAGTGTTTTTGCAGTTATTCCTTCAAGGATTGGAAATAAGAAGCTGAACAAGGTTTTCGCATAAAATTTATTGACAAGATTTAAAATATACTAATTTCTATGTGAAAACCATTCTTAGCAGTTGTCCTTCTTTGATACAAGTTTAATAATGTCCACACTATTTAAGATCCAAGGAGTTTGTTCCATAAAGCAGCAGTTTGTGGAGGGAAGCTGCTTGAGTGGAACTTACATGACATCAATGGGATCCAAAGAGAATAGGTGGTTTGCTAGAATGTGTGTGGCATGGTTGATCTTAGCTATGATTTTTAGAAATGGTAGAACTAAGGAATGTAGTTTGTCTAAATGCTTTTCTTGGAAGTAATGATAGAGGATAAGAAAATATATGCCTGGAACCAGTGAACGTAAATGTTAACCAAATATCCAGTACTCTCAGATATTCTTGCTATTATCAAGGTCAGGGAAAAGTTAAAATGATATTCATTCTTTTAGTTTTAAATGTTCATAAACTTGATATTCTTGTGTTTGTGTAGTATGAGGATATCCTTTGAAACATGATATACAAGTGAAATTCCATGCGGGACTGTATGAATCTGTTGGCTTTTAAATAGATATTTTTATCTTAAGATTCTTGATTTGATTTTTATTATATTTATTAATATATATATTATATCGAGGCAGCAAGTAATTTTCTAAACATATGCTGTTAAATATAAGAGACAATGAATGTCTATTATGGTTAATCATGAGCCGTTCTAAACGTTGTATTTTTGCTTCAATTTCAGTTGAAAATAAAGACAAAAATTCTCCAACATTTGGATAATTATTTATTGATTTTCTTCTAAGCTTTTGGCTCACATGAGCCATCTTCAGAGAGGTTGTTTAAACTGAAATATTATAACATCCACCATCACCGACGATTTTATAATTATCCAAATGTTGGAGAATTTTTGTCTTTATTTTCATTGTCTCTTATATTTAACAATATATATATATATATATATATATATATATATATATATATATTGCTTAATACTTAGTTTTTGGTCCTAATAGAGTTAGACCAGTACACATTTGTATTAAAAAGTGTTCTATACAACTATATTGTAGAACTTTTGAATATTTTTCATTTATAAACAAGTTATTTTGCTACCTTGGTTTCCACCACAAGTGGTTTCTTCAGTTATTAAAAATCACCTGAAGAAATCATTTGTGGTGGAAACCAAGGTAGCGAAATAACTTGTTTATAAATGAAAAAAAAAAAAATATATATATATATATATTTGATGCTTTAACTGTTGGTTTCTTCCAGAACATTAGTTTTTTTCGCATAGTGATTCCATTTGATGATCAAGATTGAAGCTTTTGCTGGCAAAAGTGTTCTAATTTTTGGATGTTGCAACAATATAGTCCAGGTTTCATGACTATGTAGAACATGACAACAGCATTGCAGACCATAATTTTTGTTAAGTTCAAAATTTGAAGATGTTTGATTAGCTTTACAAATACCCTGCATGCAGCTCTAATTCTACATTCCACATTTTTTTCTGAGGTGCACACATCTGCTAAAAGACTGCCTAGATGTGGAAAATGCTCTATCATCACCATCAGAACCAAAAACTTTGAAGCCACTAGAATAGAAAATATAGAGGTCAAACGAGAGAAAAGCTTAACATAATCAACTTCATCCTGCTTCATCATTAATATGTGGTCAATATCATTGGCTCTTCCACACAAGAGTTGGTTTACTTAGCCATCAATGCCATCATCAGTAAAGAAGAAATTAAATATCCAAAAATTTAATTTCTTCTTTACTGATGATAGCATTTATAGCTAAGTAAACCAATTCTTGTGTAAAAGAAGCGATCACACACATGCACACACACATTAATAAATATACACATTATCCTACATCTAGTGCACAACTGAGTTTTCTGTGCATATTTTAAACTATCGGTTCAATAGATTTGAATTTAAGTTCACTTGATGTTCATGGGAATTAAATTAACTGAGTTGCATGTGTTATGCAATCATCAGGTGTATATTTTAAACTGGCGGTTCAACAGATTTGAATTTAAGTTCATTCAATGTTCATGGGAATTAAATCTTATAAAATTATGTTACAGCTCTGTTCATACATTGTGCACTGTTTTCTTAGCACCTAAATAAAAATACTATACATACGTATACCCTCCTCCTATGTATATTTATTAATTTACATTATTATATATATATATATATATATATATATATATATATATATATATATATATATCAGTAAAAAGTCTAAAATAAGATTGGTAAATAATCTGAGAGGATTCTAGTAATATCATTTAAATATTAAAACTGATCCAACAAAGAACTCAATGTAAGTTTAATTTACAAAGCAGATATTTATTTATTTATTTATCTGTAAATTCAGATCACATTTAGTGGGGGATAGCTATTTCAACATGTCAGTTTGAGACATGCATTTTTGACTGGAGTTGACAATTTTAATTTTTTTTTTTCTTAACCTTTCAGGCCAACACTTCTTCAGAAGGTACCATTGGCAAAGTTAATTGACATAACAGAAAAAATTTTGTTTGTTCTCTTGTTCTATTTGGTAGGCTGTGAATATTTTTCCCTTTGAATTTTTATCTCTTTTATTTGTAAATTGCATTTACAATAAATTATTTTAATCATATTTGACTATACTTATTAGATGAGGTAGTATTTACATTGTTCAGACAGTTGTTCTCATTTTTATTGCCATTGTACGCTTCGGCCTTCTTCAGGTGCTTGAATTTTGAACCAAACTCTTTATTTCGATCACCGAGGTATATCATACCACTTCTGGATGTCATGTAGTTATCTCTCTTTAACTCCACTCTCTAAGTTATTTGTTCACCACTGCCATAGTCAGGTATTGAACACACAACTCTTTGGGTCAAGTTACTGGATCTAACCAAGGCTTTTATCCACTGGGCCATTATTCCTTGAGAACATTGGTGTATGAATTTTTGGGACTTAGAAACTTAATGGCTCAGTAACTGTTTTTAACCAGAGCTCATATTGTAATCTTGAAGCTAATTATTTTTTCTCACACTCTGTGTTACTAGTTTCCATATTGTATCTATTTCTATACTGAGTGAGTTTAGAAGATTTTTGTTGCCTAGCATATGCATTGATTCTTTAAGTTTTTGTATTTTTCAATGGTGTTCTCTACCTTCAACTTAATCCAATAGGTGATACCCTTTCTCCTTCTATATGTGGTCAACTATACCTGATTTTTCTAGTTTCCTTTTCTGTTATGGCCCTGTGAAGTTCTTGCAGCCTTACCTCATGGGGGCAGCCCGTTTCTTGTTTCTATTTCTTTATGCAGGATGATAGCTGATGGGATTTACATACACAAAGAAAAAAATTCATAGAACATCAGCAATTTTAATTCTCATTATCGATGGAAATAAATATTTTGCAGTTTTGGCATTGAGATTGATCAAATACCTTCTTGATAGTGAGTATATCGATGCTTCAGCAGAGAAGGGTAGTGTTCCAGGAATAGCTAGTTGCTTAGACCATGAAAACGTGATCTGGGAGGCTATTCAAAAAGCGAAAATTAAAAGAAAAGATTTGGACATCATTTGGCTAGATTTGGCTAATGACTATGGATCAGCACCCTACCAAATCATACAATTATCACTGCAAATGTACCATATCCCAGAAGAAAATATCTAATATGCTAGGAACTTATTTTATGGTTTCCTTATGCGTTTCACTACAAAAGTCTCTACCACTAAGTGGTGTGGACTTGAAGTTGGAATTACAATAGAATGTACAGTGTCACCAATACTTTTTGTTCTGGCAATGCAGCTGATTCTGAAAGTGACAAACAACAAGGCTGAGGTGGTTGAGCTTGGTGGAGGTTGTCAAATGTCATCAGTGAAGGCGTTCATGGATGACACTACAATCCTCTCATCCAAAGTAGGTTCGTTCAACTAGCAACTTGATGGGTGACCTGATAAGTTGGTGGAGAATGAAATTTAAAACAACCAAGAGCAGAAGTCTCTCTCTTAGAAAAGGAAAATTGAATCAAAAAATCAATTTTGTAGTAGGTGGTCAAAAGATTCCTACCATATCAGAAAAATCAGTGAAAAAGTTTTGGACCGTGGTATGATCAATCTTTTAAAGATACCAACCAAGTGAAAGAAACAGATCTTTATAAGATCTCCATAAGATAGATCTTTGTCCTCTAAAAAGAAAATACAAGGTATGGTGCTGAGAGTATGCACTCATTCCAATGCTACTATGAACCCTACTTGTATATGAATTTGGAACAATTACAGTTGAGTCAATGGAAAGAAAGACAAACAAATATATCTGAAAATGGTTGGGTTTACCTCCAGGTTTGTCTGATATTTGTACTGCAGACAAGCAAAGCTAAAGTTGCCATTTAAATCAATTGTGGAAGAGTATAATTCTGGGAAAATTGGACTTCAAATGATGTTAGATGATTCCAAGGATAAAATAGTAAAAAAAAAAAAATCCTATATTAAAAACAGGGAGAAAGTGAAAGGTCAGAGAGATGATAGCAAGTACTAAAGACAATCTAGCTTTCAAAGAAGTCATCAGATACACCCAATCAGGGAAACAAGGGTTATAACTAAATGAAAGGCAATGGTGGTCAAAAACTTCTGGTAAAGTTTGCTGAGACATGGTCATCCAAAATGTAAGGAATGAAGAAAATAATAAAAGATTCATAAAAGGAGTACGACAATCCCAACAAGGCCAATTGACAAATTTGGAGGTGGCTTTGCAGAAATCTATTACATTTGGCAGATAGCTCCACTCAGGTTAAGTTTTTTAATACATTCCACATATGACCTGTTATCATCTAAGAACAATCTTGTTAAATAGAAGAAAGAGAGCGATCCAAAATGTTCCCTGTGTAAGGAAAATTCACAAACATTAGAACATGTTCTTGGTTCCTATAAAACAGTTCTTGTCAATGGAAGATATAGCTTGAGATGTAGTAGTGTTTTGGATGAGCTGGTCAAAATTATAAAAAAAATATATGAAGTCTGGATCATCTAATTCAACCCAGAAATTTGTTGCAGAGGGGATAATATACTCTGGCTTAAAGCAAAGAAGTAGTCATCTAGCTATACCCAGAAAAAATCCCCTTAGCTCAGGTGGCATTTGGGAGATATCTGCAGACCTTCCTGGTTAGCATAATGATTACCCCAAAATAATATCAAGTTAGGGTCTGCGACCAGATATTGTTATTTTATCAAGGACGAACTATAAAATCATCCTGGTAGAATTAACAGTACTATATGGAAAGCTGGATGGAACAAAGCCATGAATATAAAACTAATTAATATAAAATATAGAATCAGAGCTGGCAAAGGAAGGGTATAATTGGTGGAAATTGGAGTAAGGGGTTTTGTTATCGGCACTCTGTACCAATTTCTGGGCCAAATTGGATTAAAAGGGCCAAAAGTATAAAATGCCTAATAGAAATAACTGAAAATAGTTCTATGCGAATATAAAAAAAAAATCCCATGGTATGTTTTAGCGAACATGATGACATGACATGACTGATTGTGAATGTGTAATCAGGTTCCTATTTATTCTCAGAATGTGAGGTTTGCTGTTTTTTTGTAAATCTAATTTTGCTGTTGAATATTTGAACTAGTATATCTATGAGACACTAGAAATACTAGTATATTGTTATAATGGGGCTTCACATCAGTGAGTGGGGCTGGTGTGCAAGTGAAACTGTTAAGAAGAAGGCCCCGAAATGGTGTACATTCTCTCCTGATGACTCCAAATTAATTTAAATGTGAATTCGAGAGGAAGACATTCAAAAGAAATTGAATTAAATCATATGCCATAGGGAGGCTTGGTGGAAGTGTCATTGGCATGAGGAGCATTACATATTTAGCTCGCTTCAGGTGAGTTTCAATTACTTTACAAGTAATTTCATTTCACAGCTACATGGAATGGCATACACAGATTCCTTGGTCATGTTCTCCTCTATTAAAGGTCTTACTTTGGAGAGGTATCTGTGAAGTGTAGAACCACTTTTGAAGATTGTCCTGATGTTATATGGACCATAGATCATTTGTATTTACTCTGATAATCCCTTCACATAGGGTAGGGAGACCAAGGTTGTTTTCTGAGTGCTGTTATCCTCATGCACCCTTCCTTCCACATTTGTTGGAGCTGTTGTAATCTACCCCGGATAGTTGTTACATTTTAGGGTACCACTTATACTGACCATTTCTTGTTCATATGTCTCTGCTGCTTATGACTTTTGCAAAATGTTTCAAGCAGCAGATGATCCCTTTTTTTACATTGTATGGGTGGTGTGAGTTGAAGTTGAGGTATTATCTGGTGAATGTTGGCTTGTGATATATGGATGTCTTGAAGCCATTCTCTGCTCGAGATATTAGTACAACCAGTAATTCTAGTTTATTGTATTCATTTTCCATTGTGAACTGTATCTTATTGATTTCACATAGTATTCCATGTATATGTTAGCTAATGATGGTGATAATAGAGAACCCATTGCTAAACCTTAATTTTGCCAATATATGTCATTAAATTCCGGTGTGTTTGTGTGCAGAAATTCAGCATCTCCATCAGGTTATCTAGTTGTATACTGGTATGTTCTCCTAGGAATGAGTCCAAGGCTAGTGTTTCCCTGACTACCAATAGTGCCTCCACTGTGGATACCTTTGTGAACACACTTGCCACATCTGGGCTCACCATCTGGTCACATTGGATGGGAGCATCTTTGATTAGTTCCAAATAAAATGAGCAGAGTTTTGAACGTATGATGTTGACTTTCCTGTCACCAATTATATCCACCTATCAATTATTTTCACAAGTCAGCAACTCAGAGGGTGGCGCATAGAGCCTTGACAGCTAACAATTGGCCTGAATGGAAGACTGTCTTTGTGAATCTTGGGTTGACCATAGATGTGAGGTAGCTTGCTCTAACATTGAGACAACTGCCTGTATGCCTTAAGCTGGAAGTAATCCCGGTTCTTGATTAGAATCTGTAACAGTTGTTGTTTTCAATGTATGATCTTTCTTTACTACCACTTCTAATGAGTTCTTCCACTTTCTTGGTGTATTCTGTTTTGTCAGTTGCATTGCCTTTGTCAGCTGGTAGTATGATGTTGTCATTTCTATGTAAGGTCTTGATTGTCAGCCTCTCCTTTTTCTGATGCATGATTTGGGTGGCTCTTTTTTGGTCTTAAAGAGTTGAATTAAAAGGAGATGACTGCATGATATCTGGAAGTGATATGGCACATGAAGCAAGAATGATACACCTCAGTGATTGAAATAAAGGGTTTCTTTCAAAGGCTAAAGAAGAAGGCTAGAGCATACAGTGACTGAAACATGGTGAATATGGCAATAAAGATGAGGACAACAGTTTGAACAATGTAAATAATGTATTTTAATCCTGTTCCAACTTTTTCTCATCTTCATTTACTATGTTTCTATGGTTAGTCATCTTTCTGTCAATTTACATTATAAAGGTTAAGAAAATGCCTTCTTACCTATTCAAAGGATGTGCATTGTGGTGCAGTGGATATCAACTCAGAATGAGAAATTGGAGAGCAGAGTTCGAATTCCAGTTGAATTTGTTGCATTCACTTACATGCAAATACCCTTGGGAAAGGTATTAATCCATCCCTTTTCCCTCCAGCCATAGATTAAATTGCAGGACATATTGGGTTCTGTAGCCTTGGTTGGCAACCAGTCTACCACAGAAAGTAAATGCAGAGAAAATCTTCTACCCAGTCAGTCTTGTCTCCTTTGAGACATGATCACCCAAGCATGTATCATGTATAGCACTTATACTGAGTTAATGTGATGGCGGCATTATGTTTCTATTCAACTTTCCACAGATCCTGGAAGTCTACATAACATACCCGGTAAAGGAGGTAGAGCTACCTTGGATCAAGAGAGTGGCTCTTAGATGACCCTGTATCTGGCAAGAGAACTTTGCATTATGCCATACAAGCAGGAGAACCCAGTAATGACTGTCAGACAGTTTCTGTGACCACATCACCCCTTAAATCTGGCCACCTAACTCCCTAGACTCCAAACCTCTTGATTATTATGTGTGAGGTACAGTTGCGCAAGAGACCAACAAAATTCTTTGTAATACCAAAAATCAACTGAAGGCAAAGATTATGGCTGCATTTACCAATTTAAACAAGGCGACCATCCAGAAGAAATGTATGATATTTCAAAATTCTCAGGAGGTAGTGGTTGAAGCCAATGGAAGTTTTATTGAAAAAATTTCATGCTTTCCTATGAAAAATAATTTACAACAAAAAACTGGTTCGTATTTTACATAATTCCTTTTTGAATGCCTTTTTGAATGCCTTGTTGTGTTGTTTTGTTTTGGTATAATTAGAAGATAACACAAACTTAAATTAATGATGTTTATTTTTGGTATCAGACTTTAGGTTTTTACATCAAGTTACAACCTTTAAATTTTGTGTGGATACAGGAGCAGACTAGCTAAATTCTCTTCACTGTGGGATGATAGTAGTGAACAAGCATATCCCTTCTGGACTCTAGTGGTCAACTGACTAGCGTCTTCCTCTTTTCAAAAATCTCCTACACAAAACTACTGTCCTTAACTCCTACTTCTTACTCTTACTTTTACTCCTACCAAAAGAAACGGTTCCTTATTTTGCCGCCCAATTTTGAATTCTTGGCATCAGTGTGTCTATCTTTTTCTATTTTTAGAACACTCACTATTTTATAAACCATAACAGCCTTATTTGAAGAAAAATATTCACTATTTAAGTTTTTCATCCTTAATTTTGATCCTTTTATTTGGTTATAAAAATGTTAGGTTTTTCTGGTGCTGAGTTGTCCTGGCATTTAACTTTCCTTCTTGGCATTTTGGACGTCTGTAAAACAGGTCTTTGTTGATGAGTCATTAAGAGTCACATGACCAGCTAAGCATGACAAACACTAAGTAGGGAAGAGGAAGGAAAGTTATCTGAACTCCTTTTACAGATAATTATATTTAACTTTATTCAAATCAATTAATGCAGTAGAATGCTGAAAAGTTTTTGAGTCCTTTCAAGAAGCCTTTCCCAAAGATTTGGGCTTATGGCTATATTGCATTGAAACATTGGTTCCCTGGACAATTACGATATTAAACAACATTGGGACTGGTCAGTACAGAGTGATTGCCTGAGAATACCAGGTGCTGTAAGTTTTGATGTTCAGATGGTGTAATGGGTAACAACTTGGAATTGGAAATCAGAGAGCTGAATTCCAGTTCCAGTGGCATTCATTATATTCACTTACATACTAATATCATTGGGAAAGCTATAGATTTACCTTTTCTTCCCCAAGCTATGGGTTAATTAGCAGAACTCAAATGAGTAAATCATTATCTTCAAAAAAATCTTTAAACCTAAAAATATTTTCTGGCTTTAAATAACCTGCAAAAGATTGATAAGCTATAAAACAAAAACAAAACAAAAATAGCTAATAAAAAATAATTACATTTTTAGTTTTCTTGAATTTAGAGTACTGCTAATAATCTCTGATTAAATTTTTGAAATGTCATTCAATTTTTTTTTTAAGTACTGTCATCTGCATTGTGTTTGTTTGTTTTGTTTTGTTTTTTTCATCAGCCTTGCAGGTGATGAATTATTTTTCATCCAACAATTCCATTCCTGCAGACCATTTTAGGTCTGACAAGCCACACACATTGCAGCATGGCATCCTTTTCCCCCTTCGCACTCCATTGGTGACATGTAAATTCCACTTAGTTAACTTCTTCCCATGAACTGCTACTTTGTGTAGCCAGTTCCCAAGAAGATGCTTTTTGTATTACTACAGTATTAACAATCTTTGTCCATATTTCTGAGATGAGGTATTGTGATTCTTTACATTATTCGGACTGCAACCAAAACAAGAACAGCAGTCTGAATAAGGTAAAGTCAGTTAAGTGCATTACATGATACATGTTTGGGTGATCATGTCTCTTTTGATCCATGACTGACTAGGCAGAAGATTTTCCTACAGTAGGTTGCCATTTCTTTTACATCTAGGACCTGTCATGCTTCATACACTGGATTGGCTCAACTTCATTCTTTCCATATACCATTGGTAAAGAGGAAGTTCCAATCTGACAGTTTTCTCTCCAAAACTGTTACTTTTTGGAACAAACCCCTGAGAGAATGCTTCCATTACAATTACAATCTTAACCTCTTCACATCTAGGGTTAACTGTTATCTAACCTGCATATCCCCATAATATGCTAATATTTCTTCTTTTCTTTATCCCAACCTTACAAAAACCTCATTCAGTACCCCTTATCTTGGGCCTTGTATTGAGTGGGCTATAGTATAGAAAATAACTCTTTCTATATGGGAGTTTATAATTCTACCCCAATACTTTTGTTTTTTTTTTCTTTTCCCAGGCTGATCAACTAATGGTGAGGAGTTCAAATTAAAAGGGAAAAAATGCACTTCACTGTTATTGATAAGTTTTCCATGCAAGGTTACAAATATAAAAATATTAATTTTGCAAATCATCTTGATAAAATGCTGTTGAAGTGTAAATGTTACAACCAAATGTGGCCGTTCTCTTGTAAATGTCTGGCATTACATGTAAATAAAATTGAAAGGGGGGAAAAAAAGTAAATTCTATTAAAAGCAAGATAAACTGTAATTTTGAACTTGCAAAAATTGCATTTAATGACTTTACTTTTAGCCAAAACTCATATGAATCAAAGATTTTGATATGCTAAAAATAGATTGTACTAATATAATTCTAAAATAAATTGTACTAATTCTAGATTGTTGATAACTTCTTTTTTTTTTTCAATTGGAGTAGATAGACTAAACTATCACCCGGTTCACACTCCACCCATGTCTATTGAACAGGTGAAGAGGCTCATCCCTTGTTCCCTGCTTAGGATGTGGTTTCCGGTTTTCTCTTTTCCAATCTTTTCACTCTTTTTTATTTATTTATTTTTTCAATTGGAGTAGATAGACTAAACTATCACCCGGTTCGTACTCCACCCACGTCTATTGGACAGGTGAAGAGGCTCATCCCTTTTTCCCTGTTTAGGATGTGGTTTCCGATTTTCTCTCTTCCAATCTTGTCACTCTTATGTAGCCCCCTGCACATCAGTGGTGTTACCGCCTTGCTCGGGGTGATATGATTAAATAAAACAAAAAAAACTTCAAACATTCTTTCTTTCTTGACTGAACTTCCTACCATCTAAAGACATGGGAATAAAGCTAGTTATACAAGACTATCCATCAAGTTGAAACAAAAAGAAACCCTGCATTGTGGATTTTAATAAGGTTGAGCATTTTGTGTCTATCTTTAAATGAAGGTGTGGGTTCGATGTATAAACAAAGAAAGTGAAGAAGAAGCTTACAAATCTTGTTTTTGTTATAGGTGTTTCTTCTATGTTGACTACATTGAAAACAAAGTTAAAATGTCTTATGAGTATGTCTGTTTTTTTATGAATGGGTAAACATGATTGAGCTTAAATCAGCTTCATACTGAATTGGGAAGATCAAGTATGTCTTTTTTTTGGGGTTCTGAAATAATTTATAGGCAGTAAGGATCTCAATGGGTAAACATGGTCAAACTCAAGTCAGCCTCATGCTGAGTTGGGAAGATCAAGTATGACTATTTTTCTTTTTGATTCTGAAATAATTTATGAGTAAAGCTGGTCAAGCAGGAGTCAGTTTTGCATTGAGTTGGTAAGATTGAACCTCTACCTCATGAGTAGGGATGTTAAAACATGCCTGGTGATGTTGATAGAAAGTGGAAAGGAATACAGTCAACAGTGGACTGGAGGAAACTAGAATTCTGAAGCAGGAACACTATTACCACGTAGTTCACATCTTGTAGCTAAGAGTAGAAAAATAAAGATTCTGTCCTTTTCGGAAGTGAGCCCATAAAATTGCACATGTTGCCAGAAACATTTTCCAATTTCTTTATAACTTACATCATGAGGAAATTACCTTTTTCTATTCTTTATTATTTTATTTATTGGTTTTATTTCAATCTCACCATCAAAATCATTTTTTTAAAAAAAATCCTCACACCCCAAGCAAGGCATTCTACTGCCACTATTGCGCAGGGGGTTACATAGGGAAAAGTGATGAGAGAAAGTGGGGTTAGTTATGAGAAATGTCAGGAGGAGGGTAATAGACAGATGAGAATACTGAGAATAGGAGTGGAATAGAGGAAAAAAAGATTGAGAGAATGGATGCAAGTTAGTGAGATTGGAGATGTCTATTGGCCTTACATTTAAATTCCTGGAGATTGTAGCTGTTGGGGAAGCAAGTATATGGAAGAGAATTCCACAGGCAGGAGGTGTGATAAAAGAAGCTGTTAGAGTAGAAATTGGGGTTATATTTTATCAGTTTCACTGTAAAATGGTGGGACCTAATTGTTAATCTAGTAGCTCATGTAAATTCATATCTTGGAGGCACCAGTGATCTAAATTTATTGGAGCAGAAACATGAAAGTATTTATAGAAGAGGCACAGGGAAGCCATGTCATGTCGGTGAGATAGCAACTGCAGCCGAGCTGCCAAGTCGGTATCTATTACATTACAGTTCTACATTGGATTCTGTCAAGAACCCCAAGGTGAACAGCAGGGGCACCTGCCCAGATGTGGCAGCAGTATTCAATACACGGACAGATGGTAGATTTATATATGTGCAAGATGGATTCAGACAGGAAACACTTCCTGGCCCTGCATACTGAACTGACCTTCTTAGCGGAATTAGCAATGGATTCTGTGTAGTCATTCCACTTGAGGTTCGCTGAGAGTGTGAGACCAAGGAGGTGTCGTGTTTTACTCTCAGGGAGGCAAGCCTATTCCATGCTAATGGGGGTGGGATATGAGCGATTGTCTATGATGGTTAATAGAGGGCAGCTGCGTTTTGGAAGCTTACGGTCAAAATTCACTCTATTCTGTAAAGACAATAACCAACCCTTTTAGACACAGTATGTGTAACTACAGATGAACTTCACTCTATTCCCTGAGAATTGAAAAGAGGATTCAGGTAATGTTGCTGTCCATTAACCTTTAGCGTTCTGTTTTATTCATTAGTATTACTTCACTTTATAATGTATATGGCAGTCCTTCTATTGCTGTACTATAGGGCTTCATTTCAATCAAGGTTGATTTGAAGTTGCTATAGCAGGATATGACAACACAAATACATACTGTTGCTTGCAAAGTCAAAATAAACCTTTTGCTCACCAAAGTTACCAACAGTGTGCTAAGTTTTAAATAAAGAAATAATTAAAATATTTCACTTCTATTGTTCTTATGTCCACTAATATTTGTCTGTATTTCTGAGATAAGGTAATTGTTTTCACTATTTACATAGTTTAGAATGTTGTTTTCATCTTTATTGCCAAATTCAGAATATTTGGGCTGTTTTACCTTCTTCACTTCCAGTGATTGGAATTTTGAACTGAATTTTTGATTTTGCTAATCAGGGCAGGTTGTTCTAGTTTGATGAGTCCTGTCTCTTTCAGATATCTCAATTATCCTCAAAGACACATGGCCCAATAGACCTAACTCTCTGGGTCAAGTCTCTAGATCCAACCAATGCTTTTATCCACTAGGTCATATGAGTTTAGTACCTGAACACAGCTGAGGTCAAGAAAAAAGCATAGAGAGTTGAGTTAAAGGGAGATGACAGAGACATCTGAAAGCAGCATGACTCATGGAACTAGAATAATCTATCTCAGTGAATGAAATAAAGAGTTCAGTTTGAAATTCCAATCACCTGAAGAGGGTCAGAGCATACACAGGCAGAAACGTTGTGAATATGGTAACAAAGATGAAGACAACAATCTGAATAATGTAAATAGTATAAATATATCCACTGATTTTTTTTTTTAACTGAATTGTAAATTACATTAGTAAATATTTTTCTAAGTTCTGTTCCATTTGCTGCAACTGTTTTTTTTTTTGTCATGAGTAAATCGAAGATTAAATTTTTCTCTTAAAATAATTTTAGTAAACAAAAATCTTTGTCTTCAAATCTAAAAGTTATCGAAGCTTTTTGAATGTTCTTATGTAATGTACAGGTTATTTACAATATTTGCAAGAAATTACTCTGGGAATTTCACATTAAAACATCAACAAATGAATACACTGAGTTTGCTAACAATATGTCTGCCTTTTACAATGTACGCACTGAAAATTCGGTATTGATTCTTTGAAAAACATCTGCTTTTTGACTTTTAATTAAAAGTTAGAAAAAGCATCAGTCAAAATCTGTTTGTTCAAAAGGCAAGTATGTTGTCTCTTTTGATGAAAAAGAAAAAAAAATAATTCAGTAAATTATTGTAATTGTTTTCTTGTTCTTTCTCTCCCTCTCTCAAATATTTTCTCTCACACTCAGTTTTTATTCTTTCTATTCTTTTTCTCTATAATTCATGCATTGTTTTTTGTTAGTATTTCTTTTATTAATTCTTTTAGCCTTTTGTCTTTTTCTAATTTCTTTTCTTTTCTTTTTTGCCCTTTCTTTTTCAGTTTTGCATTTTGCCTCTTTAATCCTTCCTCTTTTACCTTTTGAATTTGTTTCTTCTGCATTCATTTTAACTTTTTTCTACATTGTTACAAGTTTCTTTTTTATCTTATTCACTTCTTTCCTTTTTCTGTTACTTTTTTCTTTCATATTTCAGGAAGTTTCTCAAACCCTGTTTATTCTTGCTTTTTCTTTTTTCTTTCAATCTTCTTTCTTTCTCTTTACATTCATTTTTGATTGTTCCTCTTTCATTCATTTTTGATCTTTTCTCTTTCATTCTGCTTTGATCTTTCTTCTTTCATTCATTTTTGATCGTTCCTCTTTCATTCAGTTTTGATCATTCCTCTTTCATTCAGTTTTGATCATTCCTCTTTCATTCATTTTTGATCATTCCTCTTTCATTCATTTTTGATCATTCCTCTTTCATTCATTTTTGATCATTCCTCTTTCATTCATTTTTGATCATTCCTCTTTCATTCATTGTCGATCTTTCCTCTTTCATTCTTTGTCAGATTTTTTCTTTTAATTTGTGTTTTAGATATTTCTCTTTTTTTTATTCATTCTCAGATATTTTTCTTTTTCGTTCATTGTGGATTTTTTTCTTTTTTATTCATTGTGGGTTTTATTTCCTTTTTTCCATTCGTTGTAGGTTTTTATTTCTTTTTTCATTTTGAGTTTCTTTTTTCATTTGTTGAGGGTGTCATTTCTTTTTTCATTTGTTGAGGGTGTCATTTCTTTTTTCATTTGTTGAGGGTGTCATTTCTTTTTCCATCCGTTGAGGGTGTCATTTCTTTTTCCATCCGTTGCGGGGGTCATTTCTTTTTTCATTCGTTGTTGGTGTCATTTCTTTTTTCATTCGTTGCAGGTGTCATTTTTTTTTTTCATTTGTTGCAGGTTTAATTTTTTTTTTCATCGTTTGTGGTTTTTTTTTCCTCTGTGGGTTTTTTTTTGTTCATTGTGAGTTTTATTTTTTTATTTATTATGGTTTTTATTTCTTTTTTACTCATTTTTCTTTCGATATTCCTTTTCTTTGTCATTTCTATCACTTTTTCTGCTTTCAATTTTTTTTCTTTATCGTTATTTTTTACTCCCCTTTCTCTTTTTTCCACTTCATTTTTCTTTACCTTAAAAATTTAAGTTTCTCACATTTTCCTGTTTCAAATGCATGTTGGTTAAAAAAATGACTGCAGATGATAATTTTATCTCCAGCAGCAAATATTGCTCTCTCATCAACTGCATCAAAAAGTAAAACAAAAGTCATGCTTTCCTTCTAAACTATGTTCACATTTCTTTGTAACCTTTCATTAAGCAATCTACTTTCTTTGAAATTTTCATTCAATACAGGATTGCTTAAAAACATTAAGAGGAATAAAATAATTATCCAATTAACACCTGTTCTTTTCAATGATACTCTCATTTCACCTTTTTATTCAATATAATTAATAGATTTTTTAAAAATTAGAGGCTTATTTTAGCTAACTAATTTGATACTCACAGGGCAGATTGAAGACAAGAGAAACAGAGGAAAATAATGCATAACCTACCTAGTGAGTTTGATGGATGGCAGAATAAGGTTTAGAAGAGAAAATGTGAAGATTCAGACACTAATGTATTGGGCCAATCTCTGAAATAATGAGTTTAATTCTCATCATTTCTCCACTGCTGTGGTCTTGAATCCAACTTAGTCCTTTGTAGTTTTTTCTAAATGGAAAAGGGTATATAATACCTCCAAAAGCTTACTTGCAAGTGTGTCAGAGAGAGTGACATTGATTCTCACTTGGTGTCTCACTTGTAATTTTGTTCTAGGGTAATCCAAACTTATTTGTTCATGAATTAATTTTCTACAGCTTATCAACTATATGCATGTTATGTAAAGTTAGGAAATATTTTTAGATTATAAGATTTTAATTTTATTTTTTTTGAGGTAATAATGATTTAGAGATACCTTCAAAAGCTCACTTGCAAGTGTGTCAGAGAGAGTGACATTGATTCTCACTAGGTGTCTCACTTGTAATTTTGTTCTAGGGTAATCCAAACTTATTTGTTCATGAATTAATTTTCTACAGCTTATCAACTATATGCATGTTATGTAAAGTTAGGAAATATTTTTAGATTATAAGATTTTCATTTTTTTTTTTTTTTTAATCGTATCACCCCCAAGCAAGGCATTCCACTGCCACTATAGCGCAGGGGGTTACATAGAGGGATTGGGTATAGGAAATGTCAGAAGGAGGGTGATAGACAACTTAGGATGTACATAGGGAGAGAGTTGGAGAGAGTGGGTGTGAGTTAGTGTGTTAGGAGGTATCTATTGATCTTACATTTAAACCCCTGGAGGTTGTAGCCGTCGGGAAAGCAAGCATGCAGTAGGGAATTCTACAGGTGGAAAGTGTGGGGAAAGAAGCTGTTGGAGTAGAAATTGCGGTTACATTTCATCGGTTTCACTGTAAAAGGGTGTGACCTACTTGCCAATCTAGTATCTCTTGCAAATTCACATCTAAGGGGCACCAGTGACTTAAGTTCGTCAGAGCAGAAGCCATGAAAGTATTTATAGAAGAGGCACAGGGAAGCCACGTCACGCTGGTGAGAGAGACACTGCAGGCGGTCAGCCAAGTCTGTATCAATCACATTACAGATTCTTCGCTGTATTTTGTCAAGAACCCCAAGGAGAATAGCAGGGGCACCCGACCAGATGTGGCAGCAGTACTCAATACACGGGCGGATGGTAGATTTATATAATTGCAGGATAGATTCAGGCGGAAAGAATTGATTTAGAGGTACAATTCATACTAAATAACCCATATCTGGTGGGGGGTACAAGAGATAGATTCATGTTTCTCAAGGGTATTTACATATAAGTGAATATAATGAACACAACTGGAATTAGAACTTAGTTTTTTAATTAACAATTCCAAGCCATTATCTATTACACCATCCACACATTCACTTCGGCTTAGCAAATATCAGTAAGATTACCTTAAAATGAAATAGTCTTCAACAGTTCAATGCCAGAAAACAGTTTGTTTCAGCCTGGGTGTTCACACTTGTCTCTGTGTAAAAAAAAAAAAAAAAAAAATAATAATAATTCAAGTAAACTAGAAATAAAATTTATATTAAAGCATTCTAATCCCAAGTGTAGAAATCTTACTTTGAAGATTTTGTAATTTTATTTATTGTTTATTAAGTATTTGGTAATGAATTTCACCAATCTTGCAAATTCAGTCAGTAAGTGCCATACATGATACATGCTTGAGCGATCATGCCTCAAAAGAGACATGGCTGACCAGGCAGAAGATTTTCCTGCAGTAGGTTGCCATTAGATTTTGTGGTAGACTGGTTGACAACCAAGTCTATAGAACCCAATCTATCCTGTTATTTAACTCATAGCTGGAGGGAAAAGACAAATTAATACCTTTCCCAAGGGTATTTGTGCATAAGTGGATGCAACAAATTTAACTGGAATTTGAACTTGGCTCCCCAATTTCTCTTTCTGAGCCAATATCCACTGCACCACAATGCACATACCTTGCAAACTACTTTAGTGTATTTAGCTTTTTTCTTTGTGAAAAATTTCAGGAAAGAATGACTGATGAAAAGTATTTACTGATAGCATGAAATTTAAATACTTTAATTCATAGATTGTATGACTTTGTAAATATAAAATCCCACATCCATTGGCAGATACTTTAATTCATGCAGGGTGTTTAAAAAAAATTATTATTTGTGATGTAAATATCTGTGTAATTATATAGTCTTGACAAATGAAACTATAACATAAACTTTTTGTGTCATGTCCAAATCTGCATTGCAGTTGGCACTTTTTTTAGTGAATTCTCTCACAATCACACACTGCTCAGTTTTGTTTGACTGTTCAAGCATACTGCCTTTTCTTTGTCAATGAATATACACATAATCTTAAAATTTGAGATCATTTGAACAAGAATTAGTCGAGATCGGTCAATGATGTAATTTTTTTTAAAACCTCCTTTATTAAAATTTTATTCCATCTTATTATTGTCACTTATTAGATTGCGAATCTCTGCTATTAATATTTTGTTAGTAGTTTTTCTCCATTATTGTTGCTTTTTATTGTTTAGTTGTTGAGACTTCTATGGCTGAAGTAATTTTAGTGACATTCAAGAAAGAAGAAATTGTAAAGACAGGGGAGTGAGATCAAATCTTGTTAACTTTTATTTATTTCTTGACTTTTGTATCCCAAGACTTTTTTGACTATACGAACAAAATGTAAAGACTAAAGTGTAGCATACAGGGAATTCTGAACCCTTTATTTAATCTACGTGTATAGACTGTTTTTGCTCCACTGCTCCTGACTTGGGATATCTCATCTATGTCTTATTTTTAGTCAGTCAGTTAAGTGCCGTACATTATACGTGCTTTGGGCAATCATGTCCCGAAAGCAACATGACTGACTGGGCAGAAGATTATCCTGCAGTAGGTTGCCATTGCTTTCTGCGGTAAACTGGTTGCCGACCAAGGCTACAGAACCCAATCTGTTCTGTTATTTAAGCCATAGCTGGAGGGAAGAGACAGATTCATACCTTTTGCAAGGGCATTTGTGCGTAAGTGAATGTAATGAATTCAACTGCAATTCAAACTCGGCTCCCCGATTTCTAGTTCCGAGCTGATATCCACTGCACCACAACGTACATATTTTTAGTACTTTTCAGTAATTGCTTGTCTCATTTCTATATGTAGATTTTAGGAACGATTTTTATTTTTAATCATTTCACCCCAAGCAAGGCATTCCACTGCCACTATAGTGCAGGGGGTTACATAGAGCGATTGGGTATAGGAAATGTCAGAAGGAGAGTGATAGACGAGTAAGGAGGTACATAGGAAGAGTGTTTGAGAGAATGGGTGCAAGTTAGTGTGTCAGGAGGTGTCTATTGACCTTACATTTAAACTCCTGGTGGTTTTAGCCGTCGGGAATTCAAGTATGTGGAAGGGAATTCCACAAGAGAAAAGTGCGAGAAAAGAAGCTGTTGAAGTAGAAATTGCGGTTACATTTCATCGGTTTCACTGTAAAAGGGTGGGACCTAGTTGCTTTGCAAGTTTTCAATATGTGCACCACCTTTGACATGGCACACATCAAGACATGAGTCCAGGTCCTTTTGTCATAAAGAGACAGCCTTCTTCTTTGAACTTTCTGTGCCATTTCCAAATCTGCATTGTAGTTGACACATTTTTAGGGAATTCTCTCACAAATGCACACTGTACAGTCTTGTCTGACTGTTCAAGCATACCATCTTTTCTTTTCTAATGAATGTTATTTCTACACTTGAAAAGAAAAATGAGATAATTTAAATGAGACTTGGTAAATTGATTAGATTAAGAAATGATATCAATTGTTTTGAAACACTTTTTATTAAACATTTTACTCTATTATTGTCACTTATTAGACTGAATATCTCTACTATTAATTTTTTTTACTAGCAGTTTTTTTTTCCATTTTATTATTGTTTAGTTATTGATACCCAAGAAAGATGATATCCTAAAGACGGGATTTTCTTAACATTTATCTATTTCTCAGCTTTTGAATCGTAAATCTTCTTTGACTATAAGAACAAAATTTTGTAAGGAAAACATACAGGAAATTCCAAATCCTTTATTTAATCTATGGGGATAGACTATTCTTGCTCCACTGCCCATGTCTAGGGATATCTCATGTAGGTTTTATTTTTAGTACTATTCAGTTATTGCTTTCCCTGTTTCTACAAGTTCACACTGTTTGTCCCAGGGATTGAACTCACAATTACTATCTCAACAATTTCACAAACCAATGCTTTAATCCACTAGGCTATTGTCCTATAAACAGATATAATTCTTATTACTGTGTGTCTCACCACAGAACATGCTGAAATAGACTTCATACCCAGTGTCCTTCACAAAAACCAGGAGCAGGGTTGAGCTGAGAGATGACCTCACTGTTGTTGGTGTAGATTCACTATTCACCCAACGTCATTAGCTACCCTCAAAAAGCAAACACATGATTAACTGAACTTAGGATGTGCATATATGGAGTAAAAAAGTGTATGACAGGAGAATTCTGATTGATTTAATAAGATCAAATTTGCAGCTGTTCAAAAAATGACTTACATTCTGTTGTTAACTGGGGCAAGAAGTGACTTGTTAATTTTAACACCTCCAAAACAAAACTGCTATCTATTAATCATCTGAGAGAATCCTCTTTACCTTCCATCAGTGTGGCTGATACTAACTTCCAGGGCGGTGACTCATAATGCCTCAGGCTGTTTGCTGCTGATATAAAGTGGAAAGATTATATTAAATCAATTCAATTTTTCTTGCCAGAATCTATCCTACATATTTGTACATCTATGATTTGTCCAGGCTTATAATATTGCTGCTATATATGATTTGGTGCTTTTACTATATATTTTTAGAAGAACTAGCAGTATAGCCCGGCATTGCTTGGGTGTGATGAAAGCTTTAAAACTAATCCATGGTCCTGGAGCTCAGACTCTTTCGACGTTGACACGAAAGACTAAAAAGCAATAGTTGTTTCCAGTTAATGCGAAACCGTAGACTGAAAGAAAAATGAATGGATGTAAGTCAAATTTGGATTTCCTGGTATTGATATCAAATAAGTTTTTTTGTTGTAAACTGAATTTTGAAGGCTAAATAAGTCCTCTGAGTAAATGGTATCATGGCTGAGACTAAGAACTACAATTATACCTACTTAGAACCAAACCCGAAGCAAAAACTAAAATAAAAGGGCTGAAAAAAATACAGACATACAGGCAGATAAACAGATACACACACAAACATCTTGCCTTTTATATATATATATATATATTATTGATTTTCTGCACTATTGTAAGAACTGCAGCCTTGAAACTTCTGAATATCGTTTGTCTTTGTCTATGAGCATATCAAATTTGATTAAAATCGGACCACTCCTTCTATAACCTGATTTATTCGATTATCAATTTTTGATATTTATCAGGGGTACCTTGACACAAAACCTAGCTAAGAACACTTGTAGGTGCTTATAGTACAACTGTGTAAATTTTCAAGAAAATCGGTTCAGCCATTTCAGAATCTATAGGTAATGGATACACAGACAAATTCCGTTCATAAATACATTTAGATTAGATGTAGATCAGCAATGTGATTGCTTCTGAGGTTGGCATTTTGGCTTCAGTCACTTTCCCACTGCCATAATGTAGCTTCCTTGTGCCTTTTCTATAAATGTTTTCTGGTAAATGTTCTAATGAACTTTGCTCTATGGTACCTAAACTTTATGAATTTAAGTACTGTACTAGACTGAGATGTGTATGATGGTGAAATGGTTATTAGCTCTGTATGGAAATCAGAGAGCCGAGTTCAAATTGACTGACTTGATTGGTGGCCAGCTCTTATTTTACTGTCAAAATGGCTAGCTGTAACTTTAAGTTCTCTGTTCAGTTTTTTTCTCACCTTTAGAACTCTTTTCGAGTTTCTTGCTTTACAGTCAAGTTCAATATTCAAAAGTATAAATGCAATGTCAATCACCATCTTCTGTTCTTTTAGTTCTGTTGCTCCCTAATAATATTTTTCTTATATTCTTTCACAATCAGTAACCCTGTATGTGTTAGTGGCTTTGTTGCCTTGCTTGGAACTGAATAAAATGTATGAGATGGGGTCTTGTGTTTTTTGTTAATTGGTAGGTGATAATATTGCATACATATTTAAAAACACAGTTTTACATTTCTTTGTTTGTGAATCTATAGCACCAGCCCACAATGTTCAAATATTTGCCAAGATCTTTAGGCTTCACTGGCTCAACGCCTTTTTGTACCATTGATCTTAGAAAGTGGTTGTATACAGCTAACAGTATAGATCGATCATCAATCAATGCACACATACATAAACCATAAATTAAAGCAGGCAGATATCATCAGATCGTAAAACAGCACCTACTATCACTTTAACAAAGATGCAAAAAAGCCAAACCCTACTATTGGTCAAAGTACACATATTTAAACCCCCCCCCCCCACACACACACACTTACTACAATTAACGACAGCAGTAGCACTGATAAATGACTATTTATTGAAAGGCACAGTCCACAAGGGGACATGAAACGAAGCTCTCCTACCATTCTAAAGATGAGATTTTGATTTCGAAATATTAATGAATAATAGGTAATACCCAACATCTTTACCTTCCTTTATTTTACTAAACACATTGTGATGGCCTTCAAAATCTACCCATACATTTCTGAACATGTTTACCACCATGTATGACATCCACATGAAAGTCTTAATCTGATGAGGCTATTTAAGAACATGATTCAAGTTTTCAAATTGATGCTTTAGTTTTGTAGCACTTTGTGGTATTGGGTGAAACTGCCTCTAGTGCAGCCTGTCATATGTTCCACTTTCTTTTTTACAATACGCAATTTGTTATGACTGATCCATACACTGAAGTGGTTAGTATTTACAAATTCCACTTTCTAAATTTTTATGATGGATTAGATCTCTTATGATTAGTTGCTTAGTAATTGCTTGTCCCATTTCTATATGTAGATTCTATGAACAATTTTGCAAGTTACTTCACAAACAGTTTTCCAGATATTCAAAATAGCTTGATATATTCTATATAAATCTTACATATGAGTGGGCCTGTGCTGTAAAAAATAATGGTAAAATGTTCATATTGATATGGCGTCTAAACTGATGGCAGCCTCTATATTGATGTATCTACTATTAAGTATCTTACATTAAGACATAAGAAAAAAACAAAATAAAATAATCTAAATCCCTAAGCGTAACAGGAGGGGAAAAATATCTGATTGAACACTCTAGAAGAATGGTAGACTTTGAAAAAACAGTAGCTACTCTAGCATCTATGCATCACTCATTCAGTAATGAATTAGAGCATTCTGGTCACTGGCATATGATACATAAGCTAAAAGTCTGCCTCCTTCTACCGAGCGCCCATAACTCAGAGGTAGAATCACCAACTGACACCAATTCAGTTGGGTTTCAATCTTGGATTAAAAAGCAATCGGATGTCTAACTGTACTGATGAACTCTGATACAGCAAAACAGATCTGTCTGTGGATGACTATATATGTGTGTGTGTGTGTGTGTGTGTGTTTTATTTAAAATTAATTTGCATTGTGACACTGAAATTTCTGTTTCGAGATTTTATCTCATCATCAGACAATGTTGACTTATTGTTGTGAAAATGATTTAGATTTGAATGAATAAAACAATACACTTGGTATTTAGAGAGTTGATATGGATGGGGAACGCAGAAAAATTTGTGTGTTTAATTTAACTAATCAGAATGAAGTTCAACTTTTAAACTTGAAAATATAGGTTATATAATTTGGGAAATACAGGTTTTCTTCTTTCAATCTTAATGGGAAAGTGTCAGTCAATTGTGCCACCATCTAGACTGCTCTTTTCTCGTGCGATGTATCCATTTTTGTTACAAGATTATTGTCTTAGCTTTCTCTATTTCCTGGTATTTTTTTAAAAACAAAAAAGAGAGAAAACATTTTATATTTTGATCTGACTTAAAGGGACCTTCGAGTATAATTATACTATTTTTTATTTCAGTTTAAAGTGCATATTTTTTTCCTAATTTTTTCATAAACTCTTAATTGTAAGAATTTTAATATCTATTTAATTAATATTATA
The DNA here is from genome assembly GCA_037127315.1 of Ascarosepion bandense. Taxonomy (NCBI): domain Eukaryota; kingdom Metazoa; phylum Mollusca; class Cephalopoda; order Sepiida; family Sepiidae; genus Ascarosepion; species Ascarosepion bandense. Next base: position 5,348,880 of record JBBBDQ010001080.1, on the reverse strand, counting down.
ATACAAAACAAATTATTGTATATATGTAAGTTAATGGATATTATTTTATGAAGAATTTTTTTAACCATATTCTAAGGTGAACATTTTAAAATGTTTACATATGACATTTATTTCATTACATTTATTTAATAGATTTTTATTCTTAAGAAATTTAGTAATATAGTTTTTCATATAGATAAAAAGAGTATATTGTAGCTATTTTATGATGGATTCTTTTGTGTATTTATATATACACACACACACACCAGTCTTTATTATAATATAGAGGATATATATATATATATATATATATATATATATATATATATATTCTTCACTATTTGATGATATAATCATTGTATTAAGATGTCAGTTAAGTGCCATACGTGATACACGCTTTGGGCGATCATGTCTCGAAAGAGACATGATTGACTGAGCAGAAGATTATCCCACAGTAGGTTGCTATTGCTTTCTGCAGTAGACTGGTTGCCAACCAAGGCTATAGAACCCAATCTGTCCTGTTATTTAATCCATAGCTGGAAGGAAGAGACGGATTAATACCTTTCCCAAGGGTATTTGCGTGTAAATGAATGCAAGGAATTCAAACTTGGCACCCCGGTGTTGCATTCCAAGTTGATATCCACTGCACCACAATGCACATCCTATATTAAAATAAGTCACTGTTAAAGAGTGAACATGCAGCAAGAAGTTTAATAACTTTCATAGTAAAGTTTAATAACTAGTAGTAAAAACAAACAGAATGAACTGAGCCAACACTGCCTTGCTATTGTGTCCTTTTTCATATGTGTGACAGGAGGGAAATAAAATATATATACACACACATACACACAGACAATGGTCTTTATTATAATAAAAAGGATAAGCTTATTTTTTTAGTTTTTTTTTTTAATCATTTCACCCCAAGCAAGGCATTCCACTGCCACTATTGCGCTTGGGCTACATAGGGGGAGGTAAATAGGAAGAGTGGTTAGATATAGGAAATGTCAGAAGTGGGGTGATAGATAGTTGGGTGGGTGGGTGTGAAGAGTGTTAGGAGGTGTCTATTGACCTTACATTTAAACTCCTGGAGATTGTAGCCGTCGGGGAAGCAGTCATGTGGAAGAGAATTCCACAGTCGGGAAGTGCGAGAAAAGAAACTGTTGGAGTAGAAGTTGCGGTTGCATTTTATCAGTTTCACTGTAAAAGGGTAGGATCTAGTTGCTAATCTAGTATCTCATGCAAATTCAAACCTAGGGGGCACCAGTGATCTAAGTTCATCGGAGCAGAAGCCGTGAAAATATTTATAGAAGAGACACAGGGAAGTCACGTCGCACCGGTGAAAGAGAGACTGCAGACAGTCTGCTAAGTCAGTATCGGTCACATTACAGACCCTCCGCTGTACCTTGTCTAGAAGCCCAAGGAGAATAGCAGAGACACTTGACCAGATATGGCAACAGTATTCAATGCACGGGCAGATGGTAGATTTATAAACGTACAGGATAGATTCAGATGGAAAAAACCTATGAAAGAACCGACTTTCATAGCAGCAGATTTAGCAATGTATTCGATATAGTCATTCCACTTGAGATCCGCTGTAAGTGTGGGACCAAGTAGGCATAGTGTTTTACTCTCTGGGAGGCAAGCCTGGTCCATGCTAATAGGAGGTAGGTGCAATTGTCTTTGATGATTAATTGATAATAGCTTCGTTTTAGAAGCATTAAAATTTACGAGCCATTTCTTACCCCAGTCCATTACGGATTGGAGGTCCTTTCCAAGCTCGGCTGCAAGGTTAGCTTTGTCACCTGCACCAGATTTTTGGTCAAGGCGAGAATAAACTGTGGTGTCATTGGTGTACATACCTACTATCTTATGGTATCAGGGAGATCATTAATGTAGATCAGAAAGAGTGTATGACCGAGGATAGAGTCTTGAGAGACACCCACGTTCGTATGGTAGTTCTGGGAGGCATGTTCATTTAATACCACTTTCAATGTGCGGTTAGATAGGAATGACTGGATTAGTTCAAACAATTGTCCAGCTATACCATAGCTTCGCAGTTTACATAGAAGGCCAGCATGCCAAACTCTCTCGAACGCTTTAGTGATATCCAAGGCAACGGTTCGGGCTTCACCATTCCTATCAAGTACCTGATATATGTACTCGGTGATGGTCGTTAGCATATCAGCAGTAGACCTGGTGAAGTGGAAGCCATACTGTTTGTCTGAGAGGAGTCCGTGGGCCATGAGATGCTGAATGACCTCAGCATTGATAATAATGGCTTCAAACACTTTGCCGAAGCTCTACAACTACTGCCTATTTGCTTTCTGCTTTCCTGCCTGTTGGAAGTCTTCCTCTGTAGTTCCTATATTTAAGAATACTGGAGAACCCTCGGGCCCAGCTAATTACCATCCTATCAGCCTTCTTCTGATCTTTGGCAAAGTGTCCGAAGCCATTATCAATGCCAAGGTGGTTCAGCATCTCACAGCCCACAGGCTCCTCACGGACAAACAGTATGGTTTCCATGTCACCAGGTCTACTGCTGATATGCTAACGACCATCACTGAGTATATATACCAGGCTCTCAACAAGACATTGCCTTGGATATTTCCAAAGCGTTCGACCGAGTCTGGCATGCTGGCCTTCTACACAAACTGCTGAGCTATGGTATAACTGGACATTTGTTTGACCTAATTCAGTCATTCCTCTCTAATCGCACATTAAAGGTAGTATTAAATGGACATGGCTCCCAAAACTACCATACAAACATGGGTGTCTGTCAAAGCTCTATCCTAAGTCCTACACTCTTTCTGATCTACATTAACAATCTCCCTAATGCTATAAGATCCCAAATAGGCATGTACACCGATGGCATCACAGTTTACTCTCACCTCAATCAAAAATCTGGTGAGGGTGACAAAGTGAACCTCACTGCTGAGCTTGAGAAGGACCTCCAATCCATGGTGGACTAGGGTAAGAAATGGCTTTCAAATTTTAATGCTTCCAAAACAAAGCAGCTATCAATTAACCATCATAGACAATCGCTCCTACCTCCCATTAGCATGGAACAGGCTAGCCTCCCTGAGAGTAAAACACTATGCCTTCTTGGCCTCACACTCAGTAGACCTCAAGTGGAATGACTATATCAAATCTATTGCTAAATCCGCTGCTATGAAAGTTGGTTCTCTGTGCAGGGCCAGGAAGTTTTTCCCGTCTGAGTTCATCCTGCACATATATAAATCTACCATCTGCCCATGTATTGAATACTGCTGCCACATCTGGTTGGGTGCCCCTGCTATTCTCCTCGGGATTCTTGACAAAATACAATGGAGAATCTGTAATGTGATTGATACTGACTTGGCATCCCAGCTGCAGTCACTCTCTCACCGGTGTGTCTCTTCTATAAATACTTTCACGGCTTCTACTCTGATGAACTTAGATCACTGGTGCCCCCTAGGTACAAATTTGCAATAGATACTAGATTAGCAACTAGGTTCCACCCTTTTACAGTGAAACAGAAAAAATGTAACTGCAATTTCTACTCTAACAGTTTTTTTTCTCGCACTTCCTGTCTGTGGAATTCCCTTCCATATACTTGCTTCCCTGACAGCAACAATCTCCAGGAATTTAAATGTAAGGTCAATAGACACCTCTTATCACACTAACTCATATCCATTCTCTCAAACACATTTCCCATCTACCCCACCCCCATCCTCAGTATCCTCATCTGTCTATCACGCTCCTCCCGACATTTCCTATAACTAACCACTCTTTCTCAACACCTTCCCCTATGCAACCCCCTGCGCAATAGTGGCAATGGAATGCCTTGCTTGGGGTGAAATGATTTAAAAAAAAAAAGTATCTATATCATTTACTAAATTCAGTATAGTTCAATTCAACTGTAGTAGTCTTCCAAGGATGATCAAATTGATTTGAACAAATTGGCTCACAAAATAAACTTTATGAATTTGCTAAAGTTAGTACCAGTGTTACTTACTAATTATTATCTGGTTCATTTCGGCTGTATTAATGTCTTTCTATGATGATCAAACTCATTCTAGTAACAAATGGTTATTTACTAAGTATAACTTAGATGTTCTACAAAGCTGAAAGTATAGAGCATCTAAAAAGATTGAACTCACTATCCAGTCATAATTGATCTAGCAAGGTAAGATTTCTAATCATTACACAACACTGAAGCGCCCCCAAAATCATCTCATAGTATATAGTGATTTACTAAGTGGGGCTTAGATGTGGCACAAGACCTAAAGCATTGAGCACTTAGTGAAGCTTTCTACTCAGTCATAATTGATATTGTGAAAAAAGTTTCCTAAGCATTAAGCCATGTCAAAGTGCTCAATTCTATTAACAAATGAGCTTTCAAAATTAACTTGTTGACTAATATACTATAGCAGGTTCTTCTATCATTTATTAAGTCTAGTCTGACTCAATTCAGTTTTAAGTAAACTCATCCAGTTAAGCTCAAACTTATTTTCTGAACAAAATGACTTGTAATCTCTCGAGACTCAAGCATATGTTGGTGAATCATACCCACTCCTTTTTTATTCCTTTGGTAAAGAGTAAGTTCAACAAATACAACATTTTCAGAGAGTAGATCTTTGATTAAAGTCATATATTATTACATCAACATTCAATATAAAACTTCTCAATAACATTTTATGCTGTAATATATACAAGCAGAACCTTATAAAAATAATCTGTACTAAATAAATGCATTAATATCTAAAAATTTCAATTAAACCATTCCATGCATGTTAAGTAACTTAAGTAGTTTCTTGTTGGAATGATTAAATTCCTTTTTTTGTTTTTGTTTTGCTATTTTTCATTCAAAATATAAATTGAGTCTACAAAGATGGTATTTTTTTCAGATAGCATGAAACATAAACAAATAATATGAAAGTTAAGACTATAATTTGCTGTTTATGGAACAAATTCACTTGGGTATGTTTATTATATGATTTTCACTCCTCTGCCTTCTCTTGAACAGGAGTAGAAGTGTATCCCTTGTTTTCATGTTTAGAATTGGATTCTTGATTCCTTCTAAAATTTCTTATTCACTTTCACTCCCAAAAGTCCCTTGCATCTTGGTGACATTATCGCCTTGTTTAAAGTGATTTTTTTTTTAATCGTGTCACCCCAAGCAAGGCATTTACTGCCACTGTTGTGCAGGGGGGTACATAGGAGGAATGTTATGAAGAGTGAGAGGTTGCAGGGGGTGTCAAGAAGAGAGTAGGAGAGGGAAGAGATTGCTGATTAGAGTGGGGTGGACGAGGAGGAATTTTATGAGGAGTAAGAGGTTGCAGGAGGGTCAGGAAGAGAGTAGGAGAGGGAAGAGAGTACTGATGAGAGTGGGGTGGGTGTAGAAAAGCATGAGAGAGAGGATGTAAGTTAATGTGACAGGAGATGATTTTTGACTTTACATTTAAATTCTTGGAGATTGTGACTGTCAGGAAAGCAAGTATACGGAAGAGAATTCTATAGGCGGGAAGTTCGAGAAAAGAAGCTGCTGGAGTAGAATTTGTGTTAAAAAACTTCCACTTGGACAGCATTTTCACAAGAATGAATGTCAAAATGGATGATGTTCTGTCCTTCTTCAGAGAGACGGGGTTGTGCCAAAAAATATGATGAATTGAAACCATTTAACTGGGTGCAAACAAATGAGATCCAGCTTATCTAAAATGTTATCTACAAAGATTTTGTTTAGAAACCTTATGTTAAACATTATATATATAAAAACAGAATTTGGCATTAAATAACCTATGAAGGTTGATATGCCATAAAACCCAAACAAACAAATCTTCACCAGAAGTGTTACTTTGTGGAACAGTCTCCTGAGAGAACTACAGCAAGACCTCTGGTTGGAAGACTGAAAATTTTGATGAGTGTGGAACCACCTCTTAACTGATGTTGATCTCTGGCCCACCCTGATCCAGTGTAGCAGCACCTATTAGGGTTCCAGCTACAGAAAAATAGTGATCCAACCAAACAAAAACAAAACTCTACTACTACCAATACATATTTATATGAAAGATTGCCAAAAATATGCACATATTAACAAAGTGTAGTGACTTCATTGAAATCTGTTTAAACTACTACTAAACAAACATGGCATTACTCCATATTTTAAACAATTTCTTAAAGAAATCAAAATGTATTCCTAACTATAACCAGCAAAACTACAACATATATCACACATCTCACCACTCCTAGTAATTATATTCATACTAAGCTTTTATGCATACATGTTTGTATCATCTACCATGTATTCAGTTGTGAAAGCATAATAACATATATTCTTATTACTTGAAAGCCCACAAGAAAATTAATATTAAGCATTAAATGACCAATAAGAAGTTGATATGCCATTAACAGATGAATCAATCTCCTGAGAGGATACTTCAGTGATCACTGCAGTCTTGATTTCTTCAATCCAGGGTCAGTTATCTATGTCCTAATAATATGGGCTTCTTATCACATCCCTTCTGTAGTATATTATGCTGCTACTGACTATCTGGGCAAACATCAATTACCTTGACAGACAATGAGGAATATGTATATATAAAAATATAGTATTATATTTTTATTCTTTGTTGGTGATGGTCATGTAGAGTAAGAGAGTAGCTAGAGAAAGATCATGCACATGCAAGAGCTGTCACTTAATTGATGTCACCTACAGCCAGATACATCTGTTGATCATCTTCGCTGTCACCTTTGAAACTGGTTGTCACCTGTGTTTTCTGCCTTTGATGTTGCACCCTGCTAACACTATCCACTGCTGGGTGTTTTTGTCAATCATATTTTTGTTGGTTATCATCTGTTGTGTTCTGCCTTTGATGTTGCACCCTGCTGCTACCATCCATGGCTGGATGTTTTCGTCAATCATATTTTTGTTGGTCAAGGTAATATATTACACTCCATGCCATGTCGTTCTTCGAAATGTTCACATATGAACATTTTAAGTGCGTCTTTCCTTCATCACTCTACACAACTGAGACAATTGTACAAAAACATATAATTTCTTTTTTTTTTTTTTTGTTTTGTGTCCTGAAATATAAAATCGGAGTGCTGAAATTTGCCAACCCTGACAATATTCATGTCATTTTTTGTTTTTGATTTTTTCCTTAAGAACACACATGTCAGAAGAAAATTCTGAAATGTCTCAAAAGTTAGTTTTTCTCCATGTTGTATCATACCAGTAGACATCTTGATGTACAACTATCTAACCATAGGCAGTAACCATGCCCCAATTTACAAATTGACATCAGGTAAATGACGTTGAATTAACACCATGCGTGTCTCTGTTCAAGTTCAATTTCACGCATGTAATTTCCTTATTTTTAACATGCTATGTTTGAACACAGAAATCTGCCAGTATCTGCAGATGAACCCATCACATTCTAAATACAATTTAACAATGTTTTTCACACGGATTGCAACTTCTGTATGCATTATTACAAGGAAGCTAATTTAACTCTTTATCCCAAGCACTCTATTCCTTCTGCAGTTTTCTTCTTTAACTTATTTTACAGCATATCCATCATGTCAAATTTGCCTTTTTTATGAAGATTCATATCGTACTCCAAATCACCAACCTCAATCTCTATATCCTTAGTCTTACCAACAAACTTATCTATTGTAATTTTCCTTGCTTTTTTATGTTATTTCTCAAAGCAGCAATAGTATGTGGTCATTCCAATGAAGGTCCTTGCTTGCCTAACATTTGTTGGAGTCAAAGCTGATCTTATAACCTTAAATAAATCAAAATCTGGCTGTATTCCCTCTTCACTAATTTTGAAGTCCAGGTAAAAGAACTCATATTTAACTGCCTTCAACTTGAGATTATGCTTACACAAACAACCAAAGACTGTGTCTATGTGCATTAAGTGGTTGTCTTTTATGTTTGAAATTATCAAAATATCAATCACTAACTGGAAGAGGTAAGAAATACTTCTTTGCTTTGTAACGACTTCATTTTGCTGGTCAACTTCATTTCCCTTCACGACTCCCATGCATATGCTCTCTGCCAAGTGTATTACCCTGCTCGATGTGCTGAAACAAGCCACATTTCTTAACTCCACAGTAAGACTGCACAAAATTGGAAAAAGTATGCTGTTACATCTTAAGTTTTTTTTAAAAATTAGTAACTTTTTTATAATAAGCACAAGAGCAGAGTATACACAGGTAAAACAAAAAGTCACCTATTTTTCCTTGATGTCATCTGTTGCAACAATTGTTTAGTGATTTCATAGATTACAACAAGGTTCATTATCAAAGTACTTTTTTCATAAAAAAAAAAAACACTGAGTCACTGTGCAACAAATCGTGTATGTTGCATTTTACACTGTTTCTGGAAAACAATGATCATCTTGACAGACAACGAGCAACACACACACATATATAATCTTATATTTTTATTCATCGATGATAGTTGTGTGGAGTAGAAGGGTAGCTGGAGAGAAATCACACACATGCAGGAGTTGTCAGGGAATTGTTAGCTAGTCTGTACTTTTTAATCCAGTGAAAATCAGTCTTCCTTTTCTCTTCACTTCTTTGGCCAGAAACCCCAGACTTATATAACCCCCAAATTCCTAATTTTGCCTTTTCACATTGTTGCTTAATTGATGTCATTTATGACCAGATACATCTGTCAAACATCTTTGCTGGCTATATCACCTTTCAAGCTGGTTGTCACCTGTGTTTTCTGCTTTGGTGTTGCAGTCCGCCCTCACTATCCATGGCTGGATATTTTTGTTAATCACATTTTTGCCAGTCAATGTAATATATTACACTGTTCATCCTTTTAAAATGCCCATTCAGTAACTCTTTACCTTGAGTTGCCCTTGGACCTTGTATTAGGTGAACTAAAGTAAAAAAAAAAGAAAAGAAATTAAAAGTAACAAGTTATTCTACAAAATTAAACTTTACTGACCAATACACTAAAGTTGATATGGATCAGTCATTAAATTATGAAATTGATTTGAGAGAAAAAGTTGTCATCCATCTAAGCTACACCTATGATAACTTTTCATGGCTTCTGCTATGAGGAACTTAGGTCACTGGTGCCCCCTCCACAAGAATTTACTTGGGCAACCAGACCTGCAACAAGGTCCCACCCATTTACAGTTAGATCAACCAAATGCAGGCAACAATTCAACTCCAGCAGCTTCTTTTCTTGCTCTTCTTGCCTGTGGATTTCCCTTCCATATACTTGCTTTTCTGATGGCTATAAGAATTTAAATGCAAAGTCAATTCCCATCTCTTATCCACTTAACTCTAACCTTTTTCACATCAACCCATGTATCTTGTTCTTTTCCTTTCTCTTTATCTTCACAAATGTCTTCACTCCTATGTTCATATCCTTCTCTTGCCCTTTCTCTTTCTCCTCCTGTAGCTGGTTTGTCTTTATCTTCACTCTTTTCCTGTCTAAAAACTTTAACTCTCTTATGTAGCTCCCCCCCTGCACATCAGTGGCATTACCACCTTTCTTGGGGTGAAATGATTAAAAACAAACTGTTCAGATCATGCCTGCTTAATTAATATGTAAAGGATGACCAAGATTTCTTCAAAGAATTTGTAGTTTTCACCTCTAATAATACTTTATAATTAGTTTCAATTATGCATGTTTCCATTAGACAATGTCTCTTTTGATTTTCATCACAAGTGATATTCATATTTTCACATGTATAGATAAATAACAGATCAAATATAAGATAACCTGATTTGTGTACTGCCCCATTTATTTTGTCACTAATTTGAATATACCATTTCCTGTGCTTCTATGTGTTTTTCTGTCGCCCGATTTACAGAACAGAATTTACTCACTGTGAATAATTAGACCTGTGTCATGACAAAGTCTCTTGCATTATTCTTTTTTTTTTGTATTGTAAAATGAGATGAGAAAAAAATGAAAAAAAAAAAAAGAAACAAAACAAAACTACAAGGCACTCCATGAATAATTACAAGAATTATGTGTACTTACAGGTTCAAGCTGAGGACAAAATTGTTAAATAGATTTTTGATGTTTCTGTTTGATCAGATAATCAGATTGTCTGGTATCAACATATTCCTAAATTAATTACTCGGTCATGATGAGCACTTAAGAATAAACTTGAGTTACCAAGAAAAAGATGTACTATTGTATTTGATTGATCCATTATCTTCTACACTGATGGTAACACAAATAATAAGTAATCAAATATATACTAGCTGAAATACCCTTCTGTATAACATTTTGATAAGAACATGAATGAACAACAAGATCTGGAAGGGATAAAGGAGAGAATGCAAAGATATATGTGTAATGAAAAGGAAATCTGTAATATGTCTGTTTCAGGCAAACAAAACTTTTAATGACAACAGGTACTCTCTTGGTTTCCTAGTCTTTCCAACGTCATTGTCTTCTTGCTGAAGCACTTCGTCAACCGACTAAGTTCGTACTGCACAAATTGCCACCTTTCCTCATGTTATGCCTTTTCACTGCTGCTTATTTGCATACGATTTACAACTGGCGGCTCGTATGTTGACATGACTGCCTCTCATTTGCATACCTTGTAAAACCGTGCACCTTCGCACCAGGACAAGGTGTTAGATCACCCGGATGAACACAATATGCAAAGACTAAGATAAGACATATGAAATAACTGATAATCTTAGTTGTCAAAACCTACAGAATTTCCATTTGTCCACCTACAATGGATGGGCAACAAAGGTCAGAAGTGATAAGGGAGAATATGAGAGGATACAGAGAAATGGTGGCAGAAGAGCAGAGGCATGAAATAATCGATAATCCTAGTTGTGTTAGAAAGGATAAGAGAGAGAGAATGAGAAAATACATGCAAAGGTTAAGAAAAGACCGCACATTTTGAAATAATTGATAATCTTAGTTATCAATGCCTGAAGTGTCTTCATTTGTCTACCTAAAATAGATGGGCAGCAAAGATTGGAGAGGATAAGGGATAGAATGAGAAGATAAAAGAAGAGAAAAGGCTTGAGATAATTGATAATCCTAGTTATCAGCATCTGCAAGATCTCCACATGTCCACCTAAGATGGTTAATTGGAGAGTTAGTTAATCAATATCTGCAGATTCTGGGTTTCATTGTCAGAACACCAGCATGCAAACCACCCAGCCGTGTACCCATAGAGGTTGTCCTTAAACAATAAAAAAACATTAGGTGATGGAAAATGTGATATTGGAGTCCAAAGGTGCATTGGAATATTGGAAAATGCCTTCCAAAAGCTAAACAAAGTATTAAGAAACAGGAAAATTTTCTTGAGAAACAAAGAAAAGCGTAATGAAATTTGATGCAGTATCAGTCACCTCAAAATGAGCAATCATGACTCTTCACAACTTCCTATTCTTTGTGGCTCAAAGCAATGTCTATCTTTTTAAAACCCCTTGCAGTCATTGTTCTGTCATCAATTACACAAGCTTGTTATGTAGGTTACTCACTGCTTTTCTCTGACTCTCTTGCCTTTAGTATGTCCTGAAAGTGTCAATTCCTTTAAGCACTCTTTCGTTATTATGATTTCCAGAAACTTCAGCTGTCTCCTGATTTTAAGTACAAGTGTTTTTTTTATGTCTCATAAAATGTCCTCGATGCTATATCAGATAAACTGATGACAACTATGTTCAGTTAGTCATTGATATAGAATCTTTGCAAAGCAAGGTTTTTATCTACTGCTTGTTTTTAATTATGATAAACTAGCAGTATAGTCCAGCATTGCTCGGGTGTAATGAAAGCTTTAAAACTAATTCACGGTCCTGGAGTTCAGACTCAGCCTAAAGAATATTTGTGTGAAGTTTGGTAAGAATCGGATAAAAATTGTGGATTTGTATAAAGAACATACAGACAGATAAACAGACACACACACACAAACATCTTGCCTTATATATATATATATATATATATATATAATCAATTTTCTGCACTATTGTAAGAACTGCAGCCTTGAAACTTATGAATATCGTTTCTTATGTATTTGTCTATGAGTGTATCAAATTTGATTAAAATCGAACCACTCCTTCTATAACCCGATTTTTTCAATTCTCAATTTTTGATATTTATCGGGGTGTAACTCGACACAAAACCTAGCTAAGAGCACTCACAGACGCTTATAGTACAACTGTGTAAATTTTCAAGAAAATAGGTTCAGCCGTTTCGGAGTCTATAGGTAATGGATACACACACACAGACAAAGTTCCATTTATAAATAAGTTTAGAAGAGATAACTAAGTTAGAAAAAATCTCATTCCTGAATATTCTTTTTGTTTGATGTGCTATGTCTTTTCTGGACATGGGAAACCATGGCTCTTCACAGTTTTCTCTCTTTTGTTGCTTTCAACAATTTCAGCCTCTTTCCAGACATTTTTTATTTTGTGGCACTTGTTCCTCTTTAAGTTTGCTCAAGTTTGTCAAATCTATTACTCATTACTTCCTTTTGCTTATCTTACTTTTAATGTGCCTTGTGAGTATTCAATTTTCCTGGCCTTGAGTCTCCTGTAAGTTTTTAATATTTATATTTTATATATGATTTTATATTGCTCTGGAGATAAACATGCATTGAGCAGTTTTTTTACAAACTGAAAATTTCAATGAAGCAGTAATGTTTTATTCCCATTGTTTCAATAAGGTATTTTTCTTATTAGTAATATATATATTTTAAATTTTGTGTTTCAGCAGAAAATTTTCTTTTAAACATGTCAAATTAAATAAATTGCAAACACTATGTTAACTTATTTTTAGTAAAATCCGTTCATACTCATGGATAATGTTTCGCGTATTACAATCAAAAGATGTCAGAAATGAGCTATAACATTGACTGATGTTATTTTCATTCATTTCTTAAGGTATCTAAGTACTTTCAACCTCTTTCCGACATCATCTTCAGGGGTGTGAGTTATATATATATATATATACATATTAATTCCATCAACTAAAACATTACTTAGTCTGATGAAATCCTAAAGGTCAAAACATGTTACCCAGAATTTTTTCCACCACTTTGTTATTCATTTGCCTAACATTATTTTCATATATAGACATATATATAGCATATAATCTCTCCTCAACACACACACACACACACACACACATATATATATATATACATATAAATTAAAAAAGGATTAATTCAATGATGTTGGATGATCATTTCGATATGAAAATCCCCACGGGGGATAACACATCACCTCAGCAACAGAAAAATCCTTTCAGAAAACATGGAGCTCTCTTCCTGTATCATTTTTTAATATTAAAATAAATTTTTTTTTTTTTAATATTAAAATAAAATTTTTAATATTAATTAGGATCGGGTTTTTGGAATTTACCTTCCTGCTTTTTTCGCTTGGATTAAAGTATCTGAATTAAAATATATATATATATATATAATTTTTACAAAATCTGTAATGAAATAGATTAACTCCGACATTTTTAATTTATTTCTTTAAACATTTTTTTAATGGATATTCATATTTGAGTAGATGCTGTGTTTTTTTTTTTAAATAATTAAGCAGTATATTTATTTACATCTACTGGCCCGAATCACCAAGAATCTTGTTAAGAAAATGATTCAAACCTGTGTCTCCTAGGGAAACACATCAGATCTAATGACGGTTTGTCATTAGATCTGATGTGTTTTAACTGCTCGATCACCCAGAACTCATGGTCAAACAAATCCCAAATAATACTTTTAAACACACATTTATCTGATTTCTTTTTCCAAATATTTATATCAGCTCTGTTTTTGTGTCCAAATTTAAACAAACAATTTATTTATGAAATTTTTATGAAATCTGTTACAAAATGGATATAACACCAACATATTTTGAATTGTTAAAATAAAAAATCCATTAAAAATAATGTTTAAACAAATAAATTAAAAATATGTAAGGGTTTCCCTATTCTGTAATGAATTTCATGAAAATTTTGTAAATAAATTATCGTTGTTTACATTCAAAAACAGAACAGATAATATTGGGGTTCTTGTAGTGCCATGTCGCGCATGGATAGGTGTCCCTGCAAGCGCTTTCGGTGGGCAACCCTGAGGCCACACCTTGTTGCAGCCCTAGCCAGTTTCCCTCCCAGCACAGATCGTGGATAATGACCGCCTGTATCCTCTACCCTAGGTCCCTTTCTACAAACAGAATCATGACTAAACAAATCAGAAATTACCATAAACCAGTTAAATCCAAACCACCTAAACCCATTAACCTCTCCTTCACTAATATCCAAGGCATTCATACTAACTTTCCTAGTGTAGAAGCGTTCCTGCATGAAAAGTCCCCTGACATCCATGCGCTCTGCAAAACTAACCTCAACTCAGCTATTCCCTCCTCTGATCTCTTTATCCCTGGTTATCTTCCCCTTTTAAGGAATGATTCCACTGTCCACATGCATGGATGTTTATGTCAGCGAATACCTCCCCATTGCTAGGGTGACTTCACTCGAATCTACTGACCACCAATACATATGTCTCCGCCTGTCTCTCCTCAGTTCGGTTAGTTACCTATTCTTTCTTTACCATTCTCTCTCCACTCCTGACTGCTCCCTACTAGATAGCATTGCTGACGACATAGATAAGGCTATTTTCTATCACCCATTTGCCCACATATTTGTATTTGGAGACCTCAATGCCCATCACTCTGAGTGTCTTGAAAACGCCGTTACTGATCCAGCGGGCATTCACGCCATGAACTTTGCTATTTCCCAATCCATTACGCAAGTGGTGGACTTCCCCACTCACTTCCCAAGCACTCCCTCGGGTCATTCCTCACTGCTAGATATATGTTTCACCTCTGCGTCTGACGCCTGTCAAGTCTTGCAGCTTTGCCCTCTCAGCAACTCCGACCACGCTGTAGTCTCTCTCAGTATTTCTTTCCAATCTCACTCCCCCCAAGAGCCCCCTACCTATAGGACCTCCTACCTCTACCAAAAAGCTGACTGGGATGCCTTTCGTGATTTCCTCTGCAACGTCCCTTGGGGAAAAGTGTTCGACCTATCAGTTGATGACTGTGCCCCTGAGGTCTCGTCATGGGTGAAAGCTGGCATTGATGCCTTCATACCCACCAGGAAGTATTGCTTAAAACCTCATTCCTCTCCGTGGTTCTCTCCAGCCTGCTCAGCCGCCATTGCCCACAGGAACCATTACGTCCGTCTATTCCGGAGACAGTAAACTGATCACAATAGGCACTTGTTCACATCTGCTCGCAATGAGTGCAAGAGAACCCTAAATGACGCCAAACAGTTGTTTGCTGAGAGAATGCTACAGCACATAGCTGACCACATGTTCAGCTCCAAGGACTATTGGAGGATTTGCAAACGAGTGCTCAACAATAGGAAATCCTCAATACCTCCTTTAATCCATGGATTTGAGGTTCTCACGTCATCTGCGGACAAAGCTGAGTGCTTTGCCCACAGATTCTCATCCAACTCCACTTTCGACTCGTCCGGAGTACAACCCCCCCGACTTCCCTATTAGAACTGAGGCCAAACTGCACGACGTATATATTACCCCGACAGTAGTATCCAGAGTAATTTCAAAACTCGACCCCCATAAGGCATGTGGAGATGATGGAATCCCAGTGATAGTCCTTAAGAGGTGTGCTCCTGAACTTTCCCCTGTCCTCTCTAAACTATTTAACTATTGCCTTTCTGCTTCCTGCTTTCCTGCATGCTGGAAATTCTCTTCAGTTGTTCCTGTCTTTAAGAATTGTGGTGAACCATCGGACCCATCCAACTATCACCCTATCAGTCTTCTACCGATATTCGGGAAAGTATTCGAGGCTATAATCAATGCTGAAAAAGTTCATCATCTCACCGCCCACAAACTGTTCTCTGACAGGCAATATGGATTCCGCTTTGCCAGGTCCACGGCCGACCTGCTAACAACCGTGATGGAGTACATGCTACAGGCTCTTGATGCATCTGACGAGGCTCGCGCGGTTGCTCTGGACATTTCCAAGGCTTTTGACAGGGATTGGCACTCTGGCCTCCTATGCAAACTACGCGGTTATGGTATTACCGGTTGCCTGCTTGACCTAATCCAATCTTTCTTAAATAACCGCAAAATGAAGGTCGTTCTGAATGGGCATGCTTCTTTGTCCTACAGCACGAAGGCTGGTGTCCCACAGGGCTCTATCCTGGGCCCGACACTCTTCCTTATTTTCATCAACGACCTCCCAGATGAGATCAAGTCCCAAGTAGGCATCTATGCAGATGACACTACAATATACTCCCGCACCAGTAAGAAACCTGTCGTGGCGGACAGACATAATCTCGCTGCTGACCTTGAATGGGATCTACATTCTGTGGTGAACTGGGGCAAGAAGTGGCTTGTCAACTTCAATTCATCTAAGACCAAGCTGTTGTCTGTCAACCATTACAGGCAACCTCTCCTGCCTCCCATAAGCATGGACCAAGCGATTCTCCCGGAGAGTAATACACTACGCCTCCTCGGACTTAACCTGTCCTCAGACCTCAAATGGAACCACTATATTGAATCCATAGCAAAATCTACTGCTAAGAAGGTTGGGTCACTATGTCGATCCAGGATGTTTTTTCCACCTGAATCCATCCTGCATATATACAAGTCAACCATCCGTCCGTGCATGGAGTACTGCTGCCATCTATGGTCAGGTGCCCCTGCCGTTCTCCTCAGTGTTCTTGAGAGGCTCCAAAGGAGAGTCTGTAATGTGATAGGTACTGATCTGGCTGCTCGACTGCAGCCACTTTCCCATCGTCAAAAGGTGGCCTCCCTTTGTCTGTTCTATAAATACTTTCATGGCTTCTGCTCAGACGAACTTAATTCACTGATGCCTCCTCAACAAGTGTTTACTCGTGCAACCAGACTGGCATCTGGGTCCCACCCATTCACAGTCAGGTTAGCCAAATGCAGATGACAATTCTACTCCTGCAGCTTCTTCTCTCACACTGTGGAACTCACTCCCGTATTCTTGCTTTCCTGACGGCTACAACCTCCAGAAATTTAAATGCAAAGTCAATACTCATCTACTAACCACTGGACTCTAGCTCTCTCCCCACCCCTGTATAACATTCCCTTTCTCTCCACCTATGTATCTGTCATTGCACCTGCTTTCTCAGCTTTCTATTGTTCCTTTCTAACTAGTTTGTACTCCTCACTCTTTTCTAATTAATCTTTTTACATTTATGTAGCACCCTGCACATCAGTGGCATTTCCGCCTTGCTCGGGGTGAAATGATTTAAAAAAAAATATGTATCTTTCAAAATATCGAGAAAAATAATGTGTGTTTAAAAGCACTATTCAAACTTTGTTTGCCTGTTAGACCTACATGGTCGAGCAGTTAAGACATTTTCATAACAATAGTTTTTCTTACATTATTCTCAAGGGAACTTTTGGTAACTTGCTATTAGTGAGTTATAATATTTTGGTATCTTTGTGTAAAGTCAATGTACTAAACAATTCCTTCAAGTAATACCCAATAATGCTCTTGGAATAATTCTATCGAGTAATTCTTTCAGAAATAATTTCTTCAATAATGCACAACACTGGAATGATACATAACACAGAAAACACTCAGACTTCTGTCAGAGTGGTTTAGTTACTTATTATTTATGGTCACATGATCCCAGTAGCACAAGTCATTCAATGGTTATGTTTCTTGCCTGGAGATTCGTGTTCAACCACACATGTTGGTATTAACACTTTCTTCCTACTACAGACATGTCAGATCTAATGACGGTTTCTTCTAGGGAACACAGGTTCAAATCCTGTCAAAGGATGCATTTTTTTTCTAACAGGATTTCTTGATTATTCAGGCCAGTAGGTGTAAATAAATAAATATACAACAGACATGTCAGATCTAATGACAATTTCCTCTAGGGAACACAGGTTCGAATCCTGCTGTAGGATGCATTTTTTCTAAGCAGGGTTTCTCGATTATTCAGGCCAGTAGGTGTAAATAAATAAATATACTGTTTAATTATAAAAAAAAAAAACATAGCATCTAGTCAAAAATCCATTAAAAATAATGTTTAAACAAATAAATTATATATTTGCACAAAGATTTTATACCAGCCAGTGAATTTATATATTGTTTTAAAAATGATTTTTTTGTATGTTTGTTTTTTTTAATTAATCTTTCTGAAGAAGTGTTTGATGAAAAATGTTTCTTTTAAAGAAAAAATCACTTCATCATTTTTAAAACACACACACACACACACACACACACACATTTATTATGTTGATTTTTTAAGGCTTGCTTAGATATGGCACAAGGCCGAAAGTATAAGGCACTTAGTGAGGATCGAATTCACTACTCAATTGTAGTGATTCTAGCAAGTCAAGCTTGCTAACCATTATACCACATTGAGGTGCTCAAGACACATTTATTATGATTCTGAACATTATATTTAGTGAGTACATTGAGTAGACAACTTTGTTTTTTTTCACTAGTGAAATTTGTCTGCTGATCATAGGTTTTGCTAAAGATAGTTTGCTTAAGTAAATCTTTTGATCACTTTACTAGTTGACATTAATTTAATTTGTAAAAAAAAAAATAAATCAAGAAGATTATCTTCCCAAACACTGCTAGATGTGTTGTTTTTAGTAATAACAAAGAATTTTGTGTGGAAAAAAAAAATTAATTACTTATATACACTTTATCCAGGAATTATAAAACAACAAATGTAACCCTAGTTTCAGAAGGCTGGTATTAATTTTAAGTGATTTTCAAAATGAAAAAAGATCTCTCTAAAATTGGAGAATATGATTATTTTTGTCAGGAAAAGTAGCCAAAGTGATAAAAAGTGATCCAAGGACAACATGTCCAGCTGAGCCCCCATGTGCTCTAACAAAAGTGTTAGGGACTGACTAGCCTGTTGTATTCTGTTAAGGATAGCTGTTGTATAATTTTTTTTAATCCCTGTACTTAATTCATCACTGCTTCAGTTGTATTAGCTCCCCTAAATTGGGGGTCAGCCAATTTATTTTCACTCTATTCTTCATTAGCTCCAGCCTTGTTGCATTCAATATTGATACGCTATTCTTTACCCCCTTGGCTAGGACTCTTTGGTTTTTCTCCAACTCTCCCAGTCTTCATTTTATGACACTAACCTCATCCTGGTTGCAGCACCAAATATAACATAATCCCTGGCTGAGTTCAACCTACTTTCCTGACTTTCAGTCAATTTTACCTATGTTGAGTTGTTGATCTCAGACTAGCCAAAGCAGGATTGCTTGAAGTCACTTGATGAGGCTAGTCCAAACATTCGAGGGATTGGTGTATAATACACAGTGTAGATTTATATATATTTATATATCTCAAATAAAACAAGATTACAAGCAAATCAAAGTAAGTGATGAAAAAAAGAGATGTCAGTTGGCTGATATTTCAGTAGCACGATAATATTTGTGTTCCGTATCCCCATGGAACGATGGTTCATTCAACTTCCAGCTGGTTGAATTTGGACTGTCTCTTGCAATATCTCTCAGACCCCAACCAGTTTCTTTATACCTTCTCATTCCAAACATAGAGCCTGAACTAACTAATTCCATTTTCCACCCCAGTTTTATTAAAAAAACTAAAAAACTGGGGTGTTGAAATTAGGGGTTTCTATTTTATATATGACTTACTATCTTGACATGTAATATGACGGAAACATTTTGACTTCCAAAGGAAAGGGAGAAAACTCACTTTTTGTTATTGTCTGCCTGTTCTTATCATCTGTCCTGGTAATCATTACACAGAAAATCCTTGAGGCTGTATTTTGATCTAGGGTCACATATTATCAAAATCCACTGACAAATGTTTTGACTAACTAGCTTTGATAAATTTGCTTACTTCTCTCAACAAAAGCAATTTTGCACTCATTGTACTCTGAATCTGTACAATGATACACTATTCTTGCCAAGAAAAATCATTGTATTCTTCAATTTTAGAGAAATCTCTTCTCATTTTGAAAATTAAATTAATACCAGCCATCTGAAAATAGGGTCACACACAAACTTAGAAAAGTTTTATTGATGGAATTTGTTTAAAAAAAATGTCTTAATTATTATAAAGTGGGTAAAAAAAGCTTTTAGTTTTTGTTTAAAAAATATTTACCAAAGGTTAATATTTTTGGCTGCACTTTTTGCTTTCAGAATTCTAATAGTATCATCTGTCAATGGTTTGCTAATTTTAAGAGAATAGCTTCTTCAAACTTCTCAAGTGTGAAATATTAGATGTGGCCAGTGTATACATCTCTTATCATCATTCTCTGTGGTATTGAGGTTTAACATTAAATGCAGACTGGTTCTGTACAGACAAAAAAGCGATCACTGGGGTATGTCACAGTTGTCTTTGCAGAATGACAGTTTGCATTGTCTTATTTGAAAAATCGTCTTTTCTTTTATTTATTGGTAACTTTGGTATCAAACTTTGTTCTAGTGTTTCTTGGGTGCTGCCAAAGTTCCATTAAACAAAAGAGTTGTCCACAACTAGTAAAATTACCCAGACCATAATTCCTCTACTATCAAATATTTGTGCAATTATTTTCAGTTTTTCTTGTCCAAGATTTTATTAAATAAAGTTTATATTAATCAAACCCATCAAAATTGAAATGCTTTTCATTTGTTCTGATTGCATTTTTTAGGCTAGAGTGTTCTTTGGGGATCATCTCTGCACATCTGCCATTTGGCTTCTTATTGATGTTTGTGGAAACACAGTTTCAGCTTAGCTCAAACTAGTTTCACATGAGATTTTTACTAATAGCAAAAAATGTTGCATTTAAAAAATCCATTAATTGCTTATATATAATTTTGCCAGAAGTTATAAAAAGGCCACAAAGTTTAAAAATTTTTATTTATATTTTAGCTTCAAAGCTGTTCAGGATTTTTATTAAATATTTCAATAATTGTAAAAGGGGTACAAAAGGGTAATCATTATTTTAAAAAAATTAACAAAAGGTAAATAATTTATGGCTGCATCTTTTACTTTCAAAATATTAACATCATCTGTGAATAATTTGCCAATTTTGATAGCATAGCTTAAGGCATTTTCATAATAGCTTCTTCAAACACCTCAAGTGTGAAATATTGGGTGTGGCCAGTGTGTACATCTCTTATCATTCTCCAAAGATTTAAACTTAGCTCTCACTCTCACAATGTAAGACTTACTGAGATGTTGAGCACAGATTTCAGTACTTGCTGTATCTGAATTATTTTTTGTAACATTTTCTGAATGTTTTTGTTGGTTTTTTTTTGTTGTTTTTTTTTCTGTAGCTTTTATAATTCACCATATAGTCTGCTATTTTCTTCTATGTTCATTTCCATTCTTAGGTATTACGATTTCTCAAAAATTACAGATCACACTGATATAATTAAATTTTCTTAAGCTGAAGCATCTTGATAGGTCTTAGTGGACCATTATCATTCAGTTATGTTTCAAGTAATAATGCTCTTGCTTTTGATGCAAGCAGAAAACTTTCAACACTTTTTTATATTTTATTTTTTATTTTTTTTTATTTAGGGAACTCTTCAGCGTGAATATAGAAAAGTATCAAGTTCAGAAGTGGTTTTATAGTTTCCAGGCACTGAGAAATGAGCTTTAATTAGTTTTTAATTCATTTGATTTCATAACCCCAGAATAAAATATTTTAAAAGGATATCTATATGACAGGATGTGCATTGTGATACAGTGGATATTGGTTTGGAACAAGAAATCAGGGAGCCGAGTTCGAATTCCAGTGGAATTCATTACATTCACTTATGCACAAATACCCTTGGGAAAGGTATTAATCCATCTCTTCCTTCCAGTTATGGGTTAAATAACAGGGCAGATTGGGTTCTATAGCCTTGGCTGGCAACCAGTCTACCGCAGAAAGCAATAGCAAACTACTGCGGGATAATCTTCTGCCCAGTCAGTCATGTCTTTTTCGAGACATGATCGTCCAAGCATGTTTCACGTATGGCACTTAACTGAATGATATTGCAAACATGGCATAATAATGAATAGCAACTTGAATTAGGGAATCAGATTTCAGTTTAGTTTTTTACATTTAGCTACATGGAAATGTCCTTGGGAATAGTATGATCCATCTCTTCTCTCCCCAGCTATGGGTAAAATAGCAGAACAGACTGGTTCCTATATCCTTTGGTGGCAACCAGTCTAGAAAAAGGACAACTCTGAATTAAAAACTTGATTGGTCAGTGCCTAAACTGGCTTTCCCACCAGACTCTTTTCTGGTGAGGAGGGTAAATGAAACCTCAGTATCACAAAAACAAGAGCTGTGAAAGGGTGAATGAACTCCTTAGAGTCAACAATGATCCATATCAGCTCGTTATTAAATAACCTCACCAACCTGCAATTTGCCAAGCATAGTGAGTATGGCTACACCCCTGAAAATATGGTCAATCAGTATAGTATATATAGTAAAATGACCAACAGTACATTTTATAGTAGAATTACCAGCAATACATTTTACCTGTAGTAGAAAGTATAAGATTGTGTTCAAAATATTTAGATTTCAGCATTAAATAATCCACTGAGGTTGATACGCGGCTAAACAAAATCAACCAAACAGCCAACATGAAAGAACTCTTTCATTACAATAATCTATATAATATCCTACAATTTCTGAAAGAATTCAAACTGTATTCTAAAATATATCTTCAATAAAACTATGACATAAAACACATATATCACCACCTCTCGTAATCATTTCCACACAAACCTGTATTTGCACAAAAGCTGAGTATCATCTACCTTGTATTCAATTGTGAAAGTAGAATAATATATAACATAATTTCATTACTTCAAAGAACACAAGTTAAATTTCAACATTGAATAACCCATAAGGAGTTGATCTACCATTAAACAGAAAAAATCAAATCATATTTGTTCAGATTTAGTTTGGTTAGTTTTTATAATTTTCAATTTCAATTTGAGTACAGATTTTCTTTTTAACAATAAAAAATTCAATTTCCTTTCTAAGATAGAATTTCAGTGCAATATTTTGATTCCTTCATGGATTCAAAATTGAATAAGAAATCCTTATCACCTTCTTTCAATGAGCAAGATAAAACTGAAAATAATTTATTCTCCTTTTTATCTTGTTTATCTGTTCATTGTTAATATATTTTTCATCCAAGTTTTAGTTTTTATCCCTGGGAAATTAAAATTTATATATTTGAGTCTTCTTCAGCTTTCTTTGTATGGTACTTCAAATGATATTGCATTATACAGAGTGCAGTAAAAATCCACAACCCCCATAAATGATGGCAATGGTGTCAGTTCATCTAGCACATATCTTAGCATGATCTAGGTGTTTGTTTCTGTCTTACCTTGTATTAAATTAAAAACTGTTAGATTACTTATAGAACTTAGTCTTTCATTCAATTTTTTAATCCTGAAAATGATATTAATTTGGTTATTTTAAGATACAAATGTTGGGTTATGTTTCTGTTCATATCTGATATTCTTTCAGTGAACAGTCAGACAAAGTGGTGATGTCACCCACTTCTTTTACAAGATCAACTTTTATTGAATGAACGAATTTAAAAATGAATTCAACATGACAGAAATCTCTTGTGACAGACATTGATTTTTTTTATTTCACTTTTAATTTTATCTTTTGAATACCATCCTCAATAAAAAAATTTCTTCAACATTTCTCAAAATATGGACAATTTGAAGTCTTAGGAGCAATTAATATGCAATTGTTTATTTAAGGATGTTTAAAGATTTCTTGGTTATAATTATATTAGAATTCTATTCTAGAAAGGAAATTAAATTTTCATTGCTAAAAAAAAATATTTATTAAATTGAAAACTTCAAGTTTATTATAGACACAACACTACCAGGCAAAGTTGATGCTGTTGTAATTTTAGAAGCAAGCAGGTTTTATGAAGTTCATTTGCTAACTTCAAATCTAACTGGTTTTAATCTGGTGTTATAGACTGGTTACCAACCAAGGCTAGATAGCCCAGTTTGTCTTGCTATTTTATACAAAATTGGTGGTTCCCAATCTATTTTAGAATAATGGCTTGGGAGTTTCAGTAAAAAGTACCTGAAATGAAGATGAAAGAAAGTCTTAGTGAGTAAGCAACTTAATAAGTTTGCATAAATGGATGGTAGCATGAGAACAAAGAGAGTTGATAAAAATGTCAGATATTGGTTAGAGACTGTGGAGAGCCACAATTAGCTAATTTCTGAAAGAATATATTACATAAAAGAAGAATGAACTCAAATAATATTCTTGAAATTTTGTCTGTCTGATCATTTAATGTCTCGTTTTGTTTGTCTGATCATTTAATGTCTCGTTTTGTTTGTCTGATCATTTAATGTCTCGTTTTGTTTGTCTGATCATTTAATGTTTCATTTTGTCTGTCTGATCATTTAATGTCTCGTTTTGTTTGTCTGATCATTTAATGTCTCGTTTTGTTTGTCTGATCATTTAATGTCTCGTTTTGTTTGTCTGATCATTTAATGTCTCGTTTTGTTTGTCTGATCATTTAATGTCTCATTTTGTTTGTCTGATCATTTAATGTCTTGTTTTGTCTGTCTGATCATTTAATATCTTGTTTTGTTTGATCATTTAATATCTTGTTTTGTTTGATCATTTAATGTCTTGTTTTGTCTGTCTGATCATTTAATGTCTTGTTTTGTTTGATCATTTAATGTCTTGTTTTGTTTGATCATTTAATGTCTTGTTTTGTTTGATCATTTAATGTCTTGTTTTGTTTGTTTTATCATTTAATGTCTCGTTTTGTCTGTCTGATCATTTAATGTCTTGTTTTGTCTGTCTGATCATTTAATGTCTCATTTTGTCTTTCTGATCATTTAATGACTTGTTATTTTTCATCTTTAATACCTGATGTAACTTTGTATGTATATTGTACACTACTTGAAAATGATTAGTAAGTACAGTAAAAAGGAAGAAAACAGCATAAGGAGACTGGGGATAAAGATTTATTATTCATAAAAAGATTTTATTTGTGTAAATACAAGTTCAAAATAAGCCTATCGTTTCTCTTACCATTTTGAATTTTTGTTTTTAATTCAAAATAAACACTGGCCATTCTATTGTGATTATGTACGAGAGGGTGCTGAGAAGTTCTCTAGTCAACCCATTTCCCAAAATCTGAAAAAAGATCAACCATTTTTGATTTGTCTGTAAACTTTTCAGCACTGTCATATCAATTGGGATTTAGACAATTAACTTGTTGCACCATCTTCATGGTTGTGATTTTAATCTCCAAAGATTTAGAAACGATCACTTTTAAAATGTGATCATGTGGTGAGTACAACATAAAAATAACTTTCTTTTCTTCACTATTTGCGAATCAGTGTGAAAATATTAATCAACGAAAAGAGAACTGTTTGCAGAAAGCAACACATTCAACTTTCAATGACCTGTTTTGTGTTTCCTCTTGCCACAAAATAAGTTTGCATTGGGAGCTGACCACGTGATCCAAGTTGGCTACATATTTCATGTTTTTTCAGTCAGAGGGAGAGAAGGAAACAGAGCACTCAACCCAGCATAATGTAACAGAAATTGACGACCAATGATTGGGCAAGACTATCCCTGTGACTTGTATTCACACATCCCCACTTTCTCTCAGGTGCTTTCTTTTTTATTTTTCCTCCTTCCTCTTCAACTACACACTGGCCACCACAGAAAGGGGACAACAAGACATTACTACTATCCTGTTGATACATCACATCGAAAACATGGACTTATATCTTAATCTGCACCAATTAAATATCACTACAGCAAATTCTAAATTCTTTAAACTTCTCACTGCACTTTTTCTGAAAACATTTTCACAGTTAATAATTTCATACCTACAATTTAATGTTATGCTGTTCAATCAATAAATTTTCATTTATTTATACAAATGAAATGGTTTTATTCTCTCAACCTTCTGATCTGGAGTAAATTGTGTGGAGTTCAGTTATGTTTGGCACAAGGTCAATTTAATAAACATGCTCAAGCTTCCTACTTCATTGGTGACCCTGCAAAGAACATGCAGAGAAATGCTCATCTCAACATATTTGATGATCCTGTAAGGAATATGCAAGAGAATTCTGCCCACCTGTTGCAAAGAACACATGAATCAACTTTCTGCTCACTACAATATGTTGACCATGATATAGAACACTCAGTCATCACTACATAAAATGGTGATTCACTATCTACAGGACAAGAAATAAAGAAAAGAAGAAAAAGAAAGTAAGGCAGAGCCCCATGTATTTGAATAACCCTAATGTCAAATTACATGCTGATATATTATCAGCCTCTAATGACAACTGGCAAATTTCAACAAACTCTTTTCAACTCCAAAGCTATGTACCTTAGAATATACCTTTTTATATCCATGTTGAATACAACTGTATACTTTTTATGTGAGACCAACTCTGTCACTTTGTTTTTTTTTTTTAAGTCTTTTGGAATACTACATTGTGTCCAACCATTTAAAATGCACATTTTCTTTTCCTGACTATTTCATTGAATCTCAGAATCTCCTGTTGGCGAGGCATCAAGATATGCTGACTGCCCACCCTGCAGAGTGTAAAAGTCCCTTAATGGGGCTACCTGTTGGCCGTGGGTGGCAACACGTGATATCTTGGGATGGGATCCTGGTGGTTAAGTAGACTATGATCAGTGTGCAAAGAAATCATGGTCTTGTAGCAAACCACTTTAGTCCTTACTTGGACTAGATTGGTAGTTGGAGAGGCTCAACGAAATCAATCAGCTAGTCATGTCTAGCCCAAGCATTTATCCCCAAAAATCCACTTATCTCAAAAATATAACCAATCAGATGCCATACAAATTTTGTCTGACCCCTAATTGCAAATAATAATAGATCACAAATAACTTAGGAGCCGGTGGCAAGGGTCAATCTGTTAGTGAGTAAAAGCTTTTTACTCTACTATTATGAGTACACTTCATTTGTAACCCTGGGATATTAGGGCGAATGGATTTTCCTCTCCTAACAGCTCTCATTGCTGGGCTTCATGGAAGGTGAAGAGTAAGGAAGATGAAAACAAAATGCAAAAATCCTATGGCAAAAAAAAAAGACCCTCCATAGAATTCAGCTTCAATAGTGAGATAGAACATGAATTAACATATCATCAATTCATAGTTCTAGAATCACTTGAGAACATCCCCCTTACAAAAAATCTCTCCTTTCAAAATAGAAAAAATATCAACTGATATTAAAAACCCTAAATTTGTTAAAAGAAAATGAAAAATGGAACAATACTCATTGAAGTATGTAAGATCACTCATGTAAAAAAAAAAATACTAAGTTGGACAACTTTTGACAAAATCAAAACCTACCTTCACGATAACTTAAACTCATCTAGAGGAGTAGTGATAAGCCTTGAGCTCTCATTATGCACCCCAGAAAAAATTAAGTCCAACCTAAAGAACCAACATATAAGAGATGTTAGAAGATTATCAATTTAAAAAAATGGACTAAATATGTAAACTAACTCGTATGTTCTGTCAACACTTCCATACCACCCAAAGCCATAACAAATGGTTATACAGTAGCTAAAGTAAATTGGTGTAGATAGATCTATCTATCGCCTGGTTCACACTCCACCCACGTCTATTGAACAGGTTAAGAGGCTCATCCATTGTTCCCTGTTTAGGATGTGGTTTCCGGCTTTCTCTTTTCCAATCTTTTCACTATTATATAGCCCCCTGCACATCAGTGGCGTTACCGCCTTGCTCGGGGTGATACGATTAAAAAAAAAAAAAAGTAGAAACCTATATACCAGGGCCACTCAGATGCTACAAATGCCAAAGATATGGAGACTACAGGGAAAGATATACAAGAATTCCAGTATGTGGAAGATGTGGTGAGAGTGGAACTGAACATCCAGAACTCTACCAAGAAAAACAGAAATGTCCAAACTGCAAAAAAGAACACATGACAAACTCAAGAGAATGGAATTTGGGGAAAAAAAGAGAAAGGTAAACAAAATTAAATGCACTCAAAATATTTTCTTCCTAGAAGCAAGAAAAAGTTTTGAAACCTAAAAACCACAATAGCACATGCCTCAATATTGACATCTAAAACCAAACAGCTTGAATACCAAAAAAGATAAACACAAATAAAAAAAAAAACAATCTATAAACACAATGAGATTATAACCTTAATAAATAACTTTAAGACTTTGCTCATTGAATTAATCACTGCAATAAAAACCAGAGGCAAAGACAATGGTAATAAGACAAAACAAGACATCCCAATACATTGAAACAAACTGCCTAAAACAAACTCTAAAAGAAAAAATAAAAGACATCCTTCCATACAGGGCTGTAGCTGATGCTAAAAAAAACACCGGGCACAGAGAAAATTGCCCGGATTTATTGTTGACAATGTGATGACGTCATCAGTGTCATCCATTTCCAGAAATTGATTTTTGCGGATTTTTTCGGCTATTCCAATGGAAATTAGGCACAGAACGTGAACGAAAGCAGGAAATCGGGTTCGGACTTTCTGAGTATAACCAGTCTTTTCTCCCAAAATTAATAAATAAACAAACAGATTTTTACTGCGTTCATTCGGATGTTTTTCGTTTTCTTTCTTTCTTTCTTTGTGAATTGTTTAGTTTGATTTCTGATGAAGACATTTTTCCTTGCCCGGATTTTCACTATAATTGCATGGATTGGCCTGGACATGTGCCCAGTGTGCCTAGTAGTCAGATATGGCCATGCTCCCATACAAAACCCCTAGCAAAACCTAACCAAATCTTAAAAACCTAGGTAAGGAACCAGAACACATAAATAAAGCACCACACAAAAAAAACATTAACCAGAAAGAGCCACCAACCCAAAATAGAAGTCAGATGAGCCAATGGCTGACCTCCAAAAATATATCAAAGGACAGGAAAAGCTATCTTTGGAAAAAGAGAAACAAATAAAAAATATAACAACAGAGAATACTGTATTTTCAACATGATCAAGATCCAGCTCAAGATCAAGGAGGGAGAGCCCACAACACAGATCCTGAGTAAGAACAAGCTGGTATGACATATAAATTAACCCAAAAACTTCAAATATAACATCAGCTCTTGACTATTCAGATGAAATGGAAACAAAAAGCCAAAACCCAGACAACTAAAATTTTAAATTAAAAACAAACCAAAGACATAATGAATACAAATTCACATAAAATACTGCAATGGAATTGTTGAGGAACAAAAGCAAACTTCAACTAGCTACTTCTACTGATGACAGACCTGAACCTGGTTGTCATCTAGAAAATTTTCTCAAGAAC
This sequence comes from Ascarosepion bandense, assembly GCA_037127315.1. Classification (NCBI taxonomy): domain Eukaryota; kingdom Metazoa; phylum Mollusca; class Cephalopoda; order Sepiida; family Sepiidae; genus Ascarosepion; species Ascarosepion bandense. The sequence continues at coordinate 5,319,628 of JBBBDQ010001080.1, read as the reverse complement.
AATAACAAAGCAAATATAAAAGGATACCAATAATTCAACTAAATAAAAGACATTAGCTTTTGAGCATCAAGTGGTACATCCATCTTAGTCAGAAATTATGTACCACAAAGTCATATAGACCTAAAAAATAATCTACAAGCGATAGCTGTCAAAGTTACACAGTAGAAATAAATCAACATTTGCTCTGTGTATATCCCATCAAATAAAAAGATAAAAGAAACCAAATTACAAGAAATTATAAGATAACTTCCTGTTCCATTTATATTACTTAGGGACTTCAACTGTCACAGCATCAATTGGGGGCAGCAAAAAAACAAATCAGAAAGGAAAAGACATGGAATTGTTCATTGACAACAACAACCTATGTATCTCCAATTCTCCAACTCAAATATGCCCATTTTCAGGCAACTACTCTGCAATAAATTTATCCCTGTGTGACGCATCTATCTTTATGGATTTTAGTTGGACAGTTCATGACAATACTTGTGGAAGTGATAATTTTCCTATAATTCTAGAAAAGTTACGCCCAAACTAAAATGATAAAATTCCTAATAGGAATTTAAAAAAAAGGAAATTGAAAAAAAATACAAACTGATGTTCTTAAGAGCTTACCTTAAACTCAAATACTGAGAATGAAGATCACATTGTCTGGTTTTCAAAAACAGTTATTTCCATTGCAAAAAAGTGTATACCTAAACCCTCTAAATCTACTAAATATAATTAACCCTTGGTCAATGATGATTGCAAAAAAGTGATCAGATTGCACCGGGCTGCCCTTCATAAATTCAGCTGCACAACCAACAGAAGAAAATTTGAATTCCTTTACAAAATGTAAAGCAATAGCACAATGAGTAATAAAGGAGTCAAAATATCCCTCATGGAGAGATTTTGTATCTAAAATTAATTCCAATACAAAAACAAAGATGATCTGGAACATAATCAGAAAGATTTCTGGTAAAAATAAAAATAATCCTCTTAATCACCTTTTGTAGCAACAATACAAACATTACTGATCCCAAAGAAATAGCAAATATGCTTGCTCCTAATTACTGCAGAAAATTTCAAAACATTAAAAGAAACAAAGAAAAGAAAAAATCTTAACTTCGAAACCAATAACACTGAAGATTATAACCAACCTTTCTCTCTATCTGAATTATTAAACTCTTTAAGCCAGTCTCATAATACCACACCAGGTCTTGATGATATACATTCCAAATTTTTGAAACAGTTGCCTGACATTTCTTTGGTATACCAATTTGATATCTATAATGATATTTGGACTAAAAGCAGTGTTCTAATTTTTGGAAACAAGCCATAGTCATTCCAATACCTAAAACTGGAAGAGATTCATCCAATCCCTTTAATTATAAACCAATATCTTTAACCAGCTGCTTCTGTAAAACCCTAGAAAGAATGATTAACAATAGATTAACTTGGTTTCTTTAAACTAATAACTTGATTACCAACTTTCAGTCTGGCTTCAGAAAAAGACATACTACAGATCACTTGATATGTCTTGAATCACTTATTAGTAATGCTTTTGTTAAAAAAGAACATCTAATGGCTGCTTTTTAGTTCTTGAAAAAGGCTTACACGACAATGTGGAAATATGTTATTATGCATGGGGTAAAAAGCCTGGGACTCAAGGGTAGACTAGCAATTTGTATTAAGTATTTCATATCTAACTGCCTTTTTAAACTTTCCAAACTCCATTAGCAAGAAATTGGGTGTACCTCAGGGAAGTATTTTATCAGTTACTCTCTCTAATATTAAAATGAATAATATTGTGAAATATCTTAATCCTGGATTTGATCTCTTTTTTATATGAATGTCAACTACAACAATGTCTTAGTACATTTAATGAATGAGCCACCAAAAATGATTTAAAATTTTAAAAACAAAGACCATATGCATGCATTTTTGTCAACAACAAAAATTACACTTTGACTCTATCCTTAAATTCGACGATACCAGTAGTTAAAGAATACAAATTCTTAGATATCATTTTCAACAAGAGATTGTCTTACATTCCACAAAATATCTCTGAACTAAATGTAATAAATCAATTCAACTGCTGAGAGTGATAGCTAACACCCACTGGGGAGCTAATCAACAGGTTTTATTAAAACTTTATAGATCACTTACTTGATCAAAACTTGATTACAGCTGCCTTATTTATGGATCCACCAGAAAATCCTATCTGAGAGAACTAGAACCAATTCATAATCAGACTAAGACTTACATTAGGGGCCTTTAAAACTTTCCCAGTAGACAGTCTATATAAAGAAGCTCATGAATGCCCACTTTGAAAGAAATTAACTGTCCAATATCACATTAAACTCTTTTCATGTCCTAACAATCAAACCTTCAAATGCATTTTTCAGCCCAAAAATAAAACCCTTAATGCTAAGGTACTATCTTATTAGCATCTCATCAGGCAGTCTGACAAGGTACTAATAAGATAGTACAGGAACAAAATGTCTCTTGTGTTGTAGTAAACTATGTTTTTATTATAAACTTACAATAAAAATATTACCATATATATATATATATATATATATATATATATATATATATATGAAGATAGTTTTAAGTTAATTAATGTTTAATGTTATATCTAAATCTATCTATCTAAACTGATTTATAAATGGAACTTTGTCTCTGTGTGTGTCCGTTATGTATAGACTTTGAAACAGCTGAACCGCTTTTCTTGAAAATTTACACAGTTGTACTATAAGCATCTGCAAGTGTTCTTAGCTAGGTTTTGTGTCGAGGTACCCTCGATAAATATCGATAATCGAAAAAATCGTGTTATAGAAGGAGTGGTCTGATTTTAATCAAATTTGATACACTCATAGACAAAGACATAAGAAACAATATTCAGATGTTTCAAGGTTGCACTTCTTACAATAATGCATAAAATCGATAATATATATATATATATATATATATATATATAAAAGGAAAGATGTTTGTGTGTGTGTGTGTCTGTTTATCTGCCTGTATGTCTGTATTTTTTCAGCCCTTTTATTTTAGTTTTTGCTTCGGGTTTGGCTCTAAGTAGGTATAATTGTAGTTCTTAGTCTCAGCCATGATACTATTTACTCAGAGGACTTATTTAGCCTTCAAAATTCAGTGTATGATGAAAAAACTTATTTGATATTGATACCAGGAAATCAAAATTTGACTTACATCCATTCATTTTTTCTTTCAGTCTACGTTTTCGCTTTAACTGGAAACAACTATTGCTTTTTAGTCTTTCGTGCCAACGTCCAAAGAATCTGAGCTCAAGAACCAAGGATTAGTTTTAAAGCTTTCATTACACTCGAACAACACCGGGCTATACTGCTAGTTTATAGATAAAAGTGCTCAATATCAGAGGTCAACTGTTTCATGCTTGGATATAATCTTCAGGCCTGAAAGTTGTGTCCAAGCATGAAGCAGAATGTTGCTACTTAGTTTGAACCTCAGTATCAACTTCTATTATTTATTTATTCATATATATTGGAAATGCTGCTTTATTGCTATTTCCATGGAAAGTGTTTATGCAAACTACATTCCTTAGTTCCTCCAGAGTTCTAATCTTCCTTCATGGTTAAGACCTGCCATGCCACACATATTGTGCTGAGCCATTCTCATTTTCTTTACATTTCATTGGTAATTGCTGTAACAGTTCAATTCTTATGCAAACTTTGTGCAAGGTTTGGAGTACTTGACAGTTTGGTATCCAATGGTGGAAACAGCTTACTTTTAGGGAGTTTAAAAAAATGATCAAATGGTCATGCTGAGAGGCTTGTTGACATCTTCAAAGGAGCATTAAGAAAAGCTAAAGGTTTGCAAGTGAAAGATACGACATTACGAGAACTTTTGTGTGCTTATCAAATGATATCAAATACAAATGTCACTGCAAAAATGTCATTTGCAGAGATCATGTTTGCTAGAAATGTGAGATCTATTTTTGACAAATTACTGCCTGGAAATAAAAAGGAAATTCAAAAATGTCAATCTGACAGATCATTTAAGTTTTCTTTAAAAATTTTAAGACCAGAAAGGAAGATTGTCTGAAAGGAATGCATTGGTAGTGTGATGTACATTGTCAAAAGTGGACAATTCTGATATAAAAGACATGTAATTCAATGTCTGAAGTCAAGATATGTCCAGAATAAGCAAACTGTACAACTTCATTTACCAATGGACGTAACTTCCGATACTTTTGAAGTACCTATTTCTAAAAAGATTTTTATTATACAATGCAAAAGTAAGTGAAAGCATAATCTGACTGAAACACTGGAAATAGAATCATTTTGATAAAAGTTATCAACTAAAGAAAGTGCAAATGTAAAAAGATGGGGTTCTGTAAAGCTGAACACATCTCTCCAGAGGGTGACATGAACTAAACCAAATGGTATAAAACTGATGCCAAGAATCTACAATTGAGAAAGAACCAGTGTCTTGTCAAAACTTGTGTACAGTCAATGAGCTTCACCAACTGTCTATGTAAAAAGAAGTCAAATGAGACTCGGGTCTGCACCAATTTCTCAACAGGGCTTAATGTGACACTCAAAGACTATCATTCTTTACCTTTACCATTCAAGGAAAATGATAGGCTTTATTGTCATAAATAAAAAAAGAAAAAAATATTAAGACTCCTGTTGAGTTAATACTAAAGGAGGTGGGTGTTATAGTGACTTACCCATATGACACATGAGCTCTCCCAAACTATATATAAGCAGCAGTTCTGCTTTGTGCAGAGAGTGAGTGTGGAATCTATTACAGTGGATAACTTTGACAGCCAAACAAACAGTCACGCTAATAATCTCTCATGTTGTATATGCTTGTGCTGCTATCATTGTTAAATATATTTGTTTAACTCTATTCTTTCATTGTGTCTTTATTTCTGGCCACAACAAGGTCACAACAATAGGGTTCCAAGTTCAAATTCCAGTTGGATTCATTGCATTCACTTATGTGCAAATACCCTTGGGAAAAGTATTAAACTATCACTTCTCCTTCTAGCTCTGGGTATTTAAGCAGAAGAGATTGGGTTCTGTGGTCTTGGTTGGAAATCAGTTTATATGCAGAAAGTAATGGCAACCTACTGTGGAAAAATCTTCTGCCTAGTCAGTCATATCTATTTCTGTTTAATAATTACTATAGCATGTTAATCTGGGAGAATCAATAAAAGCAGCTGAAATTAAAAAGAAAGAAATACTCATAAAAATGTTTAATATTCAAAGAATTGTGTTGGATGAAATTACCTTTATTTCAGTTATGTAACCCTATTTGTTAGAATTTATTCATTCTTCTGTTTATTGGTTTTACATACATCTCTATGTATCTGTGCAAATAGTATTCTATTTATCTTTATAAATATATTCACTGACATGACAAAAGTCATGGATTATGTGCCAAGTAATGTGGCTTAGTAAAATACAGCAAATTACATAGTAAGCATCATCAACTCCATGAGTTGAGCCACACCATCTTGATAGTTATCAAAAACTGTTAGAATAGCTACAGGATCTTGCATGAAAATAGACCTCTCTACCATGTCCTGTAAATACTTGTTTGGGTTCGTGTTAGCTAATTGGTGCTATTGAAAGTCTCCAGAATGTTTCCAAACTAATTTGAAATAGCATAGACCTAATAACATGGTGCATTATCATGCTTGAATTGTCTGCCTATGTATACAATAGGGTCACAAAGCAATGAAATATATGAGAGTGCAGAGTGAGTGGCCATGGTTAAATGTAAAATAAATAACTTTTCAACAAACAGAATTGACTAAGTTTGCAATAAATAATAAAATAATAACAAGAAAAGAGCAGGGCAATAAAATAATATAAATATTAATATAATATAAACCTAGCAAATGATATATGCAAAGCAAATGAACAGTAATAAGGTAAAAAGTTTAGAAAGTAAGAATTGGGGTTGACACACAAAAGCAAGTTTGGATAAGTGAAGAAAGCATTCCGACTTCAAGGCAAGACAGATCGGAACTGAGACAGATGAAAATGCCAACTGGCCTATTTTATTGCTTAGGAATAAATTTCAGCAAGCATTTGTGTGCTTCTTCTTGTAAATTCGGGAGGGAAAAATATTTTGCTGTTGCTCCCCATTGAGATTGGAATCAACAGAGTCACTAGTCAATATGTTTAATTAGACCAGCGGTTACAATCCATACCTTGTGAACTCACTCCACACTTTTATAGAACCAATATCAGCCTAAGGGTTTGTTTTTTTTTTTTACAATTAAGAATCATGTCCTCATGGTGTCTACACTACACTCTAACCCCACCCTCAGCCTGAAATGCCTGGAACTGTAATCACACCATGTATTGATAGTTGTTTATAGTCTAATTAGCAATGTCATGCACCCAGATGAGACACTGTCTCCAGTGTAAATGGTGTTAAACTGGGTAGACATTTAAGTCTTCTGCTTTGTTAACCCGTGATAACTAAAGAATACTGAACTAGTCTGTTGGATATCTATCTGATTCTTTCTGCATTCAATGTGGATTTGATTTCAGCTAATGTCCCATGTCTGTTACTATAGACAATTCTATCCATAACCTCTGGCCACAATCATTAAAGATCTCTACTCAGCCACTGTGCTGTCAATGGTGGGAAAGTGTTTTCATCAGGTACTCCCTTTTGTTACAACCTAATTAACACAGCATGAAATATATATAAAAAAAAAAAGCAAAATAAAAAAAATGTTACACTTGTTGCCAAGAAGTATGGCCATTGTTTTCCACTCTGGTATTGGATAGTTCTCTCAGTGTCAGATACACAGATAAGGAAAATAACCAACTGAGATGAACAACAAAAGTCAGGATTATAATTTAGAAAATTTAATATAAAGTAAAAATGATAACTGGAAAACGTATCTGTGTGGAAAGGTGAGTTCAATGTATGCAATATGAGGATGAAAATAAGAAATACTGTTGTATGAAATCAAAAATATAAACTTTTCCTCTTTCTCTTTTATATTTCACTTTTTTATTTTTCTTTAGTTCAGTGCTTTAATTTCTTTTCAAAGTTGCAAGTTTCTATTGCCAAATAATGTTTGTTTTCTTTTCACAGTTTCGACAGCATAAATTTTTTTTTTCAGTCATGAAGATTTAATGTTCAGTTGACCAATGCATTTTCAGTTTTCTTTAAATGGAAGAATCACATATGCTCTTACATTTGGGGATTAACAGATTTAGTAATTCACTATTGCTTTTTGGTTTGTGACTATTTAGTCAATCAAGTATATGTGGCATGGGATTAATATTAGTGAGTTGGATGCAATTTTCAGTTTCTTCATTAAGCAATCTCCTCATGTTGGTATCATATAAAGGAGTGTTTATTCTTTGAAGTCTGATGTCCAGTTGGTTCTCAATTATTTTTCTCACGCAATCTTTCATGCTGAGTCCTGTGACTTTGCATGTGTGTGCTGTGTTATTTTTAGTTACCAGCCAATTCTGTTTCTAAGGGTCCTTGTCTGGATTATGTTATTTTAACTGTTGGTTTCGTAAGGTCACCAGAGAGAGAAGATAAATGTCACAGGTAGAGAAAGAAAGATTGATAGTTTATTGACAGTATGTTCATTCTCCAAGAATTTAAATGTAAAGTCAGTAGTCATCTCCTGTCACACTAACATCCTCTCTCTCATGCTTTTCTACATCCACTCCACTCTCACCAGTACTCTCTTCCCTCTCCTACTCCCTTCCTAACACCCCCTTCAACCTCTCACTCCTCATAACATTCCTCCTCGTCCACCCCACTCTCATCAGTAATCTCTTCCCTCTCTTATTCTCTTCCTGACACCCCCTGCAACCTCTCACTCTTCATAACATTCTTCCTATGTAACCCGTTGCACAACAGTGGCAGTAAAATGCCTTGCTTGGGGTGACACGATTAAAGAAAAAAGTATTCTGAGGGTTAGGAGTGAATATGTGATAATGTAACACAGTACATACATGATACCACAGATTGAATTTCAGAAATGATTTTGGGATGGCCTCATCATCAGTGTACAGACCTAAAGCTGATGTAATTCTCCATCAGCTGATCCTGAAATATGATTGGCTGATTACTCAGTAATTTCAGCTTGTCCTTGCTTCATATAAGCACCACTGTAGTTTGCTGAGTTCAAATTCCAGTTGCAATCATTACATTCACTTAAGTGCTAATACTCTTGAGGAAAGGTATAAATCAATCCCTTCTCCTTTCATACTTTTCCCAAGGGTATTTGCACATGAGTGAATGCAACAAATTCAACTGGAATTTGACAATGCTATACTTAGTAAATAATTCCAGTCTGTAATCACCTTCCTCTGACCAATTCTTAATGTTATTGATCTAATGAAGAATGTTACAACTTTGGAAAGTCCCCGAAAATTAAACCATGAGTTGACCCAAGCCTTGTGAGTGAAATTGGGTAGATGGAACCCTCTGGGACTGTCAGTTATTGTACTAGCATGAAGTCAAAAGTGAACAAGAGCTTGAGTGTCCTGGCATTGTTCAGATTGTTAATCACACTATATAACATGCTCTCTCCTAGAAACTGTAACTTAGTTCTGCTCATCATAGTTGCAGTATAAATCACAGGTGGGTTCTGTAGATGTTGAACAAGCACAAATGTGCCTGAGAAGATGTCAGCAACAGGGATTAGCTAGCAACCCTAGCAGCCATATTCATATAGGAGTAACAGCCATCTAATTCCACTGTACAACACCTTTCCCGCAAACAAAATGTCGCAAGTCTCTTGCTTCTCTATTGCTATTTTCATTGAAAATGTTCAGACAAATTACATTCCTTAGTTCCACCTTCATGGCTAAGACCCACCATGCTGTGCAGCTTTCAGTGAACCTCATTCCCTTTGTATCCCATTGGTGAGATGTAAGTTCCACTTGAGTAGCTAGCTCCCAGAAACTGCTGCTTTGTGGAACCAACTCCCAAGATGATGCTTCCCTGATCACTACAGTCTTAACGTGTTCAAGTCTTGGATGAACTGTTATCTACCCTACATATCTCCATAAACTGTGCCACTTACTCTGTAACCCTCTACCTTGAGTGGCCTTTGGGCCTTGTACATGGTGAAATTATTTAAGATATATAGACTGCCCTCTCTCTATAATGGTGTTGAAGAATCTGGAAGATCAAGTCGTCTTGTGCCAGACTAAGCTAAGTAAAGAATATCTTTGTACTAGATACTTTGTGTTATCTATCTTTTAATGGTAAGTAACATTCATTTTTTCTTCTATGTGCCATATCTTTTTAGAACATTAGTAATCATGGCTCTCCAGAATTTCCTCTCCTTTGTAGCACTTACTAAATTTAATCATTTTGTTATCTCTTCTAGACCCTGTTCAGCCATCCATTTACTCATGCTCTCTAGGTAGGTTATGCATTTTCTTCATCTTTCTTTCAATATATTCTGTGAATATCAAATTTTCTAAGTCCTCTTCCCTCATTATGGGCCTTAAAAATTTTAACTATCTCTTCCTGATATTAAGTAAAAGTGTCTTTTTTGTTTCTATTTTCTCTAAAATTTACTCACTGGTCACATATTCAGTCCATTGTATTCTCAATATCCTTCTGTAGAACCACATTGTTCACTTCTATATATAAAGACTGATGTTTGATAGCAGTTCAGTACTCTTTTCTTTGTTTATTGGAAAATGACTGCAGCAATTTTTTTTCCACATAATGCGATTAATGAGTTAATGATAATGGTTATGTTTTTTGGTTTCTAAATTCCCTTCATTATTTAATTAAAGCTAATGATTTATAACTTAATTACTACACAATGGCAACTCTACATTTGATACTTTCTCACTATTAAAATCAGAATTTGTCAAGTAGGACTGGAGGAAGCTTGCTGATTTTGACCATTTGGAGTGATGTACACATTCATGCTATAAGGTCACAATTGCTGATTAAATTGTCACACACTTACTCATGCAGACATCTTTAGTTATTTTATGATGGCATGCGATAAACGATTCTTGTGACAGCTTCATTAAAAATGGAGATAAAATGGACCCTTAGATGTTGATAAATGAACCAGAAGATGGTACTGGTATCTTTTTACTGATTATATATGAATGTTGTAAGAAGATTGTCCATTTGTTCAGTGGCATGTCAACTCCTTATGGGTTATTTAATGCCAAAATTTAATTTGGGGGTCAATAATAATAATTTTTTTAACAGAAATGTATTGTTGGTAATTTTTTTTTATTCTTTTCTAATAACTGTTGGTAATTTTTTTTTACAATATGCATTACTGGTAATGTTTATTTGTACAAAAATATATTACTGGTAATTTTTTTACTATGAAAATGTATTTCTATACTTTCATAGAGTTTTGATCCCAGTTTGATCATTAACTATTTGCCTATAGTTGGGGCCCTAACAAGTGCTACTATCCTGGGTCAGTGTGGACCAAGGAACAATAGCAATTAAGAGATAGTTCTATGCTCCTCCAAACTTCACAATCAAAGGCCTTACTGCCAGATGTAGTTTATCATCATACCAGAATGGATGGAAAAAACAGTTGACAATGAAGAAGGGAGGTAGAAGGGATTTAAAATGACTTTTGAAATATTCTTATTTCAAAACTTATAGGCAAAAGTTATTACATGAAAATCTTATTAAAAATTTATTCTTGTATATTATCTTTCTTTTTTTTGAAATCAATTCGCCCTAACCAAGGTGATAATGCCACTAAGATACAAGAGGCTACTGGAAGTGAAAGAGAATGAAAAAGACTTTAGAAAGAATGCAAACCCAGTTCTAAACAGGAAACAAAAGATAATCCTCTATTCCTGTTCAGAAAATTGGTTTGGTCTGTTTTATGGCATCTCAACCTTAATGGGTTATTTAATGCAGACAGCATTTTTACAATAGATTTGTATGAATAGAATATATATTTTTTTAAAGAAATAAATAATTTTTTAGATCAACTTTCTCTGATTTATTTTTGTAAAGCGGAAAGTAATGGCAACTTACTGCAGGAAACTCTTCTGCCCAGTCAGTCATGTCTCTTTTGAGACATGATCGCCAAGCATGTATCACATATGGCACTTAATTGATTGACTGACGTCCAAAAACAGAGTATACTGCTACATTTGAGCTGAAGCTGCTCAAGCCTCATTTTCCTATCTTGACAGCTTTTAAAATTGTTTGCACAGCCTTTTGGGTGATGAATTATTGCCTGCCCTACAACCCCTTTTCTACAGACAAAATTTCACTAATCTTTCAATACTCTATTGCAGTTTTTCATGGCAAATATTTGGGCAGTCTACATTGTTTGGTTCTTGTCAGTTCAGGCCTTTATAAGTAAGATCTGGCAGGCTGCATACACTGAGTCATTTTTATCATTCTTTTCATGCTTCATTGGTGAGGAAGAAGTTCCAAGCACCTTTCCAAGAACTGTTATTTTGTGTAATAGACTTCCAAGAGGATACTTAATATTTTCAAGCCTAGGTTAAACTGTTATCTATCCTTCATATTTGCATAATATGTATGTCTTACTTTCTCTATTATGTCTTTACAATCACCTCATTTAGTAACTCAATTGTACTTGCGGTAGCATTCACCATGGGCAGGATGAGCTGGCTTGTCTTTAAAAGTTTCATGAGAAGGTTTTGGTTCCACAAGTGGTTCCTAACCCCATGTTTTGTGAAAAGTTTCTCGTGGTAGGTTGCCAATCCTTACAGTGGTAGACTGGTTGCCAACCAAGGCTATAGAACTCAATCTGTCCTGCTATTTACTCATAACTAGGGGGAGAAGAGGTAGATTCATATGTTTCCCAAGAGTATCTAAATCTAAACTTATTTATAAATGAAACTTTCTGTGTGTGTGTGTGTGTGTGTTTGTGTATCCGTTACCTATAGACTCCGAAACGGCTGAACCGATTTTCTTGAAAATTTACACAGTTGTACTATAAATGTCTCCAAGTGTTCTTAGCTAGGTTTTGTGTTGAGGTACCCCTGATAAATATCGAAAATCGATAATCGAAAACATTGGGTTATAGAAGGAGTGGTCTGATTTTAATCAAATTTGATACACTCATAGACAAAGACATAAGAAATGATATTCATAAGTTTCAAGGTTACAGTTCTTACAATAGTGCAGAAAATTTGATATCAGGAAATCAAAATTTGACTTACATTCATTCATTTTTCTTTCAGTCTACGGTTTTGCTTTAACTGGAAACAACTATTGCTTTTTAGTCTTTCGTGCCAACGTCCGAAGAGTCTGAGCTCCAGGACCATGGATTAGTTTTAAAGCTTTCATTACACCCGAGCAATGCTGGGCTATTACTGCTAGTTAGCATATAAATGAATGTAAGGAAGTTGGCTGACTCTGTTCTTTGATTTCTCAATCTTAGTCACTATCCATTACTCCACCATGCCTTTATACTCATTTAGTACTACTCTATCTTGTGTGGCGTTTGAGTCGTGTATTGAGTTAACAAAAAAAAAAAGCAGTAAATGGAAAAACTTCATGATTCTATGGCCTATATTGCTAAATTTTTCTTCTTTCAAACTTTTGATAGCATTTGCCTTTTCTTCAGGCAAAGCTGTAATTCCCTTTGACTAAGCTTGAGCTAAAATAAATAATATAAAAAACTGTTTGTATCTGAGGTTGATATGTTTTGATTCTCAGAGATCAAATTGCTTTTAAAATTTAAAATTGACATAACATTAAGTTTAATTTTTTCATTTTAAGCTTAAAAGATTAAAATTATGGATATTCATTTTTGATTGTGCCAAAGAAAAACAATCTTGACCAATATTTTTGTTATTTTGGTGTGTGATGAGTTAAGCTTGAAACCCCAAGTTATATGTAGAAATTTTTTCATGTTTCCTTAGTCCTAAGTATGACATTAAACAGCTTAGGCTGGGTAAGAGTCTTTAGCTTTGGATAGCTACTTGTCTAAGAGAAGTAAATCTCTGAAATAAAAACCTCTACGTCTATTGTGTGTAGAATAGGATAGGCAGAACTCTCTAATCTTGGTAGGTAATCTCCCTAAAGATGGTGTCTTGATAAGTAACACTGAGTTCCTAGTCTCCTAAACTGTTTAGTGTTAGTATGAGTGTACAACTTTAAAACTTGCTCCAATATTTTATGATGGTTCAATTATGTAGCCATCAAGAAAACCCTGTCCAACATGCTAGCATGCAAATGGATGTTAAACTATGATGATGAAAAAGGAAAAAAAAAAAAAAAAGCAATGTCATTTAGATATTTTGTAATATTTGACAAAGTTGATTTTGAATAAACTTGTATAACGTACTTGAAAATATGCCCATTTTCTAATTACTCCAGAAAACAAAAAAAAAATAAATCCAGAATGTTTAATGTACTTTTGGAAAAAGATCAAAACAAAAACATATTTATGCATATGTCCTCTAATATTGATGTATTTTTTTGAAAATAAAATAAAAATTCATAACAATATAAGAAAGTAGGTTGAAAGTTTGAATGATGTGAAAAGCAGAAACCCATTTCTCACAGTTCACAACAATAAGCTTTTTTCAAAAATATCCTAAAACTTCGATGCAACAGACTCATAAAAAATGACATATTTTTATTGAAATGGAAAAAAATATTTTGATCTTAATAAATAAAGAATAAAAATGTTTTTTTGCTTTTCTTTTTTTTTAATGCAGTTCTATGATCATTTATAGAACATATGAAAATTTGCATAAACATGAAAAAACTTTTAAATGTCACTTGGGAACTTAGTTGAACTCATTATATGCTAAATGCCAAAAATATTGGTCAAGCATTTGAGGCTTTTTTCTTTGACACAACTGTAATCTTTAAAAAAAATTAAGTTTCATTTTCTTGAAATTCATTTTATTTTTTGTTTGCATTTCTGGAATAAAGGGTTATCATTATTTATAAAATTTAAATTCTAACTGTTGTCTTTTCTCTATTTTGTTATTTGTCTATACTTCTGAGATGAGGTAGTATTTACACTATTCGGACTATTGTCTTCATCTTTACTACCATGTTCTGATCTTTCGGTTCTTGTACACTCTGGCCTTCAGGTGAGAGGAATTTCAAACTGAACCCTTTATTACCATATTACAGTCACTGGGGTATATCATTCTCATTCCTTGTATAATGCCACTTCTGGTGTTAGTTGTTCACCATTGCTGTAGCCTGCACTGATGTCCTCAGGGACACATGGCCCAGTGGATATAGATGTTGGTTAGTTCCAGTGACTTGACCCAAAGAGTTGTTAGTTCAATACCAGGTTATAGTAGTGGTGAACAAATATCTTAAGAGAATTAAGTTAAAGGAAGATAACTACATGGCTACTAAAAGTGTCATCATACATGAAATGAGAATGATATAACCAAGTGATTGTGATAAAGGATTCAGTTTGAAATTTCTAGCAGCTGAATAAAGCTGGAGCATATAAGGGTCAAGATATTGTAAACATGTTTCTGAACTTAACCCTTGTAAAATTTGCAACAGGTTAGGAAATCAATAGACAACTTCTAATATGAAATACAGTGTAACCCTGATATAAGAGAGTTGTTGGAACTGGATATAAGTTCTCTTATATCCGGGTTTGGTCTATTTTATATACATTATCACAGGCTCTAATTTGGGACCAGAGAAAATCTCTCTTATATCCGGGTTATACTCTAATAATTCTTGGGTTGTGTTCAGTCTAGAAAGTATCTAACTCTAGATGCTTTGTTAATAGTTCCTTCCCTCATCCAGAATTCTCTTCAGAATTCCTTGTAAGTTACAAATTGATATACACCTGATGAAGGCCAGAGAGCATGATGACCGAAACATTGTGATAACAACAAAATAAAGCATTATTTACATTATTTGAACTATTGTCCTCATCTTTACTGCCATGTTTACAATACTTTGGTCATTATATGCTCCAGTTTTATTCAGTTGCTAGAAATTTCAAACCAAACCCTTTATCACAATCACTGGGGTATATCATTTTCATTTCATGTATGAAGCCACTTCTGGTAGCCATGTAGTTATCTTTCTGTGGAACACTCTTCCTGCTTCTTGGTTTCCTGTCAACTCTTCTTTCCAAAAATTTAAATGCAACATCAATTGTCATCTTCTACCCACTTGAATCTTGTTTCATTGTTCTCAATAATGTTTTCTTTGTTTTTTTTCACCTCTTTCATATTAGTGGCTTTATTGCTTTGCGTGGAGTGAAAGGATTAAAAAGAAACCTAGGACAATGATATGTAAGTTCTCTTCAAAATATGTGGTATAATTGGCAAAATGCTTAACAAACAGATTCGATAAAGTTCTCAAACAATAAGGAAGAAAAAGAACAGGGTAAAATAAGCAAACAATATATATGCATGTCAAAACTAGGCAAAGCAATCACTAATAAATCACAAAGTAAGAATTGAATTTGTATAGAAAAGGGATACAGTCAAGTGGTTATAGTATTCTGACTTCAAGTTAAGAAAGAAAAAAAATATGGCTGATGAGACCAAGAATTTATCTACTTTTATTTGTTAAGAAGAAATTTCAGTATTACTTTGTACAATTTTGACTATAAATTTAGGGTGGATGTATATTCTTTGCAGACTTTCCTGTGTGATTGGAATTAACAAAATCTCTTTTGGAAATTTCATACCCTTTTTCCAGCATGCCTTTCACTTTTCAAAACAGTGTGCAATGTCTTATTTTGGAATCATACTTCAACTATTTTTTTTGCATTCTCTTTCATTTTGTTCTTGTTGTTTAAATGGTGTGGATGTGAATAGTGGTACAGTGGATATTGGCTCAGAATGAGAAATCGGGGAACCAAGTTTGAATTTCAGTTGAATTCATTGCATTCACTTACATACAAGTACCCTTGGTAAAGGTATTAATCTGTCTCTTCTCTCTTGGTATGGGTTAAATAACAGGACAGATTGGATTCTATAGCCTTGGCTGGCAACCAGTCTATCACAGAAAGTAATGGCAACCTACTGCTGGATAATCATCTGCCCAGTAAGTCATGTCTCTTTCTAGTGTGTTTTACGTATGGCACTTGACTGACTTTTAAATAACAGGTTTATGCTTGAGAAAGACTCAGAAGTTACGAGGAACCAAATCTACATTGGCGATTTAGATTGGCATCTAGGTTTTACCATTCTATTGTTGAAATAGTAACCATCTTTTTTATTTGAACAGTTTCGTTTCTTTCACTTCTTGCCTTGGCACTCCTTTATGTTTACTTACTTCCCTGTTAGCTTCAATCTTCAAAAGTTTAAATGCAACATCAATAGCTATCTTCTGTCTTATTGAATACCATTCATTTTTTATCCTTTCTTCAATACCCCCTATACTCTGTCTTTTCTCTCACTGTAACCCCCAGCACACTGGTGGCAATCTTATCTTGCTTTGGGAGAAATGATGAAAAAAATAACATTTTAAACATCAAAGACAGAAAAAACCAAACACTTTCTAATCCAGTGTGCATTAATGTGCCCATCTGCTGAGAACTTCACAGCCCAGAATGGGGTATATGAAAACCTATGGGATGTTGATTCTGTTGTCAATTGCTTCTTGCTGTAAGAACATTCTTAAAACAACTGAAAAGTCCAGATGGAAATCGTCTAAATAACAATAACTCCTCATCTCAGCAATTTAGACAGTCTAAATCAATAATATCTACAAAAATTCATGTGCCATTATAGATTTGGTGATAATGCATTTATAAATGTATCTGTTCATATAAATAAAGAATATTTTTAACTTTGCCAATAAAATAAAGCATTTAAAAATAAATACACTGATGAATTAACATATATTTAACTTTATTGATAAAATATATTAATTCCTGTTTTTTTAAAAATTTGTCTATACTTCTGAGATGAGGTAGTATTTACATTATTTATATCATTCGGACTGTTGTCCTCATCTTTATTGTCATTTTCACAATATTTTGGCCGTTGTATACAGTGGACTTCTTCCTAGCACCTGAAAAAGGCCAGAGTGTACAATGGCTGAAATGTTGTGAATACAAAAATGAAGATGACAACAGTCTGAACAATGTAAATAATGTCTTTCTTAATTTCCTTAATTTTGCCTATTTAAATTTTTTTTTTTTAACAATTCGTCCCATGCAAGGTGATAATGCTGTTAAAAGATGAGGCTACCAATCTTTTTACTCTTTTCTTTTTTTTTTTTAATTTGAGTAGATAGACTAAACTATCGCCCGGTTCACACTCCACCCACATCTACTGTACAGGTGAAGAGGCTCATCCCTTATTCCCTGTTTAAGATGTGGTTTCCGGCTTTCTCTTTTCTAATTTTTTCACTCTTTTCTTTTTCAATTGGAGTAGATAGACTAAACTATTGTCTGGTTCACACTCCTCCCACATCTATTGAACAGGTGAAGAGGCTCATCACTTGATCTCTGTTTAGGATGTGGTTTCCGGCATTCTCTTTTCCAATCTTTTCACTCTTACATAGCCCCCTGCACATCAGTGGCATTACTGCCTTGCTCGGGGTGATATGATTAAAAAAAAAAAAAAGATGAAAAGACTTTAGAAGGGATCCTACTATGTACATAATAGCAAACTGTGGTGGTGTTTTAACGTAACTGAAGACGGAAACAAAACCTCTTTAATAGGCTTTACAGAACTAATTTCGCAACACAAGAGCATGCAGTAAACGCAAGAGCAGGTAAACAAAATGCCGAAGAAAGAAAAGAACTCAGCCTTTTTAAAGGAAAAGGAACGTGTGCAAAATCACGTGCAATAGAAATTTTTACGAAAATATAACACAAACCATCCTTATTCTTTTTGTTTTCCATAGGTAAGATGTAAGTTCAACTTAAGCAGCTTCTTTCCACAAATGCTTGATTTGCAGAATCAACTCCCAAGAGGATGCTTCCCCTGTTACCACAGTCTTAACCAGTTCAAATATAGTAAATAAATTTCAGAGTTTAGGTGGAGTTGTTAGAAGTATGTAATTGAAGCAGACATTAAAAGCAATTGGAAACCAAATCCTAAACAGATAACAAGCAATAAACCTCTGTTCAAAGTTGAAGATTTTGGGATGCATAATGAAGAAAGATGACTTAGAGAATTTAGCACTCACAAGGCATTGAGGGAAAGAGAAAAACTGCTAATAAGATTGTCTAAATGGATAGCAGAATAGTGAATGAGAAGAGCTAGATTATTAAGATCTATAAATAAGAAGTTGTGGATAGCCATGATTGCCTACATCTTTCATGAATTTGGCACGTAAGTGAAGAAGAAAAACACTTTCTCTTAGGTTGTTTTCAAGGAGAGGGTATTCAACTGATAAAACTTGTGGGAGAGGATGTTAAAAATGACTTTACATTTGTTAATGCTGGTAACAGTTTTCTTTTTAAAAATTTGTATCACATGCATGTTCAATGACACATCAAAAAAAATTGTTGAGGGCAAATCTATAATTAATTTCATGGTTGTCCAAAGAAAACCTTGTCTTGCTGACATCACCTTCACAGCTATTGAATCTATAAATCTGTAGAAGATCTCAATTATACATTTCATGGGGAAATTGGTTTTATATACAATAAGGGTGACAGATACAAAATTACCAAGGGTTTGGACCTGTCAAACTACCCTTACCTAGTTTGCCTGACACTCAAGGAGGGTTATCAGAGTGTGACTCATACTATATAAAAAAAACAAATATTGTATTACTATATTAAAAGCCCATGAACTTGTAGAGTAAGTTATAACTCTGAATTAATATAAATCACCTAACATTTATATATCTATCTATCTATCTATCTATCTATCTATCTATCTATCTATATATGTTTCTGATGAAAGGCCGAGGCCGGTCTGAAATATCAAATATATATATATGATAATAGAAATAAATAAATACTGTCAAAAAATACATTTTTAAACTTACAACTTTTTAGTAGTTTTTCCTATATATATATTAAAATATTCATAAAAATGAGAAATAGAAAAACAGAAACAACACAAGTATTATTTATTATCAAGTTGGGAGATTGTAAAAGAGTAAAATTGTGAGTTTGGGATCAAATATAAATCAAATATGGGTTGGAATCTGACAAAATGATAAGATGAAAAATAATGTTTTTTATAGATGTGTGTAATGAGTGTCTATATAATTTAGTTAAAAAATACAAGAAGTGTCCGAGGTTTTCTTACCTCAAGTTTTGTTGAGTTCTAAGAAATAAATATTACCATTATTGTCTGAAAAAGAAAAGGAGCTGAAATTTTTGTTGATGCATGAATTAACAACCTAAAGGACTAAAATGTGATAGCAACAATAAAGATGAAGATAACAGTTCAAATATAAATATTTAATTAGTTTTGTAATTTTGAGCAACAGGAAATGTGAAAGGAAAAGTGAGATTTTTTTTTTAAAATGATCACAAGATGAAAATGTACATAAATTGATAAAAATGATGTATATTTGGGCAGCAATCTTTCATTTAAACATGTTTCATTAAAAACGACCAACAAGGAAGATATTATAAATTTTTGATTTAATTTTTATAGAATATTTTACATGTTTTCTTTTTGCTGGAGATAGGGAATGTAAAAATGTTCCATAATTATAAACTTTCCAAGCAATTTCAGCTACTTAACTAGCCATTCTGAAGGATATTATGTTTCCAATGTTGTTATTTTATCTTCGTGTTTTGACTGTAATTTAATTTATTTTGTGTTTTTGAAAATGAGTGTTCTTTAAATGTTATCATGTGATGTGCAAAACATGTAAGAATGCTGGGAAAATTACATCAAAAATTAATAAAATCTTCCTTCTTGGCTGTTTAAAAGAAAAATTGCTGTTGAAATATACATTAAGTAAATTAATATAAGAGTATATCTGTTTACCTTCATTTAACATAAATATCATACCCCAATATTTGTTCATGTGCTTCTTTCAAAAAATCTCCTTGTCCTAAAAAAACTTAAAAAATAAAAACATGTTTTAAAAGTTTATACAGATGCAGATATCAATGATGTAAGCGTGGTTTTAAAATTGACATTAGTAAATATATATCAGCTAAGTCCAATAATTCTTAAAAAGTTAGTGATTGATTTTTACATTGTATCGATATTAGAAATGGGACACTCTTCTGATAAAAGTTGTGGGTTGAGGAATGTCTCATGAATGTTAATCTATGAACATTTGTCCCCAAAAACATATTCTCTATTTTTTATGAGTTGACCAGTCTATTTAATTAGTACCAATATGCAGCCGACCTCTTTAACCTGGCATTTTTGGAACCAGGCCACTTCATTCCCAAAGAAAAAAAAACTCTATGTAAACATAGTCTTGCCAGCTCATCTCTTATCTCTCTCTCTCTCTCTCTCTATATATATATATATATATATATATATATATATATGTGGTGGTGTTTTAGCGTAAAACTGAAGACAGAACAAAACCTCTTTACTAGGCTTTACTGAACTAATTTCACAGCCAATAGCAAAGGCAAGTAGTAAACGCAACACAAGAGCATGCAGTAAACGCAAGAGCGGGTAGTAGTAAACGCAAGAGCAGGTAAACAAAATGCCGAAGAAAGAAAAGAACTCAGCCTTTTTAAAGGAAAAGGAATGTGTGCAAAATCACGTGCAATAGAAATTTTTACATTAACGAAAATATAACAATCTCCCCCCACTAGTAAGAGAGATTGCAAGGTGTATATATTATTTTATTTATAAATCCAGTTGCTGAACTGGTCTACGCGAAGGACTGGCAGGTCTCTGGGAAGGCTGATTCTCTATTTCCTCTGCATTAAGTGTAGTGTCAACTGGACTTGTTTCAATCAAATGGGCCGGGTCTGCATTTGCAAGGTCGGGTCGAGTATTCTCAGCAGGACCCTGATGTTCATCAGAGCGTGGAAAGCGAGCCAAATGTCTTAGCGCCACTGAATCCTCCCGGCCGTCATCATGCCGTATTCTTGCATGAGTAGGGTTGGCCTCGAGGAGTTCCACCACCTCTACGATCGGGTCATACTTGCTTCTGTTGCCAAACCGTTTCAGCAGTACCCTTCCAGGTTCGCAGAGCCAAACAGGTAAGGCAGTACCAGTAGAAGAGCGCCTTTCAAATTTGAACAAGCGTTCGTGAGGAGTCACATTTGTACTAGTGCATAGTAGGGAACGAATAGAATTTAAAACATCGAGCAGAACGTCCTGCCAAGCACTAAGGGGTAACCGTTTAGATTCCAAGGCCAATAATATTGAGTGCCAAATAACGCTGTTGTAACGCTCGCACTGACCATTGCCTCTTGGGTTGTATGCAGTGGTGTTACTGCACCCAACCCCAAGTCTCGTCAGGAAATTTCTGAACTCCTCGGACACGAACGACGTTCCTCTATCAGAATGGATGAAAGTGGGGAGTCCAAAAATAGAAAAAATATTCGTCAAGCACTTGATTGCAGTTTGCGAAGAACAATCATGGCACGGGAATGCAAAGGGAAATCGACTGTACTCATCGACGATAGTAAATAGGTAACGACATCCTTTCGATGATGCCGGGACAGGCCCTTTGAAGTCTACGGAGAGGCGCTGAAAGGGAGCAGTAGAGCGGATTAGTGTATTATTAGTAGGGCTGGAAAATTGAGGTTTTATTTTTGCACAAGTTGTACACTCGGATGTCACGTGCCGAACTTCATCAATTGAGTATGGCATATTTTGTGATCATATAAAGTGCCAAAAACGTTGAACACCAGGGTGTATTAATGAACTGTGTATGGTCCTTAGCTCCTCCAAGGAGGAAGCAGCAGCACCACACACTCTCGACAAAGCATCGGCAACGGTGTTTTCACTTCCGGGACGGTGCTTTATATCGTACGAGAACGGGAGAAGCTCCATTTTCCACCGAATGATTTTATCATTTTTAATTTTTCCTCGGTTAGCTGGCTTATACATAAAAGATACGGCTTGCTGGTCTGTTATGATAGTAAAGTGCTTCCCAACAAGGAGGTCCCTCCATTTTCGGACACATTCAACTATCGCGTAAGCCTCTTTTTCAACTGTGTAGTCGTATTTCAGATGGGTTTAATGATCGGGAAAAGAATGTTACAGCCTGTAAGAGAGTGCCTCCTATAGCTTTCTCTGAGGCATCGGTTTCAATAGTAAATGGTAGTTCGTCGTTGATAACCTTTACAGATGATTCGGCAACGTCTTTCTTAAGTTTTTTGAAAGAATTCACAACTATAGGAGGCATGGGAAATTGTTTATTTTCAACCAGGGGACGAATTTTGTGTGAATACTTAGGTATCCATTTCGCGTAGTAAGAAAACATACCAAGGCACCTCTTTAACGAATTTGAATCCGAAGGAGGAGGCATTTGCAAAAGAGGTTTCAAACGCTCAGGGTCAGGTTGAATAGTTCCGTCACAGATTTGGTATCCAAGCAAATTGATAGAACGAAGCGAAAACTTTGATTTTTCTCGGTTTATTTCGAGGTTGTATGTTGAGGCAGCCTTTAAGAAACGTTCCAAGTTAGCGTCATGCTCCTCTTGAGTTTTACCACAAATAGTAATGTCATCAATGTAAGAAAAAGTTCCGGATAACTTATTTTCAGAAATAAAGGAATTCATAAATCGTTGAAAGGCAGAAACCCCATTAGTGACACCCATGGGTATTCGTTTGAATTGATACAAACGATTTCCAGCTTGAAAAGCCGTGTAAGGCCGATCTTCGGGACAAATTTCAATCTGGTAGTAAGCTTTAGACAAATCAATCGTACTAAAAATATGATACTGGGCAATTCAGTTTACGAGATCCTCAATCCGAGGCAAAGGGTATGCGTCAAGTAGTGTGAAACGGTTAATGGTTTGGGAAAAATCAACCACCAATCGTTTCTTTCTATTAGGCGACGAAGTCACAACAATTTGAGCACGCCACGGTGAATAGTTGGTTTCAATGACATCGTCTTCAAGCAGTTGAAGAATTTCTTTTTCAATAAATCGGGCATCCTCCGCACGGTAGTTTCGGGATTTAGTAGCAATGGGTCTGCAATCGGGTCAGGTTTCGGAACAATTTTACAGGGGCACAACTGATCCTGGTTAGCGCGCAGATTTTTAAAACTTCCTGAGATCCACCAAAAGAAATAGTAATACCCCGGTGTAGTTTCAAAAACGGCACTCCGAGTATAATGTCCATACAGGAGTCAGGAAGCACAGTAAGGTCAATCTCTTTATATTCGCAACCATTGAAGAAAATGTTCTCGGTGCAATATTCAGACAGTTTAAGGGAAACGGCGGATGATGCCATAGAAATTACGGAGTTCCGTTTTAAAGTGGGCAGTCTCATTGTTTTGACAATACGGGCACTGATAAAATTATCAGAACTGCTGGTGTCTATAAGGGCAGTTAACTTTTTCCCTTTTAACTCCACAGTTTCGGTGATAGGAGGGCAACTATCACCACCTTTAGCACGGGACCCTATGATAGCAGAAGAAGAACGTGAATGTGTCGGTAGAGTAGAACGGCAAACTTTAGAAAAATGCCCGAGTTTACCACAGCTTCGACATACCTTATCGCGGGCAGGGCAAAGGCGGCGGTCGTCCTTAAAGTGACGTTTCCCTCCACAGTTGTAACTCTTGCCACGAACAGGAAGGGCAGCAGAGAACAGTACAGAGTCACACTTCATTGGAGAATCAGTTAGAGCAGAATTTTTAGAAATACCAGTGGCCTCCTCGGCAGAATCGGTCAACACATTTTTAGTTCCAGTAATAGAAGTAACGGCGGCTGCTCCAATCTGGGTGGCATACGATTCCGCGCGAAAGTGAGCTTGTTCTAAAGCCCTAGCACATTGACACTCTAACTCTCGCAGAAGCTACTCAGTTTCAAGGAGCCTAGCACGTATCAATGAGGACCGAAGACCACGAATAAATGCATCACGGACAGATTCATCCCTGTAAGTGGTGGCCGTTACGTCTTTAAAGCAACAGTCAGCGGCAAGTCGATTCAAGGCCTGAAGGTATTGGTCGACAGACTCGCTTTCTTGTTGCAAATGCGTAGAAAGCAGATGTCTAGCATGAATAACACTTGGAGACTTGTCGTAGACACCTTTCAGTAAGTCAACAGCATGTTCAAAGCCAGAACAACCCTCGATAACGTCAGCAACAGTGGGACCGATGTTTAAATAGAGAACTTCGAGTTTATCAGGGTTTAACGAAGCAATAGTTGAGAGGTAGTAATTAAAGTTACGATACCATAATCTCCAAAGCTTGCTGGCCTGTGGGTCTGCCGAGGAAACATCAAATTTGTCCAGGCGAATTATTTTCTCCATGAGGAAAATAGAAAATTAGTTTGGTAAATTGTGGTGGTGTTTTAGCGTAAAACTGAAGACAGAACAAAACCTCTTTACTAGGCTTTACCGAACTAATTTCACAGCCAATAGCAAAGGCAAAGGCAAGTAGTGAACGCAACACAAGAGCATGCAGTAAACGCAAGAGCGGGTAGTAGTAAACGCAAGAGCAGGTAAACAAAATGCCGAAGAAAGAAAAGAACTCAGCCTTTTTAAAGGAAAAGGAATGTGTGCAAAATCACGTGCAATAGAAATTTTTACTTTAACGAAAATATAACAATATAAATATATGTTTATTATAAATTATAGTTTAGAACATGGACAAATTATCATCTACTACAAAGTGTACATTTTGTTTCAACATTGAAAGGACAATGTCTCATCAGGTAGTGTGAAAAGAAATGGAAATTCTTTATCTTATATTTAGCAAATTGTGTTTGAGATGTAGGTAGGGTGAGAAATGAGAAATAAGAGTTGTAAGTTGTCAGTTAGAAGTTGAATGAAAAGAGGGAAGAGGTAGTGGATAGAGGTGATTAATGGATGTGTTGAAAATTTTATAGACAGATTAAACATTAGATGATAAGGTATGGTCCTTTACAGCTTTTATGGTCAGTTCTTTAGGTTTAACAAAAGGAAAAAAATAAGGAAATGTATATGTGGTGTGGAGGAGTAGGAGTGGGTGCAATAAAGTGGGAGTAGGAATTGCTATTTTGTAAAAATTATCTGTATTAGTGAATTGACTACAAATATTTTTGTACCTAAACTTAGTTTTTATAATTCATGTATTTTTTTACATTTAAACTTAATTTAAAATCTAGGAAACCTCTTTTTTATATAGAACTTTAACTAGATCACAGTTTGTAGTATAAAATGAAATTGAGGTAAGAGTGTTTTTAATACTATAAAGGTTTATCATTTCTAGAGATCTTAACTTTGGCTTTTGTAGTTTTAGCATGATTGTAAGGTTAGTTCTTTAATGTGTTTGCAGTTTACTGTGATTTCATGCCCCTGGTTTAATATGTTGCTACTCATGTATTCAATTATTTCCATTTTTTCTTGTACACAAAGGAAACATGGTTCCTTTACTTATTTAGATGTTCTGGCCTGTTTGAGGATTTTCCATTCAACCTTAGGTATTTTATTTTCGTTATTTAAATTCCAAAAATATTTAGAGAGTGATGTCATATTTTGTTTGTCCTTGTTATTGAAGAATGAGGGGTGACTGTAAAAGTGCTTTTTAAAAATGTTCATTGTGTTTCCAATATAAATTTCAGCATCCTTAGGATTCTCCATGGATGAAATTGAATACATATATATCAGGGATTTTGTTAAGCATTTATTAGATATGGGGCATTGGTTCAGGTTTCTACAATTACAAACATTATCATTATGCAGTAAGCTAGTATGAGTGTTAGTTATTTTTGTTGTATGCTCTCAATATTTTATCGTTATGTAATTTAATTATTTTTTTCTAAATTGTTGGAGCAGCTATAACTGAGTTTTATTGTAAAAAAAATTTCCTATTGAAAATTTTGCTTAGAGGGTTATTTTGGGGGAAATGTTTATCTATTAGCTTAAGAAATTTATGTTCCAGTTTAAAATTAACTAACTGATTAAATGGAGGGTTATACCATATGTACATTGTGGTGCAACAGATATCGACTTCGAATGAGTAACCGGAGAGCTGAGTTCAAATTCCAGTTGAATTTGTTGTATTCACTTATGTGTAAATACCCTTGGGAAAGATATTAATCTGTCTCTTTCCTCCAGCTATGGGTTAAATAAAGAACAGATAATGAAACCCATTAGAAGACAACCTCTTAAAAATGCCAACTTGGAAAATATAAAATCCAATGTTACATTATATATTTATCAACCTGATCTTATCTCTCTGGAGTATTGCTGTCATATCTGAACTGAAATTGCTTAATCTTCACTTCCTATCATGATCTTTTGTTTTTTTGTTTTTGTTTTTTTTTCATCAGATCAAAACTTTCATATGGATGTCATCTATGGTGCTAAACTTTTTCTGAAATATCTAAACTCTAACCTGTAAACAATAACTTTTTTGGATTAATGATTAAAAATGACTTCCAGCATATCAAGCTTGTAGGTCTTAGTGAGGACCATTTTTCTTTAACCAAAAATGACCATTGTTGTTATATCTGAACTGGAACTGCTCATTCTTTTTTTCTTAGACTGAACAGAGTTCAAAATTGTCTGCTGAAACTTTTAGAGGAATACTTATTCTCCACTCTGAAATCCCTAAGCCACAGGCGCATTGCCACAAGCCTACTCTATCGCTATTTCTATAGTAAATGTTTGGATGATCATCATTCCTTAGTTCAGACCTTGACATCTACTTTATATGCATTCCACTTCTACAGAGTCAATTCATCCTCATTTCCTCCATGTTCAAATTTAAGAAGAAATTTCCATCCTGACAAGAACTCAAGTACTGCCACTTTGTGGAACGGAATCTAGCATGGGTTCTTCCTTGAACACTTTAATCTTTTCAAGTCAAGAGTCAAATGTTATCTAATTTTCTTATCCTCATAATCTTCATCTTCACTTCTTACTACTTCCTCTTTCATTCATCTCATGTACCTTTATGCATAATAACTATTTCAAGAGTAATCCTCTACATTGGGTGACTCTCATGCCTTGTATTGTATGATTTCTAGTTTCTTGAAAAGAGGGATGCTTGTTAGGTAGGTTTATTGCTGTTTCCTTCTTGGCATCACTATTTCCTCTGAGTATTAAATTTGCCAAGCCTTCTTTCATCATTGTCTTTTAGAAATTTCTACTGTTTCTGATTCTAATTTTAAACATTTATTTGTTTCTATTTACCTTAAAACTTCCTTGTTGCTCTCATGCTTCATCCATGTCATTCTCAGCATCTTTCTACAGAGCCACATTTCTGTTGCCTCAGGTCACCTCTTCATCTGTGAAGAGATTATCTAGTATTCACAGACACATATGGCTACACTCTTAAAAACATGGTCAATCAGAGAAGAGTTCCTTCAAAGAGTGAGAAGCACCTGGAGTTGTTCAAATGAGTTTCTGTTCCTAGTACCATCATTAATTTTTTTATTTATATTAGTCTTTGGTTAGTAGAGAAGTGAGTACTACAGAAGAGCTATAAAACCTTCTTCAAAAGGACCTTCATCTGTAGGACCAACTATGGTCTGTGAACAAGGCTGCTGCTAGGGGTATACAGCAACATAAGGTCTACCAAGTAAGGTCCCTTTCCAAGCAAACTTCAGAACAAAAGAAGAAAAATAGCAGCGTTGTAAAATGAGAGCTTCTTCATGGTTGCAGCCATTATGTGAAAATCTATCTCTCCCATGTTGATCATGCTGGTCCCTCAACAAATGTAGAAACTCTTCTAACTTTTTATTCTTGTAGCCAAGACAGGAAATAATAATTTACATAAACAAATATTAAGTTATTAACACTGAAGACATTTCAATAGCACTAATGTTTTTCAATTAGGATTTTTAATTTAACTCAAATGCTTTCTTTTGGGGCCTTGACTTAATGTCAAGTTACTTTCAATTCATAGAATTTGTATTGTAATTATTTATCAATGCTATTTCTTTTAAAACTCTAAGAATGACTTTGTAATTAGTAGTTAATACATGTAGAGTTATCAATCTTGTACAGAAATTTGTTTCTTGGTTTATCCTTGTTTAAGCAGTCTGATTGGACTAGAAATCACTTTACTCTCCACATTAAAAAAATCTGCAATGTTATTAGTCCTGACATCTTGGCTATAGTCCCTTTCCCTGCACTATAATGTAGCTTCCCTGTGTCTTTTTTTATAAAGTTATGGTAACTGTTCTGATAGACATTCTGCTATGGTACCTAAACTTGATGAATTTAGGGACAGTACTAGATTGGCACTGAAGTAGAGAGAATGAGCACAACAAATAATGGAGAAATGCAAAAAAATAAAGGAACTAACAGGGTAAAGGACATGCTCAGCAACAGGATGTATAAAAGCAAAGGATGGCACACTAATACTAGAAAAAGAAAAAAATACTTCAGAAATGGGACGATTACATTGGAGATCAATTTCACAACAAGAGAGAGCAACCAACAATGCACAGAACTACTAATGGACCAGAAATATTAAAAACTGAAGTGGAATCGGTAATGAAAATTGAAAAGAAACAAAGCAGCAGGACCAGACAGGATTGTAATAGAGATGTTGATGTCCCAAGAAGGCATTGGTGTCAGCAGACTAACAGAAGTAAACAAAATCTACAGCAGCGGCAATTTACAGGAGGACCTAAGCAGATCAATCTTTATAACACTACCTAAGAATCCAGGTGAAAAGGAATGTCAGCTCCATCAAACAATCAGTTTAATGAGCCACATAACAAAACTCATCATTCAGATTCTAATGAGCAGAGTACACAGCAGAATTGGCCCAGAGATAGGACAGGAACAATGTGGATTCATTAAAAATACCGGAATGAGGAATGTGATATTCATGCTCAGAATGCTATCTGAACGAACAATACAAATACAGAAGAACCTTTATCTGTGTGTTATAGATTGCACAAAGGCATGTGACAAAGTACGGCACAAGGACTTGATAGAGATGCTTGACAATCTTGACATTTTTGGAAAAGATGTTAGGATAATTAAGAATCTATATTGGCAGCAAACTGCTTGCGCATAGATAGGAAGTGAGCTCAGCAGGTATGCGAAAATAGAAAGGGGTATAAGACAAGGATGTGTTTTCTCACCGGATCTTTTCAACCTGTACAGCGAAGCAATTATGAGAGAAATAAAAACCTTGCCAGGATTTGACATTCGTGGCCACAATCTCAACAATATCAGATACACGGATGACACGGTGCTGATAGCAGAAATGGAAAGAAAAATGAAGGACCTTCTACAGAAGTTAGCAAAAGAAAGTGGAAAGAAAGGACTGAGCATAAACCTCAAGAAAACTGAATGTATGGTCATCAGCAAAAAGAGGAGACCAATATGCCAACAGCAAGTTAAATAAACTCAAATAAACCAAGTAAAAAAAAATTCAAATACCTGGGAAGTGTTTTGGCAGAGGATGGAAAGTGCGACATGGAGATCCAAAGACACATTGGCATGGTCAAAGACACATTTCAGAAGCTAACCAGAGTACTGAAAGACAAGAGAATCTCATTAGAAACAAAGAAAAGAGTGCTGGATTGCTATGTGATACTTGTCCTTCTGTATGGAAGTGAATGCTGGATGATCTCATTAAAGAGAGGCTTGAGGCAGCAGAAATATGGTTTTACAGAAGGATGCTGAGGATACCATGGACGGAGAATGTGTTCAAAGACGAGGTGTTGAAAAGGATGCAAATGAGAAGAAAACTGATATTAAATATAAGGAAGAGACAAATGAATTTCCTGGGACACGTAATGAGGAAGGAGGGCTTGGAGAACTTGATACTCACCAGTTGGATAAATGGAAGGAGAGACAGAGGAAAGTAGCATGAGACATACTTGTTAGGTTTGGGCAAATGGCTGATGGAGCAAGGCTTAGAAAAGATACCAAGAAAAAAATTATTGAGAGCGACAAGAGACAGCGCCAAGTGGAAGTCCATGATCGCCTATGTCCTGAAGGGACATAGCACATGAAGAAGAAGAAGACTAGATTGGCAGCAATATCTCAATTTAGAGAGATGCAGTTTATGCAAAACTGGAGAAAATAATGGTTAACCTTAGAATCAAACAGGTTAAGATTGTAATGGTCATGAAAAGATCCTCTTGGAGTTGATTCCACAGAGTAATAGCAGGAAGAAGCTATAGCAGGTTATCCATTCTTTTCCAGTTTTTAGTGGAGAGTCCATTCTAGTGAAGGGTAGTTGTATATTGTTGCAGGTTAACAGAATTTGGCCTTGTTGTAGATAGCCCACTATAAGTCATAAAATGATTATAAGTCAAGAAAAGCAAATTGAGTTGAAAAATAACATTCTATATATACACATATCAATTAAGGTTTTTACAATTAAAGTAATACTTGAAGTATAGGTCTAACAGATGTTAAAATGTTCATGGCAATAAAATGCTGAAAGAGAATTAATGCTTAGGAATGCATGAGCGCTGTAAGTAAGGAATGTCTTTCATGTAGCTGCTCCTTAGGTCAGTAAGTAGTTTTGAGACAGGGAAAGATAAGGACAATTCACAGATAAAAGACTCTCTGGACAGTTGTAATCATGTACATCTTGAAGTGAGATGATATTAAAAGAATGTCACTTATATGGTAATCATTTACATACCCTGACCTTGAGTTGAACAGAAGAGGTAAAAAGATGAGAGTGATCTTTGTTCATCTATCCTCACCAGAATTCAATTTGAAGATATTTCATACAATTTAAAAAGGACTTGTCATAGTTTTTAAATTCAATATATTCTTTGATTGCTTTAACAGAAGAAAAGAAAGAAATACAAATATTAGGATAGAGAAGAGGGACCAATGCTTACATACAGATATAAATAAATGGCAAATTCTGTCTGTCCATCCAGGTTTCTAAAACCCTTCTAACTTGCTCTACATAGACATATTATGCTATTTTTAGAATCAGGATGATCCCAGAATTGACAATCTGACCATTATCTGGTGCTTGAATATCCAGCAATGGGATTGCTATCCAGATGAGGAGGGAACAAATTTTAAAATAATTGAAAAAAAATTAGGGATTTTAAAAGTTTTTAATTTATACTGAGTTTAAAGTAACACAAATACTTTATGAATTGAAAAAAAAAACTGTTTAAAATATCTCCAAAACTTAATGAATTGAGGAAAGCAATCATTGAAATTCCATAGAGTTTAGGTTTTGAAGAACTTCATTTTCAGGCTGAATTGAAATTTCAGCCCGAATTTGACTTTCAGCTGGAATTAGACTTATAGCTTGAATCAGAGTTAAAGTGAAGTTTTGAAGTTTCACAGAATGAATTGAGTTGTTTCTTCAAAATTATTATTACTATTTTATAGTATTTTTTATTTATTTTTTAAGCTGGACCAGAAATCCCTTTAGTTTTGAACTGGAAACTCAGTCAGATATAAATTGCTTTATTTAACAGTCATCAGATAGAAAGTCTATCATTAAAGTAATTATGCTTTCTTCTTCTATATATTGTGTACCTTCAGAACATTAGTGATCACAGCTCACCACAACTTCCTGTCCTTTGTAGCTCTTATTAAATTTTGTTCTTTTCCTATTTATCTTTCCTAAACCTTGTTCCACAATCCATTTACTCATGTTTACGAGGTAAACTTTACTTATGACCATCTTGCCTTCAGTCTGTTTTGTGAGTATCTAATTTTCCAAGCCCTCTTTCCTCATTATGTGTCCTACAAATAGTATTTTGGTAAAATGTGCATCACCACTGCCCATTAAAAATTATATATGATGACTTATTGACTTGATTGATTCCACAAAATGAAACAAACAAATTGCTGATCAAGGCAAATGTTATGCTGAAAATTTACGAGGTCTGTCTGGAAAATATCCAGTCATTTAATAATAACAAAAATGTAACCAACCTAAGACAGTGTCACTCTTCATGTAACTTGACACTCTTAATTCAACATCTCTTTCACATTTCAAAACAGTCGATAAAGAACTCTTTTGGGATCATCATCAGTTACCTTATTGTGTTTTCCTATATCTTGACCATGAGCATTTAGAATTTTTTTATGAATACTTACAAGAAAAAAACATTAGTTTAGTTATTTAGAAAACTTTTTCTTTTCTTTTTAGTCCTCCATTGTTGAAAATTTCAGCTGTTAACTTGTGGAGGAAGTTAACAAAAATATCTTTCATTTTTGTCAGTGATGCAGTTCTGTCAAAAGAAGAAAAATAACAAACTATGATGGCCTACTAAAAAGTTTAGGGAATGTGTTATTTTGATACATAGTTTCCATCATCACCTTAAAAATAAATCTTTCTTGTCTTCTCTGTGCAGGTTGATACTCAAAAGATATTGCACAGAATAGTAATGGTAATATTGGCTTTTTTCTTATAAGGAAACTTTTGACACTCATTGCCCAACCACCCAATGCTACTTTAGGTTGAAATTTATAAAATCTTTCTATTAAAACAACTTTTCATAAAAATACATTTCTCAACTCTAGTAACTGTTATCAGTCTTTCCAGTATTGATGGAGTTTCCTCAGGTCAACTTTACAGCAGCTGAAATGTTGTAAATATGGCAACCAAGATGAGGACAGTAGTCTGAACAATGTAAACAGTGTAAATAATTACAATACCTCATCTCTTAAATATAATCAGTCAGTTAAGTGTCATACTTGATACACACTTGGGCAATCATGTCTTGAAAGAGACATGACTGATTGGGCAGATGATTATCCCGCAGTATGTTGCCATTAATTTCTGTGGTAGACTGGTTGCCTACCAAGGCTATAGAATCCAATCTTGTCCTGTTATTTAACCCATAACTGGAGGGAAGAGATGGATTAATACCTTTCCCAAGGGTATTTGCACATAAGTGAATATAAGGAATTCAACTGGAATTTGAACTTGGCTCCTCAATTTCTCATTTTGAGCTGATATCCATTGCACCACAACACACATCCCACAAATATAGACAAATACAGAAAATACATTTCTGCAGTTTATGAATAAAGGGCTGTAAATGATCAAGACATATCAAAAGTGTTTTTTTTAATATTTAGTGCTGTAAATTTTATCACTGAATAGTGTTTCAGAGTTATGTAAACCAGCTGAGGTGGGTCGTCATTAAATGAAATGATTGTCAAAGAGAGAAGGACAATGGAGAATATTTTTAATGTTATATTCACTTGCAAAAATAATATTTAAAAAAGAATTAGGTTTTACAATCCAAAATATGTCTTGATTTTAAATAACTCACAAAGTGTTGATCAGTTATAAAAAACAATCAACAGGCAACAAAGATTGAAAAGGGCAAGGAAGAGAATGAGAAGATACAAGCAAAGTGTGAGAGAAGATAATGTTAATTTAAATGGGTTTTTCTTGTTATTCATAAAATGTCAAATCAATGAAAATTTCAGACAAATATTCACCCAATAACTACTGCAATTATTCATGCATAATACTTTTTTCTGTTTTATATGAGAACTAAATATCAACTTTTTTTTCTTTCAGCCATGTGCAACGCCGTGTTTTGGATAGCATGACCAAAAGTAAGTCATATCATGGTTCAATGTTACAATGAAGTTAAATCAGTAACCAAATCTTTTTTTTTTAAATTATTCAGATAGATATTAAGCATATTTGAGTCTGTTTTGCTGTTGGCTATGTTGAAGGTCAGCATCATGGCATTTTCATCTATGTTGTCAGCATGTCTCTGTGCATTTGCTCTAAATATTGTGCAAATTTTGTAGTTGGTGCAAACTGCATAAATTCTTATTTTAAGTCAATATGAACTGGATAAAAAGTTGGACACAAATGTTAAATTATAAATGAGTGTCCTTTATACATGTGAGATATTTTTTCTCTCCAAAATGTTGCTTGAATGTGTGAAGTTATAGTCTTATTGATTCTCTCATATATATATTATACTATTATATATATATATATATATATATATATATACATGAACAATAAATTTTGAATCTGTCTGTTTCTTCATTTCCTTGTAATATATACTACTATATATATATATATATATATATATCCGAGTGAATAAGGAACAAAGAATACATTTTTTACAATGTCCAAAACATTAATTTAAAACAGTGCTTGATATATAGAGCTGTGAATATTTATTATAAATTATATTTTAGAACATGTACAAAATTTTATATATCCCCTACAAATCAGACATTTGTTTCAACATTGAAACTACAATGTCTCATCAGGTGGTGTGGACAGGAATGGAAAGCCTCTTTTCTTATATTTGGTCAGTTGTGTGTGGGATGTTGGTGGGGGTTAGTGATAAGGGAATAAGTCTTGTGAATTGTCCATTTGAATTTTGTTCATGTATGTGTATGTATATATATATAGTTGTATATATTACAAGGAAGTGAAGAAACAGATAGATTCAAAATTTACTGTTCATATATATATATATATATATTATATTTTAGAACATGTACAAAATCTTATATATCCACTACAAATTGTACATTTGTTTCAACATTGAAACTGCAATGTCTCATCAGGTGGTGTGGACAGGAATGGAAAGCCTCCTTTCTTATATAAAAAAATTGAAATCGTTAAATATATGAATAGCAACAAGCTTTTAAACAAGAGGCATGAAACCACAGTAAACTGCAAGCACATTAAAGAATTAACCTTACAATCATGCTAAAAAATACTACAAAAGCCAGAGCTAAGACCCCCTAGAAATGAGACACCTTCATTATACTAACAACCCTCCTACATAAACCACAAAATTTGATCTAATTTTTAAAAAATTTTCTTTAAGAAATTAAAAATTCTATAGAAAAAAAATTGATTCCCTAAATTCTAAATTAAGGTTAAATATGCAAAATGAGATTATTTAAAAAAACTGTTCTTAAATACACACATTAAAATTTACCTATTACCTTAAATACAAACATACCTATTCACCAATACCTTAAATACAAACATTTAATCTTTCCTCCTACATAAAATTCTACCTATTATGCACTTATTACCTACCTACCTATTACCTTAAATTTTTAACATTAAGTCTTACCTCTTACATTAAATTTTACCACAAAAAGTGATCTAATTAAAATTAAAATTGATTTCCTAAATTCAAAATTGAGGTTAAATATGCAAAATTAGATTAATTATAAAAACTCTGCTTAAATACAAAAATATTCTGTACAAAATAAGCATTAAGACCAATCCCATCCCCTTCCACACCCATTACATCCCCCTACTCTGCTCCTCTAAGAAATCCAAAGGATACAGTCTAGTCGAAAGATAATGAAAACTTACATTCTAACTGCTAATGTTAAATCTGTCTACAAAACTCCCAGACACTTATCAATCAACTATATTCACTACCCACACCACTTTCTTCAAAATTCAAACGGACAATTCACAAGACTTACACCCTTATCACTAACCTCCACCAACATTCCACACACAAATGACCACAAGACTTACACCCTTATCACTAACCCCCACCAACATCCCACACACAACTGACCAAATATAAGAAAAGAGGCTTTCCATTCCTGTTCACACCACCTGATGAGACATTGTAATTTCAATGTCAAAACAAATATCCGATTTGTAGTGGATATATCAAATTTTGTACATGTTCTAAAATATATATATATATATATATATATATATATATATATGAACAGTAAATTTTGAATCTATCTGTTTCTTCACTTCCTTGTAATATATATGACTATATATACATGAACAGTAAATTTTGAATCTATCTGTTTCTTCACTTCCTTGTAATATATATGACTATATATACATGAACAGTAAATTTTGAATCTGTTTCTTCACTTCCTTGTATATATATATATATGCATGAACAGTAAATTTTGAATCTATCTGTTCCTTCACTTCCTTGTAATATATACTACTATATATATATAATCTGTTGATGTAGTGTCATCAAAATTATGCAAAAATGAAAATAACAATATCTCATTTTAACAGATATATTATAAAAATTATACAAAAATATCTTGAAATACTAAAGAATAAGTTTTTTCAATAAAACCACTATTGGCTCCAACCATGTCTAGCAGATGACTTTGGAATCTCTTGCATCTCTTCTGGACAGCCTCCTTGTTTACATTGGTGATTGCTACCATAATCCTTGCATTCAGTTCATCTTTATTGTTACAATGAGTTTTGTTGGTCTCTTGCTCAAATGTACCCCACACATAATCAAGGGGTTGCAATCTGGGGAGTTTGGTGGACATAAGTAAGTTGTAATGCAGTAACAGAAATTGTTTGACAGCAATGACTGGGTTCTCCTGTTTGCATGATGCAGTCCTGCTGCCAGACATAGGGTCTCTCAGCAGCTACCCTCTTAACCCAGAGCAGCATTACCTCATCGAGAGAGTTGATGTTTGCCTCCAAAGCCCTGTGGGAAGATGAATAGAGGCATAATGTCACCATCAGTAGTGATCATGCCAAACACCTTTGTAATTATTATCTATTCAACTATATCTGAATCCTTTGTACTGTCTTTCTGGGTAAATTGTCACCATTTTATATTTTTGATTTGTGCTTTGTTTTTGGTTTTGCCAACTTCACAAAGTGCATCATGATGCAATTTAAACTGCTAGAAAGTTGGAAAGTGCATGCTGTACTGCTTCACATTCACATTAGAAGATCTGATACAATCATTTCAAAGTGTTTGGGTGTCAATCTGAGGACACTGTAGAGGATTTGAAATGAGTTGTTTGGTATATACGATCAACATCATGATGTTTTGAGTGATCACTACTGATCGTGATATTATGCCTACATTCATCTTCCTACAGTGCTTCAGATTCAATATGGAAGCCAACATCAAATTATGTGTGGAGCACAGTTGAGTGAGAGACCACCAAAATTCCTAACAACAAGGATGAACTGAAAGCAAGGATTATGGCAGCATTCACCAACTTAAACAATATAGATGCAATTTAAACTGCTAGAAAGTTGGAAAGTGCATGCTGTACTGCTTCACATTCACATTAGAAGATCTGATACAATCATTTCAAAGTGTTTGGGTGTCAATCTGAGGACACTGTAGAAGGATTTGAAATGAGTTGTTTGGTATATGCGATCAACATCATGATGTTTTGAGTGATCACTACTGATCGTGACATTATGCCTACTTTCATCTTCCTATAGGGCTTCAGATTCAATATGGAAACCTCCATCAAATCTCTTGAAAAGGTAGTGCTGCTCTGGGTGAAGAGGGTGGCTGCTGGATGACCCTTATATCTGGCTACACAAGCAAGAGAACCCAGTCATTGCTGTCAGATAATTTCAGTGACCATATCACCACTTATGTCTGGCCAGCTAACTCCCCTGACTACAATCACCTTGATTATTATGTGTGGAGCACAGTTGAGTGAGAGACAACAAAATTCCTAACAACAAGGATGAACTGAAAGCAAGGATTATGGCATCATTCACCAACTTAAACAAGTAGACCATCTAGAAGAGCTGCAGGAGATTCCAAAGTCATCTGAAGGTTGTGGTTGAAGCCAATGGCAATTTTATTGAACAAATTTTGTCTTTAGTATTACAAGATTTTTTGTGTAATTTTGGCAAATATATCTGAAGTGTTGATTTCTATGTCTTTATGGATTATTATGCCCCAACATTAAAATGACAGTGTATATATATATATATATATATATATATATATATATACATATATATATATATTTTTTTTTTTAATTTCCACCCAAACAAGGTAGTACTGCCACTAGTGTGCAAGGGGTCACAGTGAGAGAAAAGATTGTGTACAAGGATATTGAAGAAAAGATAAAAGATGAATGGGATTCAGGATTTTGGAGATTGTAGCTATCAGGGAAGCAAGTAAATGGAAGGGTGTTCCACCGGAAGGAAGTGCTAGAAAAGAAACTATTGAAATGGAAGTGGTGGTTATATTTAACAGTTTCAATAGTAAAAGGGTGGGATCTAGATGCCAATCTAGTAGCATGCTTAAATTCACAATATATATTATAAAAATGGAAGTCAAATTGAGGCCATTGTAAGAAAAGAGGAAAAAGAGAGATAAATTTAAGGAGTGAGTGTAAAGTGAGTGTAAATGATTGGTTGTAGGTTGTTTTGTTTTTATGGTACATCAACCTCAGCAGGTCATTTATTGCCAACTAAATTTTTATTTATTTATTGCTGGTAATATCTTTTCTTTCAACAATTTATTGTTGTTTTTTTTATATCAGTTTTGTTTCTAGTTATTACACAAAACTTATATATAAAAAATTTTTCTTTTCGAGAATCAAGATTCATTGGGATTTGTTATTAAGGGTAGGGTCCCCAAGTTTTACCCTGTTATTTAACCCATAACTGGAGGGAAGGGATGGATTAATACCTTTCCCAAGGGTACCAGTGCTTAAGTGAATGCAGGGTATTCAACTGGAATTTGAACTTGGCTCACCGATTTCTCTTTCCAAGCCGATATCCACTGCACCACAACGCATATCCGTCACTATATGCTTACGGCACCTGGTATTTCGAAGTGGTCACCCATCTAAGTACTGACCAGGCCCAATGTTGTTTAACTTTGGTGATTGAGTGAGAACCAGTGTATTCAATGTGATATGGCCGTAAGCCGAGTGTAAACAAGGAAAAGGACGAATGACCCTGATTTTCTACACATGTGCATGTACACTATGAAGAAAAATAAACTTGACCCAATGAATAGTGTATATTGATTTGAAGTGGCATGCATCGTATAATAAGTATTATTCTACATGTAGTGACAAAAGGGAAGAAACTTAGACTGTTTTGGTGGCAGGTCAAGGGAAAAAATGCTACTGTAGTGAGACACAAATAAAAACAACAGTACAGTATCTAAATCTTTGTAGAATTAACAATATCTTTTTTCCTTTTTCATTCTTTATTTATATTTGGAGGTGTATGGTGTGTATTTGCAGTGAAGTGGTTGACCCTGCTTTACTCAGGTGAATTGGGGTGCATAACTGTACTGGTTTACGTCCTACATCCAATTCGTACATGTGGCTCTAAAAAGTTGCATGGACAACCAGACCCCAGTTAATGGCATAGATGTGCTGGCTAAACTGTGTGGTGTAGTTGCAGGGGTTTCCTAATTCAATGGTGAAAAGGGATGCCTCTCTGACATGTGTTAAGTGCCAATTAGCCAGTTGCCAGTCTGGGTGTAGAAACCATTGGAGGGATGGGGCAACTTCAACTTCCCCAGTGCCAAAAGAACTGGCAAGCCATTGTACTATTTTACCTTGAATGTTACCATGAACCACAATTACAATAAGGGGAGTGGTGACTACAGTAGCGCAGAATGGGCTAAATGAATAAATATGATTTGTTGATCACATACATAATAGAAGAGTTTTTGTTCTTCATTTAATGACAAAAGGGAAGAAACTTATGCTATGTAGGAGGCAGGCCTAGGGTAAAGGAGCTACCCTAGTCAGACACAAATGAAAACAAAAGTGCATCATGTCATTTATTTTATAGTAAGTGGTTTTTTCTTGCCATTTAGGGGTATCTTTGTACAAAATTATGAAGATCATTTATTTTTTTATTTATTTTTATTTTTTTTTATAATCGTGTTGCCCCAAGCAAAGCATTTTACTGCCACTGTTGCGCAGTGGGTTACATAGGAGGAATGTTATGAAGAGTGAGAGGTTGCAGTGGGTGTCAGGAAGAGAGTAGGTGAGGGAAGAGATTACTGATGAGAGTGGGGTGGACGAGGAATGTTATGAGGAGTGAGAGGTTGCAGTGGGGTGTCAGGAAGATAGTAGGAGATGGAAGAGAGTACTGATGAGAGTGAGGTGGATGTAGAAAAAGCATGAGAGAGAGAGGATGTAAGTTACAGAGACAGGAGATGACTATTGACTTTACATTTAAATTCTTGGAGATTGTAATTGTCGGGAAAGCAAGTATGCGAAAGAGAATTCCACAGGTGGGATGTGCAAGAAAATAGGTCCGGGATGAGGTCTAATACTGCAATATTTGACTGTGATAGTTCTACTAGTATTGTTCATAAGCTGGTGTTACATTATAGATGAGGTATATGGAAAAAAAATCAGGTTTTGCACAAAAAATTCAGGTGTTGCACTATATATGAATTTGGTTTATGCACAAGTATTTATGGTATGTTTGAGAACTTGATTATATTTTGAATATTGGCTGAAATTTACAACATGCTCATTTCTTATAGGCTCCCAGATCTCTTGGAAAATATTGATGTAATTCAAGAAGTGTATTTTAAATGTAATTTGCCATTAGCCTCTTTATTCTTTCCAAATTTGTGAGAATCATGACAACATGAATGAATCTCATACTACCACTTTGAACTTGTTTAGTAAGAAACTATTGGCAATGTTTAACCTTCATGCCTGAAAAAAAGTGGAGTATCAAAAGGACAGTTATTCCCTCGACTCTGCTATTATTGTATACACTTTTGACTTTCTCAGCAATGTTTATTTACAAGATTATAAGAAATATGTAAACCAAGTACAATGCAATATTTATTATTTACCTTTTATGAAAATTCAATATTTATCATTTTATAAGGAAATAAATTTGAAAATCTTGTTATTCAAAAATTTATTTTAAAAATTTTATCAAAATATATAAACAACTATAACGCAATATTTATTATTTACCATTTTATAAGTAACTATAAAAACAATTTTTTTTATTCAATCAGTGTTTAATATCTTTGCTGTCTATTCTCAAGTATAGTTTTATTAAAATTCTAATGAAAACTTTTTAAAAGAATAAACATTCCCAAGGGAATCAAAAGCATGTACAGTAATAGCAGAGTCAAGGCAACAACCATCCTTTGACAGTTTTTTTTAAGTCATGAATAACTCCACAACCTGATAATGTTATAACAATTTAAAGTCCAGATTCAGTCTTTATACTTAAGCATCATTCCTTAGTTCCATTAATTCAAGCCTTCAGAATCAGGACATGTCATGTTTATGGTGGTAAATTGTACCCATTCCCTTTGTGTTCTTTTGGTAAGGAGTAAGTTCCACTCAGACAACTTCTCTTTTTGTGAAACAGAGTCTTTAGAGGATGCTTCTCTGATTACTACAATCTTAACCTCTCTAAGTCCAGGGTCAACTTATATCTGTCCTACACCTTTTTTCCCCCTCCTTTTCAACAATTTTCCTTAATAACCTTTTACTTTGAGTGAATATTGCATTAACAATTTTTGGATATATCAGTGACTCCCCAACCCCCAGAAACAAGTCCTACAATTTAACTTATATTGGGAAGAGATTCATACTTTTCTCAAAGGTATTTGTGTGTAAATGAAGGTAAAAAACTTGACTGTACATTAAACTTGACTCTCTGCTTTTTTAATTCCTAACTGCTATCTAGTATGCCAATCCCCAATCCAATACTGAGCTGTAAGTGATGTTAAGTTTTCATAAAAAATTGACCTTCAAAGTCAGACATTGTATTGATAAGTTCCCTTTACTATATTCTTTTGTAAATGATGAAAAACTAAATCTGTTAATCAGAGTAAAAATCTATTCCCCACCTCCTTTGCTTCTAAAATCACTTCTCAAACAAAAACTGTTTTATAGGTCAACTGCAGTACAAATTCTCCCAGTCTTGGCTACTTGTTATTGATCATGGACAACACACTTCTCTTTGAATTTCTGCTAATTAAAAGAGGGAAAATAAAATAGATTAAGGATTAACAATGACTGGGAGGGGAAGTGGGAGTGAAGACTGGGTCAGGACAGATTATTCCAAAGTGCTAATCCTGATTTTGATCAATAGAAATTAGCTAGGGCAGACTAATGAAATTAAGATGGCATGTGACGACAACTTAGAAGAAAGAGAGGAAATGCTTCAACTGTAAAAACAATAAGAAAAAAGAAAAGGATCAAGTAAAAAGATGCAAAACCTCAAATTTCTCTCTGCTTACTTTTCATTTAGAATTAAAAAATTTTTTTACTTAAAATTTTTAATATAGTAATGATAATACTAGCTGTTTTCTCATACT
This sequence comes from Ascarosepion bandense, assembly GCA_037127315.1. Taxonomy (NCBI): domain Eukaryota; kingdom Metazoa; phylum Mollusca; class Cephalopoda; order Sepiida; family Sepiidae; genus Ascarosepion; species Ascarosepion bandense. The sequence goes on along the minus strand of JBBBDQ010001080.1, from coordinate 5,277,667 downwards.
GAAATGTTTGTCTTTCATTGACTTAGAGGTCACTACTACTTTTGGTAGAAATTTATGAAATTTTCCTCTTAACTATTTTTCTGAAATATTGTTTTTTCTCAAGTCCTGTAGCTGTTATCTGTCTTTCTAGTATTGATGGGGATTTCTTTTCTAACCTTTTGTTTAAAGTTGCCTGGAATGTCAACATCTTAATTATGTAATTATTTTCTTTTCAAGTTACATGCAATATCCATTTTACTTGTTGCTAATCCTCAAGTCATGTGGTTTTACTAATCTGGTACAGTTCATTGTGATTCTTTAGTACCATTCTGCAAGGTTTGAAGAAGAATAGCGGGTAAATTTTTGTTTTGTTCCCTGAAGGCCTTTACCCCATCAAATCTTTTCTAAACTCCCTTAATTATGTGCAAATGTATATGCTGAACTTAAATCGATAATTGTTTAATGAAGAAACCTAACTTTTTTCTGTTTATCGACCAGAATAAAATTGGACTATATCTCACCTTACCACCGTTCTCCTATCTGATTCACTGCGGAATGACTTGAAGTGTAGGGTACTTTTTCAGCCTGTTTACTTCCTTTGAGTGATTTGTTTGGTTTCGGAAGTCAATTTCCGCAGAGTAATTGCCAAAAGGAAGTAAATTGGTCGAAAAATTGGCTAACTACGCGTGAAGTCATTCTGCAGTGAATCACATGTTTTGAACCGTGGTTACGGAGTGAGATAAACAGCGAAAAGAAGTTCGATATTTCTCTGGTTGTAAACTGGAAAAAAGGTAAGTTTTGTCAATAAACAATTATCGATTTGAGTTCAGCATTTACATTTGCACAGAAATAAGGATGTTTTGGAAAGATATGAAGGGGTAAAGGCCTTCAGGGAACAAAACAAAAATTTACTGAATGGCCCTTACTCATATCCATTGCTCAAAGCCATTTTTAACAACTGATTTTAGAAGTATTCTTTTTCTTCTTTTAATCGGTTCACCCCAAGCAAGGCAATACTGCCACTGGTGTGCAGGGGGTTACAAGAGAGAAAAGTGAAAAGAAAGAGGAGCAAGGCGGGGATAAGAGAAAGATAGGAATCAAGGAGATAAAAGATGGCAATTGTTGTTTCACTTAAACTCTTGGAGATTGTAGCTATCTGGTAAGCATGTATGGAATGGAGTTTCAAAGGTGGGAAGTTCAAGAAAAGAAACTAATAGAGTAGAAGAGGGAGTTAAATTTTCACTGTAAAAGTGTGAGATCTAGTTGCCAGTCTAGTAGCACAAATAAATTCATGTAGAGGGGTTCCCAGGGAGATAAGCTCATCAGAGCAGAAGCCTTGAAAATATTTGTAGAAAAGACAGAGAGAAGCCACATCCTGATGGTGAGAAAGTGGCTGAAATCGAGCTGCTGAATCAAGATCGATTACATTGCAGATCCTCTTTTGAATTTTGTCTAGCACCCTGAGATAAATAGCAGGAGCACTTGACCAGAAACAATATTCAATGCATGAACGAATAGTAGATTTGTATACATACAGAAATATTTCTGAAAACATTTGGTGCCGTGCATGATATCTGTATAGAAGTCTCAATCTGAAAAGGCTGTTTAAGAGCATGACTTGAGTCTCTAGGCTAATGTCTTGGTTTTGTAGTAGCTTCTATTATTGGGTGAAACTAAATACTAATGAGTTGTTGTTACAATTATAACTTGTAGCGTAGGGGCTGGTTAATGTTTCTTGATTCGGCCTTGTGTCAGACATAATCAAACTCCCTACAGCTTACAAGTTTTATGCTGAATTATCATCATCAGAATTATCAGAAAGTTTGTTGTAGGCAGGATGGAATGTGTGGAATAGTGTAAAAATAAAATATACATTTTTCATATTAAAATAGAAATTTATTAAAAGGAGGAATAACAAGAATTCCTAGTAATTAATGTTCAGTGAGAAATTTAAGGGTATCAAGAGTTCGTACAAAATGTTCATAGTAGTAATTGTTGAAAGAGATAAAGAGAAAGAGGACAATGTTTGAGTTGTTTGAAGTTGAAGTTACATTTTAGATGTTTTGTCTCGTAACTCCCATCTGACTCTCTCTGACTGACTGACTGACACTGATGAAGTCCTTTTATTGTAATCTAGATTTTTTTTGCACTTATTTGCAAAGTCCTTTTGATCTTGCAAGTTGCTCCCATTGGTTAAAAATCAATTTAATACCTACTTGCGAAATCTGGTTTAGACTTAAGCATATGGTCAATCCTTTTTCTATTTGGGAAAAACCAGGATTTCACACGTCATTGTGAATTTTTGTAAAAGTGAAGAAGAAAGTTGATTTTAATTAATTTCTTATCTGCTACAAACTCAATACATTTTCACCATTTCCTTGTTTTTATTGTTGAACCCAATATTTTTTGCTGCTGTAAAAGTGTTTTAGATATTTTAGTGATTTTTGAAAGTGTAGCTTAGTTGTGGCACAAAGCTGAAAGTATGAGGAACCTAGTGAAGATTGAACTCACTATTCAGTTGTAATTAATCTAGTGAGACAAGCTTGTTTACTTCAACACCATGCTGAAGTAACTATGTTTTCACTTCTTCTATGTGCCCTGTTCCTTCAGGATGTAGGCAATCATGGCTTTCCATGTTTCCCTATCGCTGGTGGCTCTGAGCATGCTTTCTGTTACACCATGCAATCCTTGTTCCGTCATCCACCTGATTAGGTCCTTCAAATATGTTATCCGTTGCTTTCCCCTATCTTTTTTCCCTCTATCTGGCCTGTTAGTATCAGGTCCTCCAAGCCCTCCTTCCTCATTGCATGTCCCAGGAACTTCAGCTGTCTCTTCCTGATGCTCAGTATTAATTTCATTTTTGTTTCTATCATTTCCAAGACCTCATCATTGCTCACATGCTCAATCCATGATATTCACAGCATCCTTCTGTAGAACCACATTTCAATTGCTTCAAGTTTTTCCTTCATCTTTGATGATATTGTCCAGCATTCACTGCCATATTGAAGGACGGACAGCACATAGCAATCCAGTACTCTCTTCCTTGTTTCTAGCAAAATTGTCCTGTTTCTTAATCCCTTACTCAACTTCTGGAATGCTTCCTTCACCATGCCAATTTGCATTCGGATCTCTGTGTTGCACTTTCCGTCTTCTGTTATAACACTTCCCAGGTATTGGGTTGAAAAAAAGGTTTGTAACGTTTTTCAGTAGGTGGTATTTGAACATGTTTTGTTTCACATGTGACACTAAAATGCATCTTTCTATATGAGCTGTATTTAGATTATGAGTTTTAAATGTTTGACACTGTAAGTGAAAATGATGCCTTTTTGCCATTTGAGACCATTTTATTACTGAAAAAGCAAAAACCACCATAAACAGAAAAAAAAAGTGATGTCTCATTTATGGAGATGGTGCCATATTGTTCATAAATGATTTGCTAGATTCAAAAATTTTTATCTGTAAGATCAACTAGGTTCTAGCTGACCTACAGTTATTGATGATGACCAAATGGGAATGCTAGTTGCGGGATGTGTGTTGTGGTGCAGTGAATATTAACTCAGAATGAGAAATTAAGGAGCCGAGTTTGAATTCCATTTGAATTGCTTGCATTCACTTATGCGCAAATATCCTTGGGAAAGGTATTAATCCATCTCTTCCCTCCAGTTATGGGTTAGATAGCAGAACAGATTGGGTCCTGTAGCCTTGGTAGGCAACCAGTCTACCGCAGAAAGCAATGGCAACCTAGCATGGGATAATCTTCTGCCCAGTCAGTCATGTCTCTTTCAAGATATGATCGTCCAAGTGTGTATCACATCTGGCACTTAACTGACTAAATTAAAAATAATCCAGATTATATGACATCACAGAGATACTTCACGCATCTCTTGTGCATTGTAAAGGATTGATAAATGATGCCTGAATTGCTATGCTGTTTGAGTGCATCAAGATTTCAAATTTTAATGTGATTCTCTCTTTTCTAATGCAGTTGTTTGAGCCCATTTTTTAAATGAAAAATCAAACAATGAAAAATATTTTTTAACCATTTCACCCAAAGAAGGTTGTAATGTCATTAGGATGTAAGGTGTTAGTGGAAGAGAATGAGAAAACTCCAGTGAGGAGAAAGGGCAATAAAAGAACAACTTTCAGGAAAACAGAAAGAATATGGTTACTGACATTGCATTTAAATTTTTGCAGATTGTAGGTGACAGTGGAAGCAAGAAGCCAGAAGAAAGTCCCATAGGTGAGAAGTGCTAGTAAAAAACATATTAGCATAGAACATACCTAGTTCAACATTTAAATGCTGAGACCTAATTGCCATTCTAGTCAGTTAAATGTTATGCATGATACACGCTTGGGTGATCATATCTCTTTCAATCCATGACTGACTAGGCAGAAGATTTTTGTGCAGTAGGTTGCCATTTCTTTCTGTAGTAGACTGATTGCCAACCAAGGCTATAGAACCCAATCTGTCCTGCTATTTAACCCATAGCTGGAGTGAGAAAAGATGGATTAATAATTATCTAGTATCAGGCTTAAATTTGTGCAGTCAAAGAAGAAATCTCATCAGAATAATTACTAAAAAAAATATTTGTAGAAAAAATAGAGGGAAGCTACATCACGTTAGTGAAGAAGTTACAGAAATCAAATTACCAGGTCAGAATTGATTCCATTGCTGACACTTCGAATTTTGATAAGAATCTTGAGATATATGGTTTTCACCAGACAAGGTATGAAAGCAATATCCAATACAAAGATAAATAGTAGATTTCTAAATGTGGGAGATGGAGTCTGACAAGAAAAATTGTCTAGCATGGCATAGTGAACCGACTTTCTTCACAGTATATCTAGCAATTCATTTAATAAAATCACTCCACTTCATGTCAATGGAAAACATGATCTCAAGAAAGGGAAAAGAGTTGCTCTCCTAGAGGTTACCATCAACCATGCTGATGGCAGTCAAAAAAGATTTTCTACATATTGTAGAATAGGACACAGCTACGACTGTGACGATAGACTGTGCCTACTTATAAATATGTCAAGTGGCCATATTAGAGTAAGATTTGACGAGTAGTATATGTGAATATTTAATAAGCCTCTTCTTGGTTTTCCCTACCTAGTCATCAGGTTCTCATACTCTCTCTTACTGCAGCCTTCCTAATTCTTGACTATTTAGAACAGACAACATTACAACATTGTCGTGACTAAATGGAAACTGTTGTTTTGGAAGCATTACAATTTACAAGCCATTCTTTGCCCCTATTAACCACTGATTGGTTGGGACAATATGGAGTAATAAAGCATTCTGCAGAAAAAGAAAAGCTGGTCTGCACTCAGAGAAAGTTGTGCTGTGCTTCTGTTTGGACTGGAAGGGAATTTCATATTACAAGCTCATACGACAAAATCTGACATTGAATTCAAATGAATACTGTTTCCAGTTGGACTGATTAAAGGCAACAATTGACTAAAAATATTCAGAAGTAGCTAAGTGGAAGATTATTCTTTTTCATCAGGGTAACACCAGATCCCACATTTTACTGCAGATGTGCATTGTGATGAAGTGGATATTGGCTCAAAATAAGAAATTGGGGAGCTGAGTTCAAATTCCAGTCATTGCATTCACATATACACAAATACCCTTCTCTTCTCCCTTTAGCTATGGGCTAAATAGCAGGACAGTTTAGGTTCTGTAGCCTTGGTTTGCATCCAGTCTACTGCAGAAAGTAATGACAACCTACTGTGAGAAAATGTTCTGCCCAGTCAGTCATGTCTGCTATACTCACCTGACCTAATCTACGAATTATGTTTGCTTAATTATATTGAAGTGTTTTTCTTTCCTATTTAATAGACTCGAGTATAAGAAAGTTAAGCAATTTGAGCATTAATTCTTGCACAAAAATAAAGCCACCTGAGTACTGGTTGAAATCTGAAGTTACTTATGAAGAAAATCATGTATTTTTTAAAATTGATTTCACCCCAAGCAAGGCAGTAATGTCATTAAGACACAAGGGGTTTCTGGACATGAAAGAATTATGAACAGAAACATTATTAATGAGTGGAAAGAGAAAAAAGTAATCAGGATGACAGTAGATAGTGATTGATACTGCATTTAAGTTTTTGGAGATGAAGGTTGGCTGAAGAGAATAGAGCTGAAAGGGAGTTCCACAAGCAAGAAGTGTGAGAAAAGAAACAGCAGAGAACTTATGATTGCACCTAGTCAACTCAACTCTAAACTTAGATCTTTTTGCCAATCTAGTATCGTGCTTAAACTGAAAGAGTCTAGGAACCATAGTAAAAAGCTCATCCAAACAATTATCCTGAAAGCATTTATAGAAAGGCTGAGGGAGGCAACTCTATGGCAGTGGGAGAGGCTGAAGCTGAGACAACAGACCAAGACCAATAAGATTGCGGATTGGGTTTTATTAAAGATCTCAAGATAAATACCAGGAGAACTTTTTTTTTTTGAACCGGGCGATAGTTAGTCTATCTACTTCAATTGAAAAAAAATAAAGTGAAAAGATTGGAAAAGAGAAAGCCAAAAACCACATCCTAAACAGGGAACACACCTTTTCAATAGAAATGGGTGGTTGGACCATAAGTGGCAGCAATATTCTAAGCAAATGGTAAACTTGTAGATATGTATGATAAATTCTGAAGAGAAAAATTATCTTGCATGACACAGTGAACCAACTTTTTTAGCAGCTGACTTAGAAATAGATTCAATATAATCTTTCTGTTTCATGCCAGCTGAGAAATTTAGCCTGAGAAGGCACAAGTTATTTTCCTGGAGGTTAGCATCAGTCATAGCAGGGAGGAGATTTTCCGATAATTAATGAAGTTTAGTTTTAGAGGTGTTAAAATTAACAAGCCATATTTTACTTCAGTTAACAACAGACTTGTGGTAGTTTTGGACATCAGCTGTCATTTTGACTTCATCGAACTGATCAGTCTTACTATGGAGACATGATTTTTTTTCTTAATATTCATACCTGTACAAAATTTTTATTTATAAATTCATCCCAGCAAGAGATACACCACAATATCTAATAATAAATACAACAATTATAGAAATATGCAGCAATCAAAGTTATATGCTGATAGATTTGTTCTTACAATAGATTTTATTAGGCAAAATAAGAGATTAACAACAATGATTTATAATAGAATAGAACCATTTTAAAAATATTTTGCAATAAGCATTAATATCAGGAAGAAATGGTTGAAATTTCTAAAGTACTTTATGAGTATAGTGGGCTTGGGAAATCTAATACTCACAGAGTAGACTGAAGGTATGAATGATAGATGAAAACAATGCATAATTTACCTAGTCAGTCAGTTAAGTGCCATACGTGATACACGCTTGGGCGATCATGTCTCGAAAGAGACATGACTGACTGGGCAGAAGATTATCCCGCAGTAGGTTGCCATTGCTTTCTGCGGTAGACTGGTTGCTGACCAAAGCTATAGAACCCAATCTGTCCTGTTATTTAATCCATAACTGGAAGGAATAGATGGATTAATACCTTTCCCAAGGTTATTTGCACGTAAGTGAATGCAATGAATTCAGCTGAAATTCGAACTCGGCTCCCCGATTTCTCGTTCCAAGCCGATATCCAATACACCACAACGCACATCCTAGTAGTCTAAATCTACCTAGTAAGCTTCAGTAAACAGAAGGTAGAACAAGATTTAGAAGGGATAACAAAAAGAATTTTTTATAAGAGCTACAAAAACAGGAAATTGTGGAGAGACATTATTGCCAACTTTCTGAAGGGACACAGCATATAAAAGATGATGACATATTAAAGAGCCATTGTTACTGTAGATTTTATTAGTCACAATAATAAACAGCAATAATGAATAATAAATATATTAATACACTATAATAAAAGTTCTGTGATGAATAGAAGATTCCTTCTTATCATAGATTTTATTAGACCCAATAAGAGATAAACAACATTAACACATAATAAAATAGAACAATTATATCCATACACTGACAGTTACAAGATTCCTTCTTACAGTAGGCCCAATAAGAGATTAACAACTGTAACTAATAAGATCTTCATGCACCATGTCCTTTCAGAACATAGATGATCATGGACCTCCACTTACCCCTATCTCTTGTAGTTCTTAAAACTTTTCCTCTTGGTATCAGTGGTGATTGGGGAACTCTGAAAGTGGTTGGGGAAACTCAAGCAGTGTAATTTATGATCAATTCTTTCACTCAGCTATAAATCACTGACTGCCTAGGTAGCAACATATCAAGTTGGGGACATTATTTCTAATTGACATCTTTCTTCAGATATGAAAATATGACTATTAAGTCTCTTTCTCTCCCTAACATGTCTGTTTTTCTCTATCAGATTTTTTTTTATTTTGTTTGTTTTTCCTTTAAACTGGTCTCTGTATGTGTCCTAAAATGCTAAATGAAAAAAAAAAAAAAACAGAGGGAAAGTGCTGAAGATCAAATCTTATCAAAATCAGAGTCTGATCATTTTCATAAATTTCTTGATCTCATAAAAGTGGCAGGGACAACCGAGGGGCTAGCCAAAATTCTGGCGGGGTGGGGGCTAGGCCCCATCTGTGTTCAGTTGCCACTGCTTGGTATCTCTCCCAAACCCTGCTCTACCATCCTTATCTGTCCCAGAAACTTCAGCTGTTTCTTTCTGTTAAGTACAAGTTTCCTTTCATTTGCATCTTCTCCAAAACCTTGTCATTGTTCAGTCCTTGCTATCCTCAGCATCCTTCTGTAGAACTACATTTCAGTTGCTTCAGGTCTCTTTCATTTTTGTGGAGATCATCTAGCATTTGCTGCCATATAGGAGGACCACTATCACATAACAGTCCAGTACTCTTTTCTTTGTTTATAATAAAATCTTTGTGGCTTTCATTACTCTTCTTAACTTTTGAAATGCGTCTTTGGCCATGCCAATGTACCTGCGGATCTCAGTGTTGCACATTCCATTCTCTGTCTGAACACTTCCCAAGTATTTAAATTTCTGCATCTCCTTGATTTTAGTATCTTCAACCTATAGTTAGAATTTTGGGCTTCTCATTTCGCTGAAAACCATGCATTCAGTTTTCTTGGAGTTTATGTTTAGTCCTTTCTTCTTGCTTTCCTTTGCTAAAACAATATACTGTAATGAAAGTTATGTGAAAGATAGAAGATTCATTGTTACTGTAGATCTTAGTCACAATAAGAGATTAACAACAATAACTAACAATAAAATAGAACAATTATAAGAATATACTTGTTGTAGAGCAGCTGACATTCCTCTAGCACTCTCAAAGATGAAATGATCTGTAGACTGAAATAGTTATATAAATAAAGATTAGTAGCAGTCAGGAGTTCAAAGTGTCATTGATAATTATTACTGGATTTTATTCTCTGTGACGCTAACAACCTCTCCTCCCTTCCTAATTATTGTCTATGTTTGTCTTGTTTGCACTTCATATCCATTAGCATGGATATTGTGTTGCAGATATTTCAGCACACATCATCTGGTATTGTACTGCCATCTTGGCCAATACAACAATACTACAATAAAAGTTATGTGTGGGATTGAAGAAATCATAGTATACAAATATTTTAATTCATTATGAAGTCTAACTTTCATCTTTTTGCTTAAAGAGGTACTTTATGGCTTCTCTTCTGTATTGCTACTTTACCCAGCATTTCTTGCAAGTAGCTGAAGGCATGGAAAATGAAACTAGAGAATTTTGAAATGAATTATGATCATTAGAATAGCTCTTTAAATTACTGAAAATATTTTTTTAGCTTCTTTTGTTATCATTGTACACTTGAAGAATGCGATGTAACAGATTGAAAGAAACATGGTTCCAACAACAGGAATGGAATGAATGAGGACAATGACTCAACAATTCTTGGTGAAGAAAGATTTTTTTTTATTCTTATTTATAATGGCTTAATTTTTACATGATATGTTTAAATACATATCAGTCAGTTAAATGCCATATGTGATACACGCTTTGGGCGATCATGTCTTGAAAGAGACATGACTGACTGGGCAGAAGTAGGTTGCCATTGCTTTCTGTGGTAGACTGGTTGCCAGCCAAGGCTATAGAACTTAATCTGTTCTATTATTTAACCCATAACAGGAGGGAAGAGACAGATTAATGCCTTTTCCAAGGGTCTTTGTGTGTGAGTAAATGCAAGGAATTCAATTGGAATTCAAACTTGGCTCCCTGATTTGTCGTTCCGAGCTGATATCCACTGCACCACAATGCACATCTGCTAAATACATATACCTAACTTATATAATGAAGTGTATGCATACATTATTTGCATTTTTCCATTAAGACAAAAAAGCACCTATATATTCAGTCTTTTGCACACCAAAGTTTTTATATATATATATATATATAAGCATTTATGTTTTAGAATGTGAATGCTTTTATACATGTAGGACCATGACATTACAACATAAAAAACATGTCATTGTGGATAATTTTCACATTCTAATGAATGCTAAGCAATTTGTCAACCATTACATTTGAATCAAGAAGAAAATTTATTGTAATTTTAGCAACACAGTTTTGCAATTATTTTATGTTACCACAACTTAAACCCCCTGAAGATGGTTTTGGAAGGAGGCTGAAAGTACTTGGGAACATTGAGAAATGGATAATAAAATCATGTCAAAATTACAGTGCATTTCTTACATCTTTCAATTGTAATATGCAAAAGATTATCCAAGAGCACAAGCAGATTTTATTAAAAATAAGCAGACACAATATTTGCGATTTATTTAATCTGACATGCCTAAAAGATAATTTGTTACTGAAATACACGGAGATATATATATATATATATATATATATATAATTTTTCTTCTGTCATGCTCATGGAGAGAGAGAGACATAAGTAAGGGTGTGTCAGCTCAGTTCATTCTCTTTACCAGTTAAGAAAGCTTTTGCTGCATGCTTGCTCTTTAACAGTAAGTTATTTTTTTATTTGTTCTGCTATGATTGTTGTTGAGTAGTGAAGAATATATATATATATATATATATATATATATATATATATACTCTTTATTATAATAAAAACAGCTGTATTTTTATTTGTACATAGTACATATATTTACCTCCTGTTTTACTCAGAGCTTTGAAGTATTTCTTTTATGTCTTAATGTAAGAGACTCAATAGTAGGTATATCAATATATATTTTGTTGTCATTTTTGATGGCATGGGCTTGCTCATTTATATTAATAATGAATATACAATTTTTCTTTACTAATAGCACAACACACTCTCAGAATTTAAATATTGATATCTATATACTATACTATAATAATAGTGGAGCAGTTCATTTTATTTACAAGAGGTATGTGTAAATTTTTATTAACTGGTAAATAAAATGAACTCATTTACTGTCATTATAGTGAAGTATACTGCAGCTCAATAGCAATAATGTTTTGGTGTTCAGTACACCATCATCAGGCAATGAAATGTGGTTAATTTACTTGGTTATATATATATATATATATATATATATATATATATATGATTGAGCACTCTGGAAGAATGGTAGATTTTGAAAAAACAGTAGCGACTCCAGCATCTGTGCATCACTCACTCAGTAATGAATTTGAGCACTCTGGCTACTGGTGTATGATACATCATACACTAAAAGTCTGCCTCCTTCTACCGAGTGGCCATAGCGCAGAAGTAGAATCACCGACTGATGCCATTTCGGTCTGGTTTCAATCCTGGGTTAAAAGTAAACGGATGTCTAACCATACTGATGAGCTGTGATACAGCAAAACAAATCTGTCTGCGGATGACTATATATATATATATATATATATATATATATATATATATATATATAAGGAAATGTAAAATAATAAAATTAAAAAAGAAAAAACCGACCCTCTAAACTTAAAATTAAGATTAAACATACAACTTTATACAAAAAACTGATAAAACGCTAATTTGCATTTACTTCCCAAAAAATACAAATTTAGATTTCTTGAAATAACTTCACCTAAATACAATTATACTCCAAACTTGAATATATATATAAAAAAAAAAAGAAAAGAAAGGGAAAAAAGGAAAAGAAGAAAGAGTGGGAGAAGAGGGAGTATATATATATATATGTATGTTTTTGATTTTTTTTTTTTTAAAGAACCCTATAAAATAAAAAAAATATTCCATACTGGAAAAAATCTAAATTGGAATGAAAGAACACCCCACCCCTATCACGTCTATGAAAACCTAGATACAGGATCAAAGTAAATACATGAATTAGGTCCACTAACAGCAGACATCAACCAATTAAAAGATAGCCAACCATAAAAATGACTCCTCAACAGTGCCCTCTTAGAAATCCTAACCAAAAGATATTCCCAACCTATAAAAAGATAAAACATACATTCCAACAGATAATACCATTAATCAACAATTTCACACTTACACACCAAATTCCTCAAAAGTCTGTCAAAAGGAGACATTCACTTAATTACCAATAACCCCAACCAACCCCCATGACAACAACAACCAAATATAAATGGATAAACTTAGTTAAAAAATTTTAAGATATTTCATTTAAATCTATTCCTTCCCCTCCTAAATATCCTAAATTTCAAACCCCTGTAAACATTCAATAGCCTCTACCATTTGATATTTGATACCCAGTCTATCTCTTGTCTCTACACCCTGTAACCTCACTATCAGCTCTGTCCTGTTCTTCTTCTTCTTCTATGTGCCCTGTCCCTTCAGGACGTAGGCGATCATGGCTCTCCATGTCTCCCTATCCCTTGTAGCTCTTAGTATGTTTGCTCCTGTTGCTCCTGGCAACCCCTGTTCCGGCATCCACCTGATCAGTCCCTGCAAATATGTTATCCGCTGCCTTCCTCTGTCTCTCCTTCCTTCTATCTGACCAGTCAGTATCAGGTTCTCCAGGCTCTCTTTCCTCATTGCATGTCCCAGGAACTTCAGTTGTCTCTTCCTGATGCTCAGCATCAATTTCCTTTTTGTTGCCATTCTTTCTAACACCTTGTCGTTGCTTGTATGCTCAGTCCACGATATCCGTAGCATCCTTCTGTAGAACCACATTTCGGCCACTTCCAGTTTTGTCCTCATTTTCGATGATATTGTCCAGCATTCACAGCCATATTGAAGAACTGACATCACGTAGCAGTCTAGAACTCTTTTCTTCATTTCTATTGAGATTTTCCTGTGTGTTAGTATTTTGCTCATCTTCTGGAACGCGTCCTTTGCCATGCCAATTCATCTTTGGATCTCCGTGTCGCACTTTCCATCTCCTGTTAGAACACTTCCTAGGTACTTAAATTCTTGTACTTGTTTGATTCTGTTATCCTCTACCTGTATTTGGCATTTTGGGTTGTATCTTTTTCTGATGACCATGCACTCAGTTTTCTTAAAGTTTATTTGTAGTCCCTTCTTGTCACTCTCCACTGCTACTTTCTGTATGAGGTCTTGTAGTTTCCTTTCCGTGTCCGCAATCAGCACTGTATTGTCCGCATATCTTATGTTGTTCAGGTTGTGGCCTCCAATAACAAATCCTGGCGTGTCATCTAGGGTCCTCAAAATATTCTTGCTGTATAGGTTGATAAAAAAATCCCATTTCTCTGACCTTAAGGGAACTCTCAGTTCTTGACCGTTGTTAACCTGGCCCCTTCCCCCTTTACCCCAGGGCCTTGCCATTTGGAACAAAGCAATATGTGATGTGGAATCTCTGTTAGAGATCCCATGTCGGAATGTGCATCCGACACCTTTGAATTTTGAAAATTTTCTCTAATTTATATATATATATATATATATATATATATATATATATAATATATCAAAATTTCTAGGATGGGGAGTTATTATTTGCACTATTAGTCTTATCTCTGTTGTGATCACAACATTTGAACCATTGTACCCTTCTTGGGTGTATATAGATCTGGGTAGTCTGCAGGGAATTCTGATACCCTCTATCTAATTTACAGAGGTATACTGTTTTTGTTATACTGCTCATGTCCAGGGATATTTTCTATTTATCTCATTTAGTACTTACTGTTCAGTTATTGCTTGCCTGTTTCCACTGAGTGTCAGTACAGATTGCCGGATCCAGGGATTGAACTCACAATCACAATGTCATCAAATCTCACAAACCAATACTTTTATTCACTAGGCTATTGTAGATTAAATAATGGGTTATGTTCACAGTGCTTTAGAGGTTGCCAAGATTGATATAGATCTGAGGAAGACCAGGTGGCATAACAGCTGAAATGTTGAGACATTAAAGAACAATGATGAGAGGAATTGTCTGAATATAAATAAGAAAATTATTACTTATTTTTCACTTTATTTTTTTTTTATGTGTCTACATGTTGCTGTATTCCTACAATCAAAGATCTTTGTAAAGTGGACAATACTGACTTACTGGAATTTCGAAAAACATTTTTAGAAAGATTTTTAGGTTGTTAAATTATAGGTGGGTGTTTAAACAGCGAAGTTGTTGAGTGGAGTGCTTGTACTTACATGAACAAAGCTTGTAAAATATTGTTGACTTCAAAATATAAATGTTTATGCTTTGAGAACATTTAACTTCAGGCCCCCTCACCTCCTGCATTGTATAGTGTAAAGGTCACAAAAGGAAATGGCATCAAAATTCCAGCAGGTGTTACCAGATCTTATTATTGTAGAATACTCTTTTATTTTGTCAGTACTCACAGGTGAGGTTGACCATCCTTGTTTTGATCTGTGAATGCCTGTCAACAGTTGTATCTGAAGGATTGAGTTTCAAGTGTGTGACACTCCAGTCTCAGATATCAAAGTAGATCACCAATTTTGACTTCTTACTTAAATCAACTGATTAGTCATTTCAAATATAATGAAATATGAGAAGCTGTTGTAGAATCCGCTTCCTAATTAATTCACTTCCATGAATTAAAAAAAAATACTCATGTACTGAAAAATTTTCAGCACCTCAGCTGTGTGTATATATATATATTTTTTTTTTTAATCATATCACCCCGAGCAAGGTGGTAACGCCACTGATGTGCAGGGGGCTACATAAGAGTGAAAAGATTGGAAAAGAGAAAGCCAGAAACCACATCCTAAACAGGGAACAAAGGATGGGCCTCTTCACCTGTTCAGTAGACATGGGTGGAGTGTGAACCGGGCGTACTCACTAAATGAGGAATCAGCACCAAGTTACCCAGGTTTCAACCATTAGATATCATCAGGCACGAGGTGAGAAAAATCAAATGGTTGGAACATGGGTATCTTGGCGTTGATTTCTCATTTAGGGAGTATATTTTTGGTCTTTCTTCTGATCATATTGACCACTTTTTTATTGTTTCATACCTTCAGGAGCAGTTTATTGTGTTCCACTGCATTATTGTTTTATATATATATATATATATATATATATATATATAGGTAGCGTATCTTCATTCAAGCATGTTTCATTGAATAATATAGATATATTGTGTTTACTTATTTTTATACTGTATCCTGACTAGTATCTCTTCCATCTTAGCACAGATGTGAAGAGATGGTTCGATTTTAATCAAATTTGATACACTCATAGACAAAGACATAAGAAAAGATATTCAGAAGTTTCAAGTTTGCAGTTCTTACAATCATTCAGAAAATTGATAATATATATATATATATATATATATATATATAAAAGGCCTGATGTTTGTGTGTGTGTCTGTTTATCTGTCTGTATGTCCTTTATACAAATCCATAATTTTTATCCGATTCTCATCAAACTTCACACAAATATTCTTTAGGCTGAGTCTGAGCTCCAGGACCATGGATTAGTTTTAAAGCTTTCATTACACCCGAGCAATGCCGGGCTCTACTGGTAGTAGCATATAAGAGAAGAAAATTTCTTACATCCATTTTTTTTAAAACATTTTATTTTATTGCAATGCTTAGATTATCATTTCATAAGCGGAATTAACACCTAATCGTGTTCCATCAGAATTATATTCTTTATTTCCAAGCTGTGTTGTTTGCTAACATTGAATTATAGTCTGGATGTGACAATGAAAAAGCAATAGAAATAACAGTAAAGAAATGCTTGTCTGATAGATAATTGAATAAAACCAGTCTGATGTCATCTCTTGCCATTTCTATTTAGCTGACAGGCAGTGTGTATAAACAACTGACATTTCAGTGATATCAATAGTTCTTGATTTTGTGAGTCAAGCTGAAGTTGTCATAAGAGACACTGAGGTAGAAGACAAGTGTTATTGTTAAAGTTACATTCCCGTGTGAAAATAGTTCATTATATTCTTCTCCACTCTTTAGTCTCGCCAGTTCAGACTTTTATAGCTAGAACTTGCTGTATATCCATTGATTTGAATCCTACACATTTCTTCCATATTCCATTGGTAAGGAGAAACCTTATTTTTTTGAAGAATTTCTATTTTGTAGAAAAATCTCCAACATGAATGCTCTCCTGAGTATTATTTATATCTTAACAAGTCAAGGGTCAATCACTACCTATCTAGTTTATCCTCACTTCTTTTTACTCCTATTTTTTATTCAGTAACCCTCTATGTTAATTCACTTCTGTACTTTGTATTTAATGGTTCAGGAGCAGCACCCTATCAACGCAGATAAGACATCAAAAAATCAATGCCACGATGCATACCAAAGTGCTGAGGATATCCAAGCTGTTGAATCAAAGAATGGGACACATCCTAAACTGCCAAAAATCAAATTTTCACCAGCATTTGACTTGGTGTATGCTAGACAGCATCATTAGCAAAACATTATTTAAAGAGCTAGGAAAAAAGAAATATCATGACTTATCATGAATGCATAATGAGGTTTACGTTGCATTCTCGGAATGCGAGGTTTGTCGTTTTTTCAAAATTTTTCTTAAATCTAATTTCACCATTAGACATTTGAGCTCGTATATCTACAATACTTGTATATCATTATAATGGGGCCCCACATTAGTTAGGGGGTGGGGGTTGCAAATGAAACCATTGAGAGGAAGGCCCCAAAATGGTGTATATTTTCTTCTGATGACCCTAATTTAGATATAAGGAACACATTAAAAGAAATTCAATAAAGTCATATGCCGTAGAGAAGCTCGGTGGAAATGTCATTGGCATGAGAAGCATTTCACATTCAGCTCGCTTCAGGTGAGTTTCAATTACTTTCCAGTAATTTCCTTCTTATATCTTAACATGTTCAAGTCAAGGGTTAATCACTACCTATCTGGTTTATCCTCACTTCCTTTTACCCCCATTTTTCATTCAGTAACCCTCTACCTTAATTGACTTCTGTACTTTGTATCTGGTGAATTTTAGGTTAAAAAAACCCCACAAAACTGTTGATTAAAAGAACTCAAGGTCAATAGATACAGTAGTCAAAAAATTAACAATAAGTTTTCTATGTGTGTGTGTGTGTTTTTTTTTTTTTTTAACCATTTCACCCCAAGCAAGGCAGTAATACTACTAAGACACAAGAGATTACTGGGCATAAAAATAGATTGAGAATATTTTACTGCGGTGGTCAAGAATCTGATTCACATATAAATTTCAGATTCTGAAAAATACAGTCCATTTAAACATTTTGCACTAATGTCAATGTGAAAAGCAAGGAATCTGTCTTTTCTCTTTTTTAGGCTTGGGTGAAAACCATTCTCGAAAAAGAATGAGAAGTATGATTTTAAAATGAGTATGTAGAGGGATGAACTTCTTTAGACCCTCAGATCCTATGGCTAGACTATATGTGGCATACCTAAAATCATAATGGGTTAAAGGAATCATGATTGTAATACACACTCAAACATCTTTATAATAATCAAGTGTAAATGTTAGAATAAATATTTTTTAATATATTCCCACCCAAAATACAATGAATTTAATATCTTAAATTTCACCTAAGATTCAATGAATTTAATATCTTAAATTTCACCTAAGATTCAATGAATTTAATATCTTAAATTTCACCTAAGATTCAATGAATTTAATATCTTAAATTTCACCTAAGATTCAATGAATTTAATATCTTAAATTTCACCTAAGATTCAATGAATTTAATATCTTAAATTTTAAAGTTTTTAAATTTTTATAGTAGATACTTATTAACCATCATTTTAGATAATTTATGCAAACACTTACTTTGCGTCATTTACCCAAAGACTTATTTTCTATCATTTATCAAACACTTATTTCCATAATGTAACCAAACACTTGACTTTGCGTCATTTACCCAAGCACTTATATTGTGTCATTTACTGAAGTTTGTGTCATTTACCGAAGCACTTAGTTTGCGTCATTTACCGAAGCACTTAGTTTGTGTCATTTACTGAAGCACTTAGTTTGTGTCATTTACTGAAGCACTTAGTTTGTGTCATTTACTGAAGCACTTAGTTTGTGTCATTTACTGAAGCACTTAGTTTGTGTCATTTACAGTAGCACTTAGTTTGTGTCATTTACAGTAGCACTTAGTTTGTGTCATTTACAGTAGCACTTAGTTTGCAAAATTTATCCAAGCACTTAGTTTGCAAAATTTATCCAAGCACTTAGTTTGTGTCACGTCATTTACTCAAGCATTTTATTTTCGTCATTTACCATAGCATTTAGTAAGTGATGCAAAGGCAGTGCTTGGGTAAGTGATGCAGACTAAGTGCTAGGGTAAGTGACCCAAATATTCTGTCATTTACTGAAACACTTACTTTCTCTCATTTACCCTTGCCCATACTTATTCATTTACAGTCTTTTGTGGAATTAATAAGACACCTCTAGTAACACAAATAAATGAGGCAAGATGTGTTAAATAAAGAACTCAAAGACAGAATTCTGAGAAAGTACTGATAGAGTGTTTGTTAGAGTATTGTTAGTTTCAGTTGAGACATAATATTATCACCATTAGTAGCAAGTTAGAATAGTGTCAGTGTGGCATCAGAACTTATATGAAGTAGGATAAATACCATTTTTTTTTTTTTTGCTGCAGTGCATATAACAGTAGTGATGATGAGAAATTAGAACCACAGTGGTGTAACATTTTTTTCTTAGCTGTGCGTAAAGAAAAAAGCATCTTCTTAAATAAAGAAGAATTGTTAGCCCAGGTGATAAATATACAAAAACAGCAATAACAGCAGTTGTTGGAACTTCAGAAACAACAACAAAAATTAATTGAAACAGAACCCTCTCTTTCACTCCTGACATAGTGGCAAATGCCATAGCTGAATTCACATACACTTCAGATGATGAAATTACCTTTTCTGCATATTTTAGAAGATATGAGCAAATTTACAGAGAAGAATGCAATGGCAGGGAAGATGGGAAAAACAAGACTTTTGTTGAGAAAGTTAGCACCAGGAGAACATGAAAAATACTGTAATTTTGTACTACTGAAAAAATCAGAAGTTTGCTTTGAAGAAATGGTAAATATTCTGACTAAAGTTTTTAGTGAGAAAAATTCAATACTCATTCAGAGTGTATGAATCTGATGATAAAAGATAAATATTTTGTCACATATGCTGGAATCATTAACAAGAAGTAAAGAAGATTCAAATTAAATAAGCTGACTCCAAATATGTCCAAAGGATTAATTTTTGTTCAAGTGTTAACAGAAAATAAAAACACAGAAATACATGCTAAAATTCTAATAAAATTGAAACAGAATCAAAAACTAACACTACAAAAATATTGGGAGAATGTCAGAGAATCTTAAATCTGAAATGTGATATGGAGGAAATTGAAGAAAAAAACATACATATATACAAGCTAAAGAAGGAAAGAATATAGAATGAAAGAAAGAAAAAAATTAATGGCTGAATACCAGCAACATCAGTACCTTTAAAAAGTTTAAGTTATGTGTTATCATGATCATTAATGTCAGCAAAGACAAAGATGTTTACTAATGAATGGAGAAAAGGCGCCTTTTCTATATTTTCACCTATTATGTCTAATATACTGCAGTCTTAGGAAGAAGGGAGCAATAAAAGTGATAGGTAACAGATCTTAGTAACAAAGGAGTGTGCATATATATATATATATATATATATATATATATATTCAAAAATGGAAAAGACTCTGATAACTTGGAGTGTAGTAAAAATAGCCAAACCACCATACAATGGTGGTGATGTTTGCAGATTGTGTCAGGAGAATAAAAGTTGGCCATTCTGTTGTTTTCCAGAACAAAAAAAATTACTGAAGGAAGATCAGAAGTAATGTCCAGATCTAATCACACCTATAAATACATATTAGGTTCATACAAACCTTGGTGAAAATGTTTTAAGATCTTTAAGTAACTTCTTCCTAATTTTGAAAATCTTTGGTTGTTTAAAAACTTTAGTTGCTTGATTGTAAAAAAAACCCTGTTTGTATGTTTGCAAAACAGAAAATCTGTTATTACAAATCACCTGAAGATACTGAATGGTTGAAATTTAGGTTGCAGAAATAACTCATTTCCAAAGGAAAAAATATTCAAAAGTTCTACGATATAAATGTATTGAACACTTTTTAATGCAACTGAGTACTTGTCTAATTTTAATTAAGACCAAAAACTATCTATATCTATCTATCTATATATATATATATATCCATATATATATATATATATATATATATATATATATATATATATAATCTGTGTAATGAGAAATATTGACAATTGTTGTTAAATAAATTACCAAACTGAATAGTATTTTACCAATTTCTCTAGTTGTTCCTCAAAATAGGTAATTTGAACAGTGCGCTTAAATGGAATTTAATAAGGACTTTCACCTGTACCCTTTGCAAACCAGTAGGGAAACAATAGGTGAGCAATGGCTGCTATAACTCATTACTAACAATGATAATATTATGTCTTGACTGACTCTTATATTTTTCCATTGACCAATCCCTTACTCAGATGACTTCCCTACTCATTTTCCTATCAAAAATGGCAACAGGCTTCTGTACTTAATTTATTTCTTACCTTCTTTCCTTGCCAAGCTTCACAACATTACCTTTTTGGTAACTCAGACCAATCTCTTGCAGATATTGATATTCCATTTCAATCCTCTATTAAACAAGAGCCCTCCATAAGACCTCTTTCATTACCAGCATACTGATTGAGATTCACTCCATTATTTTTTTTCTTGAAGCCACATAGATTGATATCTTTAACCTCCTAACTGAAAATTGTGCCACTGAGATTTCTTCTTGGGTCAAAGCCAGCAGAGATGCTTTCATTCTTTCTCAGAAATACAAGGTGAAACATCAATCCTCCCCATGATTCATACCAACATGTTCAGCTGCTTTTGTACACAAAACCCACTGTTTCAGCTATAACAGCTGTCTATTCACACTATTTACAGTATTCAGACTATTGTCCTCATCTTTGTTGTCATTTGTATGACATTTTGGCTGTTTTTCATTCTGGCCTTTCTCAAGTGCTAGGAATTTTTAGCCAAACCCTTTATTACGACCATTAGGGTATATCATTCTCATTCCTTTTTGCCAAAAATATGGAGACAAATAGAAAAGTCCTACCTGAAGCTGGCATTATTATCAAACCACCTGACATTCCTACATCAATACAGGGAACTACGACTCATCCTTGCAGGCTTGGCACTGAGACTTGCTGTCAATTCAAGGAGAGCCCGTCTGGTTGCAGAAAAAGTGTGACATGCCCTGTCCTGAGAACGTATTCAATGCAACCAATGGATGAAAAAAAATAACATTCTGATATCTCTCAGAGGCCTGAGACATTTCTCAGTAGGATAACTGATGAAGAAGACTGGAAAAGGATCTGGAACAAGTTGGACAAATTCTTCAGGCAAGAATTCGATGGAGTCAAGGTCTGCCAAATATGGAAACTGAATAGACTGAAAGATCTGAAGATGACACACGATGTCCATCACTCCCCCCTGTGAAGGCAATTGTCAACATTAGCTGAGTGCCTCTGAACAAGGGTCTCAACGTTGCAACAACCATCAGACGGATATCATACTTAGACATCATTGCCCATATTAAGGAAGTAGCTTTGAACATCTCTTAGGCTCAGGTGGATGAGCTAAGATGGAAAGTGAGACAGACATTGGAGAAATCCAAGCTACCCAAACCAAACATCCCAAAAGAGGAGGGGCTGGCAATTAGGTCCCTACAAAGAAATGAGAACATCATCCTACTACTAGCTGACAAAGGCAATGCTACTATAGTGATGGACAAAACTGAATACACCAAGAAACTGGAAGACCTCATTAGAAGTGGTAGCTATAGCAAGGTAAAGAAAGGCCCCATGTTAAAAACAGAATGACAGCTGTTACAGATCTCAATCAAGAACAAGGATCACTTCCAGCCTAGGACATACAGGAAGTTGTTTCAATGTTACAGCAAGCTACCTAAGATGCATAAATACTGCAAGCCAACATTCACCGGACAATACTTCAACTTCAACACCTACCACCTATACAATGTGACGAAAGGGATCATCTGCTGCTTGCAACATTGAGCAAAAGTCATAAGCAGTGATCCAGAGACATACGAATAGGAAATTGTCAGTATAAGCAGTACCCTTATAACATAACAATTATCCAGGGTACATGACAACAACTCCAGCAAACATGGAAGGGAGGGTGTATAAAGATAACAAGTCTCAGAAAATATCCTTTAGTCTGTCTATCGTATGTAAAGGGGTTATCAGAGAAAAAACAAAGGATCTGTGGTCCATATAACATCAGAACGATCTTCAGAAGTGGCTCTACACTTTGCAGGTGCCTCTCTTGGGTAAGACCCCCCCCCAACAGAGGAGGACATGACTTAAAGTAAAGTTACAAGAATATCGTAAGGCTGTAACATGAAGGGAAACAGAAAAATCAGGTGTAGCTGACCACATATGGAGGGATAAAGGAGATCACCATCTCCTCTGGGATGAAGTTGAAATAATAGATAGAGAATGCCACTGGAAACTATGTAAGATTAAGGAATCAGCACATATGCTAGGCTACAAAAATCTCTGAAGCTGACCAAGCATAGAGATGAATACAATATGGGAACCAGTAATACAGAATGCCAGAGAAAATCATTGTGTCAAAAGTTGCAATATGAACTCTGGTAAAAAATGGTTACTGAACATTAGGTTTATAAGTCCCAGAAATTCAATTGTTCTTATGAACACATGGCCTAGTGGATATAAGGGTTGGTTAGTTCCAGTGACTTGACCCAGAGAGTTGTGAATTCAATACCAGGCTATAGCAGTGGTGAACAACTAACTTAGAGTCAGGTTAGAGGGAGATAACTCATGACTACCAAAGAGGCTTTGCACAAGGAAATGAGAATGATATACCCCAGTGATCATAATAAAGGGTTTGGTTTGAAATTCCTAACACCTGAAGAAGGCTGGAGCATACAACGGCTGAAACATTGTACAAATGACAATGTAAATAGTGTAAATACTCAGAAATATAGACAAATAGGCATCTATTCATTGTTGCTCTTAATAAATGTAAGCGAGTCCTTGAAGGAACTAAGTTCCTATTTGCCAAGAGAATAAAGCTCTCATGATTACTGGCAGCACTGTAATAGAGAATTAAGTAAGTGTAAGATCCTCTACTCTTCAATCATCATCCTTTGCTGATAAAGCTGAATGCTTTGCCTGAAAAAACTCAAACTTTACTCTTGAGTCATCTGGAATATCCCTGCCTAAGAACTGAATCTCTGTTGATGGACCTGCATATAACCCCTTCCATGGTTATCTAACCTAGATCCCTTCAAAGGTATCCCTGTAATAGTCATTAAGAAGTGCGCTCCCAAACTGGCTCCTGTTGTTTTTTTTCTTTCATAATTGTTTCATTCCAAACAAGGTAGTACTGCAACTGGTGTGCAATGGGCTATATAAGAGGAAAGTAAAGAGCAAGAGTGACAGGTCACAGGGTGTGTCAGTGAATGAATAAGAGAAAGATGGGAATACTGGTGTGAACAGTTACATTGGAGTAAAGCACAAAGGGAAAAGAACAAGATATAGCAGGTGTCTGGGAAAGAATGGGAAATAAGGAGATAAAAGATGGCAATTGACGTTGCATTTAAACTCTTGGAGATTGTAGCTATCAGGGAAACAAGTAAACGGAAAGGAGTTCAGCAGGCTGGAAATGTGAGAAAAGAAGCTACTAGAGTAGAAGTGATGGTTACATTTGATTGTTTTGTCTATAAAAGGGTGGGACCTTGTTGCCAGTCTCATAGGTCAAGTAAATTAGTGTAGAGCTAAGCTTGTTAAAGCAGAAACTGTGAAAATATTTGTAGAAGAGACAGAGGGAAGCCACATCTCGTCAGTGAGATAGTGAATGGTATTGAGCGGCCAGGTTGGAATCAATTACATTGCAGGTTCTCTTTTGGATTTTGTCGAGAACCCTGAGATGAATAGCAAGGGTGCCTGACCAGATATGACAACAGTATTATATGCATAGACAGATAGTAGATTTGTATATGTGCATGATAGATTCTTAACCCGACACAGTGACCCAACCTTCCTAGCAGTAAATTTAGCTATTGATTCAATGGAGTTGTTTCAATTGAGGTTAGCTGAGAGGGAGGTGCAGTGTATTGTTTTCAGGGAGACTAGCATGATCCATGCTGATGGTAGGTAGGAGAGATTGTCTATGATGGTTAAAAGATAGCTACTTCATTTTAGAAGCATTAAAATTTACAAGCCATTTCTTATGCTAGTCCACCACAGATTGGAGGTCCTTTTCAAGATCAGCAATGAGGTTTACTTTGTCAGCTTTGGCAGATTTCTTACTAAGGTGGAAGTAAATAGTGGTGTTGTCAGTGTAGATGCTTAATTGGGA
Source organism: Ascarosepion bandense (assembly GCA_037127315.1). Classification (NCBI taxonomy): domain Eukaryota; kingdom Metazoa; phylum Mollusca; class Cephalopoda; order Sepiida; family Sepiidae; genus Ascarosepion; species Ascarosepion bandense. The sequence continues at coordinate 5,252,903 of JBBBDQ010001080.1, read as the reverse complement.
TGTGATTATATCAGGGAGATTGTTGTTAAAGGCATAGGACCTAGGATAGAGCCTTGAGGACATCCACATTTGTATGATAGGATCTAGAAGCCTGCCTGTTTAATGCAACGTATATTATGCGATTTGATAGGAAGGATTGGATTAACAAGCATTCAGGAATACCATATCCCTGTAGCTTGCACTAAAAGGCCAGCATGCCAGACTCTGTCAAATGTTTTGAAAATATCTAGAACAAAAGCTCTGGCTTTGCCATTCTTATTGAGAGCCTGGTATAAATATTAGTTGATGGTTGTTAGCATATCAGTAATAGACCTGGTGAAGTGGAAGCCATACAGTTTGTTGGAGAATAAGTTGTGACCTGTGAAATGTTGAACCATTTCAGCATTGATGATAGCCTCAAACACTTTACCAAAAGTTGGTAGGGGACTGATAGGGTGATAATTAGAGAGGTCTAAGGGTTCTTCAGAGTTTTTAAAAACAAGAACCACAGAGGAAGACTTCCAGCAGGTAGGAAAGCAAGAAACGGAGTGGCAGTAGCTGTAGATTTTGGAGAAGATAGAGGAGAGTGCAGGGGAGGGGGTACATTTCTTCATGACAATGACTGAGATTTTGTTGCCTCCACTCATTTTATGAGGTTCAAGCTTTGAAATTGTTTAAGATCAGAGAGGTGGGTATGTATACATCCCTCATTTGAGCTTCAGTTCGAAGTGGGAAGTTGGGTACAGATACTCCGACAAGCCAATTGTGAAGTTGGAGAAGTACCTGCAAGCAAAGCACTCAGCCTTGTTTGTTGTATCTGTGAGGACCTTAAATTTATTCATTCAAGGAAGAATGGAGTGTTTGCTGTTGTTTAACACACTTCTTCAGAGTTGCCAGTTGTCTTTGGAGCCGAAATTGCAAGCTGTTATACATTCCTTTATTCTATGAGTAAACAACAGCTTAGCATCATTTTGAATCCTTTTGCACTCATTACAAGCAGAAGCAAAAAGCCGCCTATTATAGTCAGACACATAGCTCTAATAAAGCTAGAAGAAGTGATTCCTGTGTGCAGTGTTGGCTGAGCAAGCAGAGGTGAACCATTGGGATGAATGACATTTAAGTCAAAATTTCCTGTCTGGGATGAAAGCATCGATGCCAGCTTTCAGCCAGGAGGAGACCTCAGAGGCGCAATGTTCAACAGGGAGACTAAACTCCTTTTCCCAAAGGACATCACACAGAAAATCACAGAACAACTCCTAGTCTGCTCTTTGGTAACAGTAAGAAATTCTACTGGTAGAAGATTCCTGGGGGAGTGAAGAAAGATATTAATGGAAACCATAGAATGATCAAAGTTTCCAAGAAGGCAAAGCTGCATGGCATGACAGGAGTCAGGGATAGAAGTGAAGCAGAGATCTAGTAGAGAATCATATCCTTTAGGGATACTGGGGAAGAACATGGAGAAATCCACCACTTGTATAAGAGGCTAAGTGATTGCAAAGTTCATGGTATGGATAACAGCTAGATCAGTCACAGTTTCTTTTTAGACACTTGGCATAGTGGTCATTAAAGTCACTGAACACAAATATATTACTAAATGGGCGAAAGAAAATTGCTTTATCTATATTGTCAGAAATACTGTCCAGCAAGGAATAGTCAGGAGAGAAAGGGGAGCAGTAGAGAAAGAAATGATTACTGAATTGGAGTAGATAGATTAAATTATTGCCCGGTTCACACTCCACCCACGTCTATTGAACAGGTGAAGAGGTTCATCCCTTATTTCCTGTTTAGGATGTGGTTTCCGGCTTTCTCTTTTCCAATCTTTTCACTTTTACATAGCCCCCTGCACATCAGTGGCGTTACCACCTTGCTTGGGGTGATATGATTAAAAAAAAATTTAGAAATGAGAGATGGAGACACATGTATGAATGGTGAGGGAATTCATGAGCAATCAGCCTAGCTAGAAGAAGATGTTAGCCAATATAAACCCCCGGACCATGTCTTACTTAAGTGGAGAAGGTAACCTGGACTCAAGAAATCAAAGGAGGGAATTGAAGGATTAATATTGGTTTCTTAACGAGCTAAGATTTCAACAGACTTTTTGTGGAGGAAAGATTTTGTGCTGCAGAAGTTGGTATGCATACCATGGATGTTTGTGAAGGACATGTTGAAGGATTTAGGTGATTTTTGTTTGGCTGGTTTAACTTTGTTTCTTAGAATGTGAATGTTTATTTAGGGGTTGTTTTGGCAAGGAGAGGTACAGAAATGGAGCTGGAGCAGAGTGCACCAAAAGCACTTATAGAGACACTTATCCATGTGTGTCATGGCACTACAAGCACTCTGATATTATACAACTGGTGATCAGATGATCAGAGTAGCCACTCTCAATGCTACAGAAGAGTTAAGGCTTCTAATTACCAGTTGGAAGCAGCAGCCAGAAAACAGCCAACCTGGTACCCTCACTATGAAGAAATATTGCCACTGACTGCATATATCACAGAAAATGTGTGAGAGTATCAATATTAAAGTCTAAGAGGAAAAAAATTGGGAACCACTTCCTAAACAGCGAACAAGGGATGAGCCTCTATTCCTGTTCAATAGAAGAGGAAGGAGTATAAACCGGGCAATAGGAAGGCCAATCTACTCAGAATGAGAAAAAGGAAAGTAGAGGATGTTATATACTGTCCTCAGATTAGTTATCGCTTGCAAAGTCAAGTGTATTCATACCAATCACTTGAGATCGACAACTAATTCTAAAGTGTACCCTATGTAACAAGATAAAAATCCCCATATGGCCAGCCATTTCAAGTATATTAAAAAAGAATTTAAAACACAAAATAGACAAAATGGCAAGGTAAATTACTTACGTAGAAAAGTTTCTAATTTCATTGCAGATTAGACTTAAAACCAGTTCTGGATCACCAAGATAAGTGAACTGATTTCAGTTACAACAGAAGAATTCCCATTTCCTACTAATTCAAGTCAGCCAAACTCATTGAGTGAAATGAAAAATTAAATTTAACAAAATTGATCACTACAAGTGTACAGGTACCTACTGTAATCTAGACTAGTCCCTAATGTAGGCATATAGTGTCAGAATTAGCAGTGTCTTATTTTTAAAAATAAAAAAAAAGGAGGAGGATGTTATATACTGTTTTCAAATTAGTTGTTGCTTACCAAGTCGAGTAAATTCATACTGATCTGTAACCAAAATTCACTTTTTTTTTCTTTTTGATAATTCATGTCGGCTAAACTAATTAAGTAAGATGGAAAACTAAATCTAAATGTACCCTGTATAACAAGATAAAAATCTCCTTATGGCCGGCCATTTCAAGTATATTAAAGAGAATTTATAACAATTAAAATCTGTATAATAAATGCATTGCTGCTTCCTGCTTTCCTGTCTGCTGTTTATGTTTTTAAAACTATGGTGAACCTTTCAAAACTTCCAACTATTGGCCTATATTAGCCTTCTGTCTCTTTTTGGGAAATTCCTTGAGGTCCTAACCAATACTGAATTGGCTTATCATCACTCATCACAGGGCATTTTCTTAGAAAAGCAAGTTATCTAGAATGACCACTTATCTAGATCCTTTCATACTAATATGAGTATACTCCAGGCTGTTATCCTTGGTCTTACGATGTTTTTAATTTTCATTAATGACCCTCCTGATGTTATCAGTTCTTAACTTTATTTTGTATACTGATGACACAGCCATATACCTCTGCCTCGTTAGTAAGGTTTGATCAGTTCAACAAGATCAAAATGGCAGATGATGTCCAAAACAATCTCAAGTCTATAGTTAAATAGAGCAAAAGATGGCTTGTTAAATTTAACATCCCCCAAAACTAAACTTCTCTCCATTAATCATCTAAGAGATCCCTTTCTGCCCTCCATCAGCATGGCTGATGCTAACCTCCAGGAGAGTCACTCATTGCGCCTTCTCAGGCTAATGTTCACAGCTGACATGAAGTAGAAAGACTATATTGAATCCACTCTGTCATACAAAACAATTTTTCTCTCCAGAATTAATCCTACATATCTATATTTGTTCATTCTTTGAATATTGCTGACATATATGGTCTGGTGCTCCTGCTATTTAGCATGAGTGCCTTGATAATATCCAAAGAAGTATCTGCAATATTATTGATCCTGATCAGGCAGCTTGGCTTCAGACACTTTTCTACCACCTTAAGGTTGCCTTTTTTTATCTTTTCTGTAAATACTTTCTTGGTAATCGTTCTCTATGATATGTAGACTTTAAATGTTTAAGAGCAGTACTAGACTGGTATCTAGAGCTCATCAATTTACAGTTGAGCTGGCTAGATATAGCTGTAGGTCCTATGCTAATAGTTTCTTTTCTTGCACTTCTTGCTTGTGAAACTACTTTCTGTCTTTAGGATTTTCAGCCAACTTTAATCTGAAAAATATAAATGCCTTGTCAGTCACCATCTACTGTTCTCCTGATTACTATTTTGCTCTTTGTTCTCATTATTAATGTTTCTGTTTCTTATTATTTCATTTAACCTTTTGTGTTTTAGTATCTTTACTGTCTTGCATGGGGAGTTAGCAATTTTATATAAATATCTAAATCTAATCTAAACTTATTTATAAATGAAACTTTGTCTGTCTGTGTGTGTGTGTGTGTGTGTGTGTGTGTGTGTGTGTGTGTGTCCATTACCTATAGACTCCAAAACAGCTGAACAGATTTTCTTGAAAATATACACAGTTGTACTATAAGCATCTGCGAGTGTTCTTAGCTAGGTTTTGTGTCAAGATATCCCTGATAAAAATCGATAATCAAAACTATCACGTTATAGAAGGAGTGGTCCGATTTTATCAAATTTGATACACTCATAGACAAAGACATAAGAAACGATATTCAGAATTTTCAAGGTTGCAGTTCTTACAATAGTGCAGAAAATTGATTATATATATATATATATATTAGCAGGATAGCCTGGTGTTGCTTGGGTGTAATGAAAGCTTTAAAACTAATCCATGGTCCTGGAGCTCAGAGTCTTTGGATGTTGGCACAAAAGACTAAAAAGCAATAGTTGTTTCCAGTTAAAGCCAAACCATAGACTGAAAGAAAAATGAATGGATGTAAGTCAAATTTAGATTTCCTGATATCGATATTAAATAAGATTTTTTCATCATAAACTGAATTTTGAAGGCTAAATAAGTCCTCTGAGTAAATGGTATCATGGCTGAGACTAAGAACTAAAATTATACCTACTTAGAGTCAAACCTGAAGCAAAAACTAAAATAAAAGAGCTGAAAAAAATACAGACATACAGGCAGATAAACAGACACACATACAAACATCTTGCCTTTTATATATATATATATATATATATATATTATCAATTTTCTTCATTATTATAAGAACTGGAACCTTGAAACTTCTGAATATAGTTTCTTATGTCTTTGTCTATGAGTGTATAAAATTTGATTAAAATCAAACCACTCCTTATATAACCTGACTTTTTTCAATTATCGATTTTCAATATTTATCGGGGGTACCTCGACACAAAACCTAGCTAAGAACACTTGCAGACGCTTATAGTACAACTGTGTAAATTTTCAAGAAAATTGGTTCAGCTGTTTCGGTGTCTATAGGTAACACATACACACACACACAGACAAAGTTCCATTTATAAATAAGTTTAGATTAGATTACTCATGCATTAAATATTGAAAACAGAGATTTCCAAAAGGAATGTATTGCAAATTATTTACTAGCCATTTAAGTAACTTGTTTTATTAAGAATATGATTTATTAGACAAATCCATCAAAACTTTCATTTACTCAATGGTTATATATATATATATATATATATATATAGACATGGCAAATACTAAAAGTAGATACAGAAATCAATTGGCAATGATTTTACTTTGCATTGCAAATTATTTACTAGCCATTTAGGTGACCTGTCTTGTCAAAGGTAGGAATTATTAAACAAATACATCAAAACTTGTATTCACTCAATGGTTACATATATAAAGACATGGCAAATGCTAAAGACACATATGGAAATGCATTGGAAATTTATTTATTAGACATTTAATGTAAAGTTGCTATTAATAAACAAAGGACAGTAATCTCTTACTATTGACAACCTCATCCAGACATTCACCTTTCAGATTGGGTGACAGTTATCAATTGTTTTTTGTGGGTGGTTTACTGCCAAAGGCAAGAGTGTGATATCAAGAGAATGTTTTTAAATAAAAGAAAATATTTTTTGATAAATATTTGTGGCAAGGATATGAACTGGATGCATGTTTACGTTTTTAATTTGTCACTATCTTTTTTACTCAAGTGTAAATGGGTCATATCTCTGCCATTTTCTTACTCAAATTTAAGCAGTCTTTGTACCTGCCTTTTTTTTGTTTTACTTAAGTCTAAATGGGTCTCATCTCTGTTTGTCTTTACTCATGTATAAACAGCCCTAATCTCTGCCCCTTTTTTTTTACTTGAGTAAATGGGCCCACATCTCTGCCATTTTTTTACTCAAGTATAAATGGGCCCTGTCACTGTCTTTATTTACTAACGTATAAACAGCCCCTTTCCTTTTTTTATTTGAGTGTAAATGGCTCCCATCTCTGCCTTTTTTATTGAAGTGTAAATGGGCCCTCATCTCTGCCTTTATTTACTAACATATAAACAGCCATCTTCCTTTTTTTTATTTGAATGTAAGTGACCATCATCTCTGTGTTTTTTGTTTGAGTATAAATGGGTTCCATCCCTACCGTTTTTATTCAAATGTAAAGAGGTCCTCATCTCTGCCTTGTTTTACTCGAGTATAAACAGGTCCAAGCTCTCCTTTTTTTTATTCAATATAAACAGGTCCCATCTCTGCTTTTTTAATTTAGTCTATATAGTCCTCATCTCTGCATTTTTGACTCTAGTGTAAATCAAGTCTTTTGATAATTCATTGATTTTTGTTTATTAAGGCTTATATTCAGCATTAAATAACCCAACAAGAGTTGATGTCATTAAACTTTTTGTTTCTTTTTTCATTGCTTCATGTTTTTTTAATTGTTTCTTTTTCTCTTTTACTTTACCTCCCCTCCCCATACTTTTTCATCCTCTTTCATTTCATTTCTTTTTCTCTTTTCCACTCACTCTTCTTTGTGTTTTTTCTTTTTTCCCCATAACCTGAGCTTCTTTCTTTTTCCTCTTTTTCTCTTTCCCATACTAACTTCCTTTATCACTTCTCATACAATTTTCCCTTCTCTCACCTCTGTTTTCTTTCTCTCTCTCTCTTTTTTTCAAGAACTGTCTTTTCTTTTTCTTTTACAATCTCTCTTTTTATTTCTATTCTTTTTTTTGTATCTCCCTTCATCCTTTCACCTGACATATACTTATGTTCATTATTATCACCTGCTTACCTGTTTGACATTAGCCAGCCTGTTCAGTCTCCAATTTCTGATATTGATTGATTTTAACTTAGCCTTTTACCTGTCAGACAGGTGGCATACAAAAATCCCTTATTCTCATACAGATGCTTCTAAGTCACATGTAGCATATTAAATAATTTCTGTCATACACTATATTGTCTGTAAATTCAAACTTGGTGTAGTGAGTATTTAAAAAAAAATTCAAACTTTTACATATTTTTTACAAAATAAGAGAACCTCTACTGGCATAAAAATAATGGAGAATATGTTTGATATAAACTTGTGTAAACATTCACCCTTAATAAACACCAGAGATTAAAGTACCAAATTATATATCTAATAATTTTTTATCTTTTTATGAATGCTTGTTTCTCTTAGCCTGTGTGTCATGGTAGTGGTCTAAATAATATATTAGACATATCTACAAATATTGTTATTAGATAGTATCTATGTTGGTTGCAATACAATAAACTGACATGGTTTCAGCTTATTTATATAGAAAATATATTTCCCAGAATTCATTACTTGACACCTAATTTGCATATTTATCTGATGATAAATCTTATAATTTTATTTTAATTAAATTTGGATTGTTACATAAATATTCATAAATTATTAATAAAAATATTTTAATTAATAAAAAATCCTCTCTGTTATAATAAAGAGTGTTGTATGTGTGTGTGTGTATATATATATATATATATATATATATATATATATATATATACACATACACTAGCAGTATAGGTCGGCGTTGCTTGGGTGTAATGAAAGCTTTAAGAGTGTATCAAATTTGATTAAAATCGGACCACTCCTTCTATAACCCAATTTTTTTATTATCAATTTTTGATATTTATCAGGGGTACCTTGACACAAAACCTAGCTAAGAACACTCGCAGATGCTTATAGTAAAACTGTGTAAATTTTCAAGAAAATCGGTTCAGCCGTTTCGGAGTCTATATGTAATGGACACACACACACAGAGACACAGACAAAGTTCCATTTATAAATAAGTTTAGACAAAGTTCCATTTATAAATAAGTCTAGATTATATATATATATCCCTCCTGTCACACTCATGAAGAGTGAGACAATAGCAAGGCAGTGTCAGCTTGGTTCATTAGAGAGACAGTAGCAAGGCAGCATTGTCTCAGTTCATTCTCTTTACTACCTGTTATTAAACCTTTTGCTGCATGTTTGCTCTTTAACAGTTTTTATTATTTTATTCTTTTGCAATAATTATGTCATCGAATAGTGAAGTATATATAGATATATATTCTCTCTTGTCATGCTCAGTGAGGAATAATCTGTGAGGAAACAGCTAACAATATTCTCAAATATTTTGCTGTCATTTTTGATGGCAGAGTTATGCTTGTGTATGTATATTATTTGAAATGCACATTTTGAGTAATCTTGGAAAGGATGCATTGGGTATAAAAGGATGAGAACCACTGATATATACTATCAATTGTTAAAGGAACTAGAAATATGGTCAGTTCATTCTGTTGCTCCAGAAAACACCTGACTCTTTTAGATGAAACCAAAAATAGAGTATTGTTAACAATTCTGGGCTGGAGTTCAAAATTATTAAGGATTTGTAGCGGGGTGTGATATTCTCTACTGTGCAGCCTCTTTCTCACAGATGAAATATTACTACTCTATTGTTATTTCCATGTTCGAATGAGCTCTCCATTCATTAGTTCTGCAAGTTGAGATCTTTATTGCTAAGACACACTATGCTATCACCATGGAGTTGAATCAGCCTCATTTTTTCTGTATTTCAAATGTAAGAAGAAAATTCCACTGAGATAAATTTTTTCCCTGGAACTGTAATTTTTAGAACAGACATCTATGTGATTTTAAACATACACACCATAGTGGGGGTGCTAGAAGGTGTCGTCAGTGATGTCTTTGCATGGATCACTAGGGGGTTTCGGGTCTCTCAACATCATACCCCCCTCACCGCGCCGACCTGACCAGAGGAAAATTTATAATGTTTAGGCCCTGTATGAATTCTTACAAACGCTTTTGATTGGCGACAGACAGAGCCAATTTACACCAAGTGGCAAACCGAACATAAACTCGTCCTAAAATATATTAAGCAATTTAATTTAAAAAAAACAAAAAGAACCTTTGACTAAGAATTAATCATGATTCATTTAAAAATAAATAAATATCTACAAATATATATAATTTTAGGTCGTTTCTAAAAAAAAATATGAGGATAAAAATTCGTCTAAGAATTTATCAAAAGAAATAAAATTCTGTTTATAAATACAAGTATAAGGATGTGTGTTGTGGTGCATTGGATATCAGCTCGGAACAAGAAATTGGGGAGCCGAGTTCGAATTCCAGCTGAATTCATTGCATTCACTTACGCACAAATACCCTTGGGAAAGGTATTAATCCACCTATTCCTTCCAGTTATGGGTTAAATAACAGGACAGATTGGGTTCTATAGCCTTGGTCAGCAATCAGTCTACCACAGAAAGCAATGGCAACCTACTGCGAGATAATCTTCTGCCCAGTCAGTCATGTCTCTGTCGAGGCATGATCGCCCAAGCGTGTATCACGTATGGCACTCAACTGACTGATCTACAAATATGTATAAAATTAAAATCGTTCAAAAAAAAAATTAGGAAAGTAAATATATATATATATATACACAAAAGTACTTTAAAATGCACATAAATATATAATAAATTATGTACAAGTAAAAACCTTAATTGCAATTAAATACATTAATTTAAAACTAATTTATGCATTTTATCTTATTTACTAGTGCTATTAATAAAAAAAATGCTTCCTTGAACATTAAGATGTTAATCTCTTCAAGTCAGGAACTGATCATGATCTCTTCTCCTTATCCTTACAGTCACTTCCCTTAGCATCACTTCCCTTAGCATCACTTCCCTTAGAATCACTTCCCTTAGAATCACTTCCTTTAGAATCACTTCCCTTACAATCACTTCCTTTAGAATCACTTCCCTTAGAATCACTTCCTTTAGAATCACTTCCCTTAGAATCACTTCCCTTACAATCACTTCCTTTAGAATCACTTCCCTTAGAATCACTTCCTTTAGAATCACTTTCCTTAGAATCACTTCCCTTACAATCACTTCTCTTAGAATCATTTCCCTTACAATCACTATCCTTACAATCACTTCCCTATCACTTCCTTTTTCATTCATATATTTTTTCCCATATGATTCACCTGATTTAAAATGTAGAATGAACTTAAATATTACTTTTTTGGCTAGTCTTTATTAAGAGTAATTCAATTATAAATTGATTAATCACTACAATACTAGTAAAACTGTATATTTTATATATAAATACATACGCACGCACATATATATCAGTCATTTAAGTGCCATACATGATACATGCTTTGGCAATCATGTCTCTTTCAAAACACTGACTGAGCAGAAGATTTATCCACAGTAGGTTGCCATTACTTTCTGCGGTAGACTGGTTGCCAACCAAGGCAGTAAAACCCTATCTGTTTTGCTATTTAACTGATAGCTGGGGGAGAAGAGATGGATAAGGGTATTTTCACAGAAATGAATGCAATGAATTCAACTGGAATTTGAAATTAGATTTCTTGTCCTGAGTTGGTATCCACTGCATCACAACACACATCCATATGTATAGAAAACAATCTGTGAGTCTGTGTGTGACTGTTTCCTATGCATGCTTACATTTTTTTAAGCTATGCCATTCAAACTTTCTAGGGACACATATCTAAAGGGAAGCCAGGTTGACACATACTTTTTGAGTTTAAGTTCAGCAATTTTTACCTTTCACACTTTTTGGTCAATGGAGTTGATTGTTTACATTTGCTCCGTAAAACATCTAAGATCTAAGATGGTTGCTAGATTACATCACAGAAATCAAATCACACATGTCAAATGTGACTAAAATATTTTTTTATTAAAAAAAAAAAAAATGAGCCTTTATATTTAATTTTTATTCCAACATTTTAAAAATTCATTTGGTCAACAAAAAAATGTGAATATTTTTTTCCCGTAATTTTGAAACAAAAGAAATATTTTTAAAAAAGTGTCTTTTCAAACAAAAACAAAATATGTAAAAAAAAAAATGGGCCAATGGTTAATTTAATTATTTAAGTTTTTTTTTTTTTTTTTTTTTTTTTTTTCAGATTTAATATTTCAGACCCATATGTAAAATAAAATACATCTACTCCTTTCATTGGCATCTTCTACTACTAAAATGTTCTGAGTTGCATGGGCAATGCCAGGCTATGATGCTAGTATATATATATATATATATATATATATATATATATACATACACTATAGTCATCTGCAGACAGATCTGTTTCACTGTATTACAACTCATCAGTATGGCTTAGACTCCAGTCGCTTGGGGTATAAAACTAAAAATATATCTTTAAGGACAATATGAATAAAAATAAAAGTAAAACTTATTTATGCCTGGGATTTTTTCAAATATTTTCCTTCTTGATAGAATTACTCTTTTCCCATTTTTTTCTCACAAATCTTATTATTTACACTATTTACATGCAGACTATTTTCCTTGTTGTTGTTGGCATAACATGTTGGTCACTGAGCCCTCCCACCTTTATCAGGCGTATGTCAATCCATGGGACAATAACCTTTTGGTGAATTTAGTGACATAATAATTATGAGTTCAATTCCTGGAGCAGGCAGTGTATTTGAATTTAATGGAAATGAGGATAGCAATAACTGATAAGTACTAAAATGAGAACTAAACATGATAGCAGAATAAGAACACTCTATCTCTATAGATTAAATAAAGGTAAAATTCTGTTTAGGTTTTTACTGATACACAAGTACCTGATGAATGTTGGAAAGCACAATGTCAAAAATATTGTGTTAACAATAAAATGATGAGGATAATAGTAGGCATGAATTTATCTTGTATGATATAGATAGCAAATTGTTTGGTTAAATTTCAGTTCTTTTGGGGTAAGACTGGAGTGACCAATCCAAAGCACAGGCACTACCACCCAAACTATTTAATTTTTTGTTTCAGTCAACAGGAGTTGCATATTTCTGAATGATATTTAAAAATGAAGATTTTTCCTTTTTATATTTGCTATGCATTTGATTTTTGTAAATAAATATTCATGTTATTGTTTTTATCCGTGTGCTGTTGCTATAGGTCAAGTTTGAAAGAAAATGTCTAATATGATAGTCAACCAAATAATTTGGAAATCTGTTCTTGACAAGAGTTTGTTTTGAATTATGAAATTCTTTGAAGAAAGCATGCAAGAAGATGAATTCTCGTACACTCCCATGAGGAAATTTTAAATAACAACAGTTTTATATCTAAGAAAACACTGGCTAGTAAAATTAAGGTGACAAGAATTTTTACTGGTTGCTTTTTTATATAATTAAGTAATGAAAGTATTATTATTATTATTCTGAGACTCCATAAGGATATCTAAGAATGGGAGTTAAATTTTTGGGCTTAGCTCATATGTTCATATGTTTTTTTTTAAAATTTAGTTTTAAGTTTCTTAATTTCGTTTTTGTTCTCAGCTAAAATGAAAATATCTATGTAGCAAACATATATTTTCAGTTTGGTATTTTTTTTAAAACTATGTTTTCTACATGTGGCATGTAAAAGTTAGAGAAGCATGGATCAAGGGGATGGCCTTTGTAGTCATAAAAAGGCACTTTAGTTGTACAGGCAAGCAAGATCTAAAGGAATACAGGGTATTACATTTGGATGACAACTATAGTCTGCATGTAAATGGTGTAAATTGTTTAATTTTTATTCATTTTTGTCTAATTTCCCTACAGTTTTCATTTATGAGGACTAAACAGGTGTAGAAAGAATTTGTAGGAATTACGTGTGCGTGTATATGTATGTTTGATTGAATGTGAGAAAATTTTTATAAGTTTTATATTTTCTTTTTGCTAGGCTAATTAGTTTTTCATTTATAAGGAGAAAGGTTCAGGATGAAAGAACAAAACTGTTTTTTTTATTGCTTTTATTATTAAGAGTGTTATGGTCTGTTTGATTTGAAATCAGCCCATGCAGTTTTTATTATTTATTCTGACTTGAAGATGGCAAACATGATTCACAAAAGTGAAAAGCAATGTCAAACGTTTTTCAACCTACTTTCATTTTTCCACATTTTTGGGCTCTATATCCTGATAACATGCATAAGTGTGACTAAACATCTAATTTCTATAAAATTACAGTTAAGGATTATACCACTTTAATTTCAAAAAAATTATAAAAAGTGAATAATAACTTGCTTAATTTAGTTGATAAAATAAATACAATAAGCAAAACTATTACTGATAAACTCAAAATTAGTAACAAAATTAGTAAATTTTGTACTAAAAAAGCTTACATAACTTTAAAAGACCGATCTACCCCCCAGAATCCTCAACCCCACTAGGCCAGAAATAAGTAAAATTATTCTAGAAAGGATCAATCAACAAATTAAACAGAACCTTAGATTACTGCAGTGGATCAATACAATTGATGTTATCAGTTGGTTTTGCAATATTAAAGATAAAACCAACTATTCCTTAATTTCATTGGAATTCAACACATATCATTTGGACTTAACTAAGGATGAACATGATATTATAATGACCACTAAGACATCCTTATCCACAACCAAGAACAATGGATAAAGAATAATTCTGATGACCAATTTGACATTACAATGGGATCACTAGACTCTGTGGAGTCTTCCAAACTTATTGGTTTATTTGCTTTATATAACTTCACTGCACACTATGACATTAACGCACATGACATAGGGTTATATAGAGATGATGGCCTTATGGTTGTAAAAAAAAATTCTACACATTTTTAAACCAATAAGATTAGAAAATTAATTCATAGAGAATTCAAAAAGTCTAAACTTAAAGTAATAATAAGCATTAATTTAAAAATAGTAAACTTTCTTGATGTAACACAGGACTTAGTAAATAACACTTACCAACCATACATGAAATCTAGCGTATATACATTATATACACCCTAAGTTTAATCACTCCCCTAGTATAACCAAACAATTACCCTCCTCCATAGTATATAGAATTATTAAAAACTCATCTAGTAAAGATGTATTTTATAAACATAATGATTTTTATAATAATGACCAAAAGATTAGTGGTTACAAAAAAAACCATGACATCAAATACATAAAACAATATAAAACAATATAACTATAACAGGAAAAATAGAAATAGAAAAATCATTTGGTATACACCCCAATTTAACCAAATGTTTAGCACTAAGTTAGGACAAAAACTCCTCAATTTAATCAAGAAACATTTTCCAAGTAATAACCCTCAAAGTAAAATTTTTAATAAAAAACCCTTAAATTAAGTTATAACTGAACAAAATAAATTAGAAAAAAATTATTAAAAATCATAATAATAAAAGCTTAAATCAGCACATAAATAAAAGTAACAATAATTATTCCAATAATGAAAATGATAATAAAACAAATTTATGTAATTGTTAAATCCTAGCAATTGCCCACTGGAAAATAGGTGTCTAACAAATTCTATTGTTTACCAAAGTACTACATCATCTAATGAAAACCCAATTATTAAAAATGTTTACTTTGGTTCTACTAAAAACACTTTTAAGCAGAGGTAGTATTTGCATTTAACTTTTCAAGAATAATGTATACCAAACATCCTTTTCTGCATATTTTTGACAGTTAAAAGAAACAAACAAAATCCCCAATATATAAGATAAAAAAGAAAATTGTGATAAAAACAAGAATCTGTCAATCATTCTATGACATTTGCCCTCTGTGCCTGAAGGCAAGGATTATGGCAGCATTCACTAACTTAAACAAGGACACTAACCAGAAGAGTTGAGGGAGATTCCAATAAGTAAGAAAGAATATATATTCATCCAATTAGGTATTTGTGACTTTTACCCATCTATCACTGAGAATCTGCTCATGTTTTCTATAAATAAAGCAAGAAATACTGTGTTATTATCAATCATGAAATCAACATCATAAAGTAGGCATAAAAACCTATACTGTTCAATAATGGTCATCTCTGGACCAAAAGAAATAATGCAGATTTTAATATTGCTATAGGCTCATATGACTCAGTAGAGGTATGTGAAATTTTGTAGTTTTATTATTGTGTTGACTAAGATTTATTCCCAACATTTAAGACACAAAACTCTATAAAGATGATGGTATAAATTCTCCTCCAAAACACAAGTCCAATAAATATGGACTAATTGAGAAAAGAACTGATAAAATATTTTGAAGATTCTAAACTAAATATTGCCATCATTAAATTTATAATCTTTTTTTTATTTAAAAGTAATTAATTGCAAAGTAAATTATTTGAAATATTAATTACATTATTGAAGAATAAAAAAAAATCAGCAACATAATTTACTCACTTTCGTTTCGGTCACTCTTTTCTCTTTTTTGCTTACGGCTGTATCATGTTGAATACACTGGTTCTCGCTCGATCAACGAAGTTAAGCAACATTGAGCCTGGTCAGTACTTAAATGGGTGACTGCTTGGGAATACCAGGTGCTGTAAGTATTTAGTGACGGATGTGCGTTGTGGTGCAGTGGATATCGGCTTGGAAAGAGAAATCGGTAAGCCGAGTTCGAATTCCGGTTGAATACCCTGCATTCACTTAAGCACTGGCACCCTTGGGAAAGGTAGTAATCCGTCCCTTCCCTCCAGTTATGGGTTAAATAACAGGGTAGGACTTGGGGACCCTGCTCTTAAAAACAAATCCCAATGAATCTTGATACTTGAAAAGAAAAAAATATTACTAGACACAAAACTTATATAAAAAACAACAATAAATTGTTGAAAAGAAAAAGGTATTACCAGCAATAAATAAATAAGATTTAGTTGGCAATAAATGACCCGCTGAGGTTGATATGCCATAAAAACAAAACAACCGAAAAAATTTTCTCTTTTTGCTCTCTATTATTGTTTCTGTTCCTAATTCTGTCCCTTGTGATTTAGTGACTTTACTTCCTTGCTTGGGTTGATACTGATTTTAAAAAAGACATAAAATTATATCAATTAACATCCTCTACAATTTAGTTGGCCTTTTCAGTTAGCCTGATAAATATTTATGAGTGTTTCTTAAATTTAAACATTTTTAAAAACTAAGAATGTTTTTACTTTTGTTTATAAATACTTGATGCAAAATATGTTTGCATCTAAATTTCTAGCATAAGTTTTATCAATATTTATACTATTTACATGCAGACTATTGTTCTCGTCTTGTTATCATAACATTTTGGCCATTCAGTCCAGCTGCCTTCATCAGGTGTATGTTAGTCCATGGGACAGTAGCCTTTGGTGAATTTGGTGATATAATAATTATGAGTTCAATTCCTGGAGCAGGTAGTGTACTTGAATTTAATGGAAATGAGGATCGCAATAACTGATCTGTACTAAAATAAGAACTAGGCGTAGGTAGTGGAACAATAACAATTTACTCTTATGGATTAAATAAAGGTAAAATTCTGATCTCGACTTGCATAATGTTTGCTATATATTGCTGGTGGATCTAGACAAACAACAAGGAACACACATATATATATATATATATATAAATTATACTTTAGAACATGTACAAACTACAATCTACTACAAATTGTACATTTTGTTTCAACATTGAAAGAACAATGTCTCATCAGGTAGTTAATAATGATGGTAATAAATGCTATTTTTTAAAAGAAAATTTAGAAACTCACTTCTTTTTATTTTGGGGAAACCTTTCGTATGAGGTAAGAGGATATTAAAAAAGAGATGGAAAAAGGAAGAGGGTAGAAAAAATGAGAAGGCAAAAAGAGAAATCAAAAAAGGGGAAAGAAAGAGGAAAGAGAAGAACACAGAAAATAAAAAGCAAAGAGGAAAACAAGAGAGAAAGAACCAAGAGGAAAGAGCCAATGAAAATGGCTGAGAGAGAAAGAGACTCCAAATTTAGGCAGGAAGTAAAATATAGACAGATACAGATATCGGTCACATGATGTCTGGACTTAGCAAAGAAGAAAAAGTGAGAAAATGCACAGAGGGAAGAAAGTGTAGGAAACAACAGAAGAAGTAGAAATTTCAAATTATGGCTGGAAATAAATTGTAGATAGATACATTCATTCATTACACTGCATAAAATTAAATCCTTTGGCACTTAAACAAAAAATAATGAAATCATATACACAAACATAGGATTTATTCAAAAAGCCCAGATCTGACACAGCCCACGGGCTCCTCTCGGACAAACACTATGGCTTCCGCTTCACCAGGTCTACTGCTGATATGCTAACGACCATCACCGAGTATATATACCAGGCTCTCGACAAGAATGGTGAAGCCCGAACCATTGCCTTGGATATCTCTAAAGCATTTGACAGAGTACGCCTTGATCAAAAATCTGGTGTTGGTGACAAGGCGAACCTTGCAGCTGAGCTTGAAAAGGACCTCCAATTCGTGGTGGATTGGGGTAAGAAATGGCTCGTAAAATTCAATTCTTCCAAAACGAAGCTGCTGTCAATTAACCACCACAGACAACCGCACCTCCCTCCCATTAGTATAGAACAGGCTGGCCTCCCAGAGAGTAAAACACTACGCCTGCTTGGCCTGACACTCTCAGCGGACCTCAAGTGGAATGACTACGTCGAATCCATTGCTAAATCCGCTGCTATGAAAGTTGGCTCTCTGTGCAGGGCCTGGAAATTCTTTCCGTCTGAATCTATCCTGCACTTATATAAATCTACCATCCACCTGTGTATTGAGTACTGCTGCCACATCTGATCGGGTGCCCCTGCTATTCTCCTCGGGGTTCTTGACAAAAAAGAGCAAAGAATCTGTAATGTGATTGATACAGACTTGGTTGACCGCCTGCAGTCACTCTCTCACTGGCATGATGTGGCTTCCCTGTGCCTCTTCTATAAATACTTTCATGGCTTCTGCTCTGACGAACTTAAATCACTGGTGCCCTCTAGATGTGAATTTGCACGAGATACTAGATTGGCAACTAGGTCCCACCCTTTTACAGTGAAACCAATCAAATATAACCACAATTTCTACTCCAACAGCTTCTTTCCTTGCACTTGCCGCCTGTGGAATTCCCTACCGCATGCTTGCTTCCCCAACAGCTACAACCTCCAGGAGTTTAAATGTAAGGTCAATAGACACCTCCTAACACACTAACTCACATTCACTCTCTCCAACTCTCTCCCTATGTACATCCTAAGTCATCTATCACCCTTCTTCTGACATTTCCTATACCCAATCACTCTATGTAACCCCCTGCGCTATAGTGGCAGTGGAATGCCTTGCTTGGGGTGACACGATTCACTTTGGCAATTTTTACCTATGGCCAGATGTACCTATCAATTACACCTGCTGTTCAAAGTAATGTTTTACACTTATTACAAGCTGTATACCAAAGATCAATACAGCCACAGATTTTGCTACCAGCTTTTTGAGCTATCCAGGAATCAGGTCAATTAATTTCACCTGGAACTCTTGTGGTATGCAAGACGTAACTTCTTGTATTTGCTCTTCAAGTTTTTCCAAAGTCTTGGTTTGGTATAGTAGACTAACTCCATTAACCAATCCCAAAGAAAAAAAGTGGATGACAGGTTTTTATCATAAAGTGTTCAATATTGGTATAAAGACAGAGCATTGATAGTTTTAGTGCAAAGGATTTGTCACTTTAACTGAACATATATCAGTGTTCTCAACAGGCTCCAAAGGAGAATCAGTATTGTGACAGGTACCAACTTGGCGGCTCAACTCCATCTACTTTCTCACCAATGGGATGTGGCTTCCCTCTGTCTGTTCTATAATTTCCATTGCATTCTGCTTCGACGAACTTAAGTCACTGGTGTCCCTGTCACATAAGTTTACACGTGCAACCAGACTTGCAACTGGGTCCCACCCATTCACAGTTAGATCAACTAAATGCAGCTGACAATTCTACTTCATCAGCTTCTTTTCTTGCACTTCCCACCAGTGGAATTCTCTTCCATATTCTTGCTTTAATGATGGCTACATCTCCAGAAATTTAAATACAATATCAATACCCATCTCTTAACAACTTGATGCCAGTTCTTTCTACATCACCCTGTATATCTTTCTCGTTCTCTCTACCTTTGCAACTGTCATCACACCTGTATTCCTATCCTTCTCCTGCACCCTTCTCTGACACTCCCTGTAACTGGTTCGTCTTTCTCTTTACTCTCCTCCTATCTAATCTTTTTCTCTTATGTAGACCACTGCACATCAGTAGTGTTACCGCCTTGCTTAGGGTGAAACAATTAAAAATATATACATAATCTGTGTGTGCACATAGAATATATCAAAGGGAAGCAATAGTAAGCAAACTTGCAGTTGTGTTTGATAAGATCAATACCCACTCAGTGCATTACACTTATAGTTTTATGCTATGATAAACAATGTTCATGTCTTACTGCTGGACAGTGGTTAGCAAGATGATTTTGTAGGTGATTGCTCCTGTTATAATAATAGTGAAAATGCTTCACCCAAAAGCAGCAATAAGAAGATGACATAAAATTACTAATAAAATAATAATAGGGAAAATGATTAACCTCAAAAGCAACAATAAGATGGAGTGAAACTAGTAAAATAATAATAATGAAGATGCCGATGTTAATGGTAATATTGTTTCCTTAAAAAGTAACATTTGGCATTCATTGACTCAGCTGCCAATAGTACTTTTAATTGAAATCTTTAAAATCATTCTCTTACCTAAAAAGCAACAATAATAAGGCTGCTAAAAAAATAGTAATAAAATAATAATAGTGAAAATTCTTCTTATCAATTAGGCAACATAAAACCAGTAATAAAATAATACTGAAAAATGCTTCATTTAAATAGCAACAATTATAAATTGAAGTAAAACTAGTAATAAAAAATAAGAGAGAAAATACTTCCTCTAAAAAGCAACAATAAGATGATGTAAAACTAATAAAACTAGTGAGAAAATAATCCCCCACACAAGTCATTGATTTCCCTATATCTTTCCCTAATAACCCTGAAACAACTGACTCCCTGCTAGATCTCTGTTTCACTTTTATCCCGGAATCTTGCCATGTCATGCAGCTTTGCCCTCTTGGCAACTCTAATTATGCAGTGGTTTCTGTTAATATCTACTTCCACTTCTCTCCCCAGGAATCTCAGACCAGCAGAATATCTTACTGTTACCAAAGAGCAGACTGGGAGTCATTCCATGATCTCCTGTGTGACATCCCTTGGAACAAAGTTTTTTAGTCTTTCTGTTGAAGACTGTGCATCTGAGGTCTCCTTTTGGGTTAAAGCTAGCATCGATGCTCTCATCCCAGCCAGGGAGGTATGATTTAAATCTCATTCACCCCTGGTTCTTCTCTGCTTGCTCAGTTGCTATTGCCACCAGGAATTACTTCTTCTGTCTTTATTAGAGGCACATGTCTGATCATAATAGGTGCCTTTTTTGCCTTTTCTCGTAGAGTGCAAGAGGATCCTAAATGATGCTAAGCTGTTGTTTGCTTAAAGAATGAAGCTGCGTATAGCATCCCACAAGTTTGGCTCCAAAGACTAATGTATTAAATAACAGCAATGAATTTGAGGTCCTGATATCTTCAAGGGAGAAGGCTGAATGCTTTGCATGCAGATTCTCCACCAACTCAACATTTGATTCATCTTGCGGGGGGGGTATCTGCACCAACTTCTCACCTAGTACTGAGGCTCAACTGAGTGACATTCACATTACCCCCTCACTGGTCTCTGACATAATTTCAAAGCTTGGCCCTTATAAGGCGAGCAGAGGTGATGGAATCCCAATCACTGAAGAAATGTGCCCCTGAACTCTCCTCTGTCCTCTCCAAACTCAACAACTAATGCCTCTCTGCTTCTTGCTTTCCAGCTTGCTGGAAGTCTTCCTCTGTGGTTACTGCATTGAAGAACTCTGTAGAACACCTCAGATCCCTTTAATTATTACCCTATCAGCCACTTACCAATTTTTGGCAAAGTGTTCAAGGCTATTATCAATACTGAAGTGGTTCAACATCTCACAGCCCATGGCCTCTTCTCCAATAAACAGTATGGTTTCCACTTCACCAGGTCTACTGCTCATATGCTAATGACCACAGAGTATATCAGGCTATTGATAAGAACAGCAAAGCTCAAGCTGTTGCACTAGATATTGCCAAAGCATTTGACTGAGTCTGGCATGCTGGCCTCCTATGTAAGCTACAGGGCTATGGTATAACTGGATGCTTGTTAGACCTAATCATTCCTTTTAAATTGCATAATGAAGGTAGTATTAAATGGAAATGCTTCCAGATACTATCATATGAATGTGGGTGTCCCTCAAGGCTCTAGGTTCTACACTTTTTCTTATCTTCATCAATGGTCTCCCGGATATAATCAGATCCCAAGTAGGCATCTATGCCAATGGCACTACCATTTACTCTCGCCTCGGTAAGAAATCTGCCAAGAATTTAAATGAAATGTCAATTGCCATCTCTTATTTCCTTGACTTGCATCCTTTCTCTGACAGCCCTTGTATCATGTTCTTCCTTTCAACTCTACTCTCATGCAGCTCTCTTCACACCATTGTTCTCGTCCTTCTCTTATCCATTCTCTGACACCCCCTGTAGCATGTTCCTCTTTCTCATCACTTATCACTCACCTCTTATGTAACCTCAGCACACCAGTGGTAGTACATCCTTGCTTGGGGTGAAACTTTAAAAACAAATAGTGAAAAGGCATCATTTAGATAGGAACAATAATATGATGGAATAAAAAATAGCAATAAAATAATAGTGAAAATGCTTCCTTTAAATAGGATCAATAATATGATGGAATAAAAAATAGCAATAAAATAATAGTGAAAATGCTTCCTTTAAATAGAACAATATGATGATGGAATAAAAAATAGCAACAAAATAATAGTGAAAATGTTTCCTTTAAATAGGATCAATAATATGATGGAATAAAAAATATAATAAAATAATAGTGAAAATGCTTTAAATAGGAACAATAATATGATGGAATAAAAAATAGTAATAAAATAATAGTGAAAATGCTTCCTTTGAAATAGGAACAATAATATGATGGAATAAAAAATAGCAATAAAATAATAGTGAAAATGCTTCCTTTAAATAGAAACAATAATATGATGGAATAAAAATAGCAATAAAATAATAGTGAAAATGCTTCCTTTAAATAGGAACAATAATATGATGGAATAAAAAATAATAAAATAATAGTGAAAATGCTTTCTTTAAATAGGAACAATAATATGATGGAATAAAAATAGCAATAAAATAATAGTGAAAATGCTTCCTTTAAATAGGATCAATAATATGATGGAATAAAAATAGCAATAAAATAATAGTGAAAATGCTTTTAAATAGGAACAATAATATGATGGAATAAAAAATAGCAATAAAAATAACAGTGAAAATGCTTCTTTAAATAGGAACAATAATATGATGGAATAAAAAAATAGCAATAAAATAATAGTGAAAATGCTTTAAATAGGAACAATAATATGATGGAATAAAAAATAGCAATAAAATAATAGTGAAAATGCTTCTTTTAAATAGGATCAATAATATGATGGAATAAAAAATAGGCAATAAAATAATAGTGAAAATGCTTTCTTTAAATAGGAACAATAATATGATGGAATAAAAAAATAGCAATAAAATAATAGTGAAAATGCTTCTTTAAATAGGAACAATAATATGATGGAATAAAAATAGCAACAAAATAATAGTGAAAATGCTTCCTTTAAATAGGAACAATAATATGATGGAATAAAAATAGCAATAAAATAATAGTGAAAAAATGCTTCCTTTAAATAGATCATTAATATGATGGAATAAAAATAGCAATAAAATAATAGTGAAATGCTTTAAATAGGAACAATAATATGATGGAATAAAAATAGCAATAAAATAATAGTGAAAATGCTCTTTAAATAGGAACAATAATATGATGGAATAGAAAATAGCAATAAAATAATAGTGAAAATGCTTCCTTTTAAATAGGAACAATAATATGATGGAATAAAAAATAGCAATAAAATAATAGTGAAAATGCTTTCCTTTAAAATAGGATCAATAATATGATGGAATAAAAATAGCAATAAAATAATAGTGAAAATGCTTCTTTTAAATAGGAAAACAATAATATGATGGAATAAAAAATAGCAATAAAATAATAGTGAAAAATGCTTCCTTTAAATAGGAACAATAATATGATGGAATAAAAAATAGCAATAAAATAATAGTGAAAATGCTTCCTTTAAATAGG
The DNA here is from genome assembly GCA_037127315.1 of Ascarosepion bandense. Taxonomy (NCBI): domain Eukaryota; kingdom Metazoa; phylum Mollusca; class Cephalopoda; order Sepiida; family Sepiidae; genus Ascarosepion; species Ascarosepion bandense. The sequence goes on along the minus strand of JBBBDQ010001080.1, from coordinate 5,229,206 downwards.
AACACAATATGATGGAATAAAAAATAGCAATAAAATAATAGTGAAAATGCTTCCTTTAAATAGGATCAATATGATGGAATAAAAAATAGCAATAAAATAATAGTGAAAATGCTTCTTTTAAATAGGAACAATAATATGATGGAATAAAAATAGCAATAAAATAATAGTGAAAATGCTTCCTTTAAATAGGAACAATAATATGATGGAATAGAAAATAGCAATAAAATAATAGTGAAAATGCTTCCTTAAATAGGAACAATAATATGATGGAATAAAAAATAGCAATAAAATAATAGTGAAAATGCTTCCTTTAAATAGGATCAATAATATGATGGAATAAAAAATAGCAATAAAATAATAGTGAAAATGTTTTTTTTAAATAGGAACAATAATATGATGGAATAAAAAATAGCAATAAAATAATAGTGAAAATGCTTCCTTTAAATAGGAACAATAATATGATGGAATAAAACAGTAATAAAATAATAGTGAAAATGCTTCTTTAAATAGGAACAATAATATGATGGAATAAAAAATAGCAATAAAATAATAGTGAAAAATGCTTTCCTTAAATAGATCATTAATATGATGGAATAAAATAGCAATAAAATAATAGTGAAAATGCTTCTTTTAAATAGGAACAATAATATGATGGAATAAAATAGCAATAAAATAATAGTGAAATGTTTCCTTTAAATAGGAACAATAATATGATGGAATAGAAAATAGTAATAAAATAATAGTGAAAATGCTTCCTTTAAATAGGAACAATAATATGATGGAATAAAAAATAGCAATAAAATAATAGTGAAAATGCTTCCTTTAAATAGGATCAATAATATGATGGAATAAAAATAGCAATAAAATAATAGTGAAAATGCTTCTTTTAAATAGGAACAATAATATGATGGAATAAAAAATAGCAATAAAATAATAGTGAAAATGCTTCCTTTAAATAGGAACAATAATATGATGGAATAAAACTAGTAATAAAATAATAGTGAAAATGCTTATGATGGAATAAAACTAGTGAAAATGTTTCAGCTAAAAAGCTTCAATAATCAGAAGTTAATCTAATAATAAAACAATAATAAAAATAATATCATTCCAAACAATTTCTAAATTATATAAAAATGTCAGAAAAATTGTTCAGCATGGTCCTTATGAAATTTTCATATTCATATTCAGTGTTCGGCTGAAATAAAAGAAATTTTATTAATATTTAGTTCTATTCAAAACTATATGAATAAGGCTGTATTGTGCACAATGTTTTTTACGTTTTTTTTTAATAATATGCCTGGGAGGTTAGATATTTTTGAAGCATGTGATGACATAAATTATCATGTGATTTTATACTTATAGATATTAAAATAAATACACATAAAAAGGATTTTTTTATTCACCTTTCATTGTATTCTTAATCTCTCTCTCTCTCTCTCTCTCTATCTATCTATATATGGGCAGTATAGCCCGGTATTGCTCGGGTGTAATGAAAGCTTTAAAACTAATCCATGGTCCTGGAGCTCAGACTCTTTGGACGTTGGCACAAAAGACTAAAAAGCAATAGTTGTTTCCAGTTAAAGCGAAACCATAGACTGAACGAAAAATGAATGGCTGTAAGTCAAATTTTGATTTCCTGGTATCGATATCAAATTTTCTGCACTATTGTAAGAACTGCAACCTTGAAACTTCTGAATATTGTTTTATATGTCTTTGTCTATGAGTGTATCAAATTTGATTAAAATCGGACCACTCCTTCTATAACCCGATTTTTTCGATTATCGATTTTCAATATTTATCAGGGGTACCTTGACACAAAACCTAGCTAAGAACACTTGCAGACGCTTATAGTACAACTGTGTAAATTTTCCAAAAAATTGGTTCAGCCATTTCGGAGTCTATAGGTAACAGATACACACACACACACACACACACACACAGAGACAAAGTTCCATTTATAAATAAGTTTAGATTATATATATATATATATATATATATATATATATATATATATATATCATTCAGTAATGAATTTTAACACTCTCAGCTACTGGCATATGTTTACAGTGTATATAACACACTAAAGTCCGCCTTCCTTTACTGAGCGCCCATAGCTCAGTGGTACAATCACCGACTGATATCAATTCGGTTGGGTTTCAATTCTGGCTAGAAGCAATCTGATGTCTAACCGTGCTGATGATTTGTGATGCAGCAAAACAGATCTGTCTGCAGATGACTATATATAAGAAAAAATTAAAGCAGACATGTTATTTCATGGTAATTTGGAAGTATAGGCCTATTTCAGGTGAACCAGCATCAGCTTCCATCTTTATTGTACAGAAGATTTTACACAAATCTTCTGTACAATAAAAATGGTAGCTGATGATAGTTTACCTGAAATAGGCCCATACTTCCGAATTACCATGAAATAATGTGTCTGCCTTAATTTTTTCTTATATTTGCTTGATATGTATTTATATACATATATATTTAGAGCTCTCTTAGAGAGTTATCCTACCACTGTATGTACAGGATACTCCTTTGGATTCTTCTATATCTACACCGCATGCTTATATATATATATATATATATCTATATATATATAGATGTATATATATATATATATATATGTATGTATATATATATATATATATATATTTATATATATAAAACTTGCCAGAGACTATAAATCAGAATACATTTATGGTTCTATTAAACCTGATCTGTCCTGCTATTTAACCCATAGCTGGAAGGAGAAGCAACAGATTAATACCTTTCTCAAGGGTAATCTAAATCTAATCTAAACTTATTTATAAATGGAACTTTGTCTGTTTGTGTGTATGTGTGTGCGTGTGTGTGTGTGTGTGTGTGTGTGTGTGTGTCCATTACCTATAGACTTCGAAATGACTGAACAGATTTTCTTGAAAATTTACACAGTTGTACTATAAGCGTCTGCGAATGTTCTTAGCTAGGTTTTGTGTCAAGGTACCCTCAATAAATATCAAAAATCGATAATCAAAAAAATCATGTTATAGAAGGAGTGGTCCGATTTTAATCAAATTTGATACACTCATAGACAAAGACATAAGAAATGATATTCAGAAGTTTCAAGGTTGCAATTCTTACAATACTGCAGAAAAACAATAATATATATATATAAAAGGCAAGATGTTTGTGTGTGTGTGTATGTCTGTATTTTTTCAGCCCTTTTATTTTAGTTTTTGCTTGGGGTTTGGCTCTAAGTAGGTATAATTTTAGTTCTTAGTCTCAGCCATGATTCCATTTACTCAGAGGACTTATTTAGCCTTCAAAATTCAAATTACAATGAAAAAAACTTATTTGACATCGATACCAGGAAATCAAAATTTGACTTACATCTATTCATTTTTCTTTCAGTCTATGGTTTTACTTTAACTGGAAACAACTATTGCTTTTTAATCTTTTGTGCTAATGTCCAAAGAGTCTGAGCTCCAGGACCATGGATTAGTTTGAAAGCTTTCATTACACCTGAGCAACACCAGGTTATACTGCTAGTTAGTACATAAGTGAATCTAACAAACTCAACTGCAATCTTAACTCAGCTCTCTGATTTCTTGTTCCAAGTCGATATCCACTGCCCCACAATGCACATCCCAGCTTAATACTGCATGTAAACTCAAAAAGTTTAGGTACCATATCAACAAGCTAATCCAAACAATTACCATGAAAAAATTTATGAGAAAAAAAAAAAAAAAAAAAAAAAATATATATATATATATATATATATAATTAATTAAATTTGTTTTTTAATTAAAATTAATATATTTTGCATTGTGACATGGAAATTTCTGTTTCGAGATTTTTTACCTTGTCATCAGGCAATGTTAGGTGATTGTTGTCAAGATGATTTTCATTTTCACAACAATCATCTAACATTGCGTGATGATGTGGTAAAAATCTTGAAACATAGTAATTTCCATGTCGCAATGTAAAATATATTTGTTTTAATTAAAAAAACAAATTTTATTATATTATGCTCTACAATATTTGTATTGAGCACTTTTATAAAAAAAAAAGCAAATGCCAGAGAACTTGGAATTGTAAATCTGTTGGTTCTCTTCACCTGGATTTATTCATATATATGTATATATCCAGATAAATAAGAATGAAGAAAATATGTTGAAACAAAATGTACAATTTTGTAGTAGTTTGCACATGTTCTGAAGTAATAATTAATAATAATTAAAATATATATAAAATGGTAGTGCAGCTAAAAAAATGAATTTAACATATATTTTTCAGGTAGGCAGAATTGTCAATGTATACAGGGTGCAATGTATAAATTGTCATCATTTTATATCTTTAATTTTACACATGCTTATTGTTTGTTTTTGATTTTGTTGACTGCACAGTATATTAGGGTCAATTGGGCACCATTTGTAAAAACAAAAAAAAAGAGCACCTTGACTCAAATTACTCTGCCAGAAATTTGGAAGTGGCATGATGTACTGCTTAGCATTTTTGCCAGAAGCTCCCAAATAAGCATTTCAGAGTATTTGGGTGTCAATATGAAGACAGTGCTGAGAATTTGGAAAGTGATGGATTATATATTCAGTCAACATTGTAGAGTTTGGAATGGTTACTAGTTATGACAATGTTATGCCTCTATTCCGCTTCCTAAAAGGCCTCAGACTTCACAGAAATGTACATCAAGTCCCTTCAGGAGGTAGTGCTGCCCTGGGTAAAGAGGCTGACTGCTGGAAGAGTCTATGTCTGTCAACAGGACTCTGCACCATGCCACACAAGCCAAAGAACCCAGTTGTGGCTGTCAGACAATTTCTGTGATCACATCATCCCTTACATTTGACTCCTTAACTCCCTAGACTGCACTTCCTTTATTATGTGTAGGGTACAGTTGATTGAGAGACCAACAAAACTTCTTGCAATACCAAATATGAACTGAAGTCAAGGATTATGGCAGCATTCACTAACTTAAACAAGGAGATTATCCAGAAGAATTACAAAAGATTTTGAAGTTGTCTTTAGGTTGTGGTTGAAGCCAGTAGTGATTTTATTAAATAAATTTAGTTTTTAGTATTTCAAAATATTTTTGTGTAATTTTGATAATATATATTCAAATGAAATGTCAGTGTTATTTTTATTTTTGCATATATTTGATGACAATTTATTTGTATACATACATACACACACACACATGCGCACACACACACACACACACACACACATATATATATATATATATATATATATATATATATATATAAAAAGAGTCAATGTATAAGCCAGTACTACATAGTTTTTGGTAAATGATTATTGGACTATTGTGTAGTCCTGTTTTATTTTATTGTATTTAGCTAACTTTAGTGTTGTGTGAATTCTTTCGGTTAAGTTGTTTATTGTCCTGCTATCGAATTTAATTTATTTTAATTTTATCATATTATTTTGATTCTATTTCCTTTATTTTAATTTTTTTTTTGTTATTGTTTTATTTGTTAATTTTTTTTTCTGTTGTATGCTGCCTTTTTATTTTAAAATTTGATATTTGTGATTAAGTTAATTTTAGGTTATAGATAATTAGTTGTTAGAGTCTGTAGGTAGTATAATAGGAATTCATTTTTGTACCTGCACTTTGAAATGAACTCTGATCTTTTTTTTTTACTTTATATTGTTAGGTATTGGTTATTATTTCTAGTTTCTCCTTTCACCAAATGTTACATGGATTTGAGGTGTTGTAAGTGTGTGCTTTTCTTTTTCATATTTTCTAAATTATGATTGTGTTTTTGATTTGAAACATGTGCAAACTTAAAAATATTTAATAATTTCTCTCTGGTCAAAGTCTATATTCATCGCAAAAACTTATTAGAGAGAAATCTGTTTTCATGTACTTCTTCATACAAATTACATGTTTTTCCTTGTGATGTCATCTTAAAAAGTATTTTTGTTTTCGTGTCTTTAGACACTTTTTTAATATTGTGTTTACTTTCACAAAATCAGCTTCTTCAAATCATTTTTTGCTGACCAATTCAATTTTCTTGCTTGTTACTCTTTTCATTTTTCTCAAATTTCTTTGTGATATTCTTGGAACCAATGTTTACAGGTTGTTTTTTTTATTGTTGTCTGATCTTTTCCAAAGTTTTTCACAATTTCCAAAGTTCTGCTCCCATCGTGAAATAACAATATCTTCTTTCTCTTTTGAGTTTATATCTCTTTCTGACAGCCTGCAGAAAAATTGATATATCCAAAAGTAAAAAAAATTATATCAATAACTATGACATTAGGATAATAAAAGAAAGCAGGAACAAAAGACTATGGATTGTAAAAAAAGTTAAAATATAGTGTGATCTGCAGGAGAAACAGCTCAAGATGCAAATTATGAATTTGTGGTGTCAAAATCAGACAAGTAAAGAGTTTCAATTGGAAAGTGTTTGAACAGATGTTGGAAAATGTGATACTGAAATACAGTGCATTGCAATGCAGAAAAATTCCTTCCAAAAACTCAGTAAAGTATTAAGAAACAGGAAATTAAGCAAAGAAAATAATACACTATTTACATTGTTTGCTCTATTGTTCTCATTTTTATTGCCATTATTATGACATTTCAGTTGTTGTATGCTGCAGTCTTCTTCAGGTGCTAGGATTTTCGAGCCAAGCCCTGTCATTCTCATTCCATGTGCGATGCTATTTCTGGTAGCTATGTAGTTATCTCCCTTTAACTTAACTCTCTGTTATTTGTTCTGTAACATGGTATTGAACTCACAACTCTTTGGGTCAAGTCACTGGAACTAACCAACGTCTATATCTACTGGGCTATGTGATCATAATAAAGGGTTTGATTTGAAATTTCTAGCATCTGACGAAGGCCAGAGTGTACAATGGTCGAAATGTCATAATAATGGCAGTAAAGATGAGGACAATAGTCCAAACAGTGTAAATACTAAATTATCTTAGAAGTATAGACAAACAAAGAAAATAATGTTGAATTAAGTAGAAATATCTTATTTCAAAGCAATATATTAAATAGCAAAATCATATGTAAATCCGTCACATAACACTGATACAAAGTAGACAGTTTGGGATGTACAGAGAATCAGCTCTTCTTTTATAATAAAGATTAGAGACATTCTCCAAGTGAACAAATGAATTCATCAACAATATTGGTTTGCTGAAGTTTTGATCTTTTGTTATATTGGTGGTGGCGTTTTAACTTTTTTAGAGTTTACAATAAGCACAGATACCATAAATAGTCACTTAAAATGAAATGCATGGTTGTCAGCAAAAGGCCCCTGCAACCTGCAATTTACAAACTAGAGATAGCAAATTCAAACAAGTACAGCCATTTAAAACTGAGGATGGAAAATGTGAAACTGAAATCCAAAGATGCATTGGCCTAGTGAAAAGTACCTTTCAAAAGCTAAGCAAAGTATTAAGGAATAGAAAAATTCATTAGAAACAAAGAAAAGAGTGCTGATCAGTCTCATATATTGCAGTGAATATTGGACAATCTCACTGCAGATGAAAAAGAAACTTGAAGCCACAGAAATGTAGTTTTACAGAAGGGTGCTGAGAATATCATGAACTGAACAGGTGAGCAACAACAAAGTTCTAAAGATAATGGAACCAAAAAGAACACTTATACCTAACATCAGAAAGAGATAGTTGAAATTTCTAGGTCACATAATGAGGAAAGTGGGATTGGAAATTTTGACACTCACAAGATATGCTGAAAGTAAGATGACAGGAAAACAAAGCTTTTGCTAACTAAAGATATTGATGGTAGAGCAAAGTTTAGGAGAGATTATAAAAAAAATAATTATTAAGAACTGCAAGGAACAGGAAATTATGGAGAGACATAATTACCAACATCTTGAAGGGACATGCCATATACAAGATGATATGTTAAGTACTCCAGATCACAAATATAAAAAAAGAAAAAAAATTATTTACTTTTTTTTATTAAATTTTGGAAAAGTAAATATGTCTAGAAGGATGTGTGTTGTGGTGCAATGCATATTAGCTCGAAATGAGAAATTGAAGATCCAAGCTCTATACCCAGTTGAATTGGTTACATTCACTTACGTGCAAATATCCTTGAGAAAGATATGAATCCATCTCTTCTCCCTCCAGCTATGGGTTGAATAGCAGGGCAGATTGGGTTTTATAGCCTTGGTTGGCAACCAGTCCACTGCAGAAAGTAATGGCAAGCTATTGAAGGAAAATTCCAGTGTTTATCAGATTTCAGTGTCATACTTTCTGTCAAAAAAAAATAAATAAATAAAAATAATGATTATTTCTGGTCATAATATCTATTGTACCACTCCACTTTTTTTGTAGTAAGTGATGAATTTATTTGGGGTAATAAATTCATCACTTAGGAAAACTGAGTGCATGGTCATCAGCAAAAGGTACAACCCAAAATGCCAAATAAATGTAGGAGATACTAGAATCAAGCAAGTACAACAATTTAAATACCTAGGAAGTGTCCAAACTGGAGATGGAAAATGCGACACGGAGATCCGAAGGCAAATTGGCATGGCAAAAGACGTGTTCCAGAAGCTGAGCAAAGTACTAACAGACAGGAAAATCTCACTGGAAACAAAGAAAAGAGTGCTGGACTGCTACATGATGTCAGTTCTTTAATACGGCAGTGAATGCTGGACAATATCATCGAAAATGAGGACAAAACTGGAAGCAGTGAAAATGTGGTTCTACTGAAGGATGCTGCAGATATCGTGGACTGAGCACGCAAGCAACAATGAGGTGTTGGAAAGAATGGCAAGAAAAAGGAAATTGATATTGAGCATCAGGAAGAGACAACTGAAGTTCCTGGGACATGCAATGAGGAAGGAGAGCCTGGAGAACCTGATACTGACTGGCCAAATAGAAGGAAAGAGAGACAGGGGAAGGCAACAGATAACATATCTGCAGGGCCTGATCAGGTGGTTGACGGAACGGGGGTTGACAGGAGTAACGGGAGCAAACATACTAGGAGCCACAAGGGATAGGGAGAGAACCATGGAGAACCATGATTGCCTACGTCCTGAAAGGACAGGGCACATAGAAGAAGAAGAAGATGAATTTATTTATTTATTTACATTTTTGAATTTTTTTACTGATAGTATGTATCAGATTTGTATTAGATTTGTTGGAAACAAAGAAGAGAGTACTGGATTGGTATGTGGTGTCTGCTCTTTAATATGGCAAAAAATGATGGAAAATCTCATCATAGATGAAGGAAAGACTTGAAGCAACCAAAACGTGGTTCTACAGGAGGATGCTGAGGATACCTGAACTGAACATGTTAGCAACAACAAGGTTTTGGAGAGGATGGGAAGAAAAATTAAACTGAAAAGGAAAAGACAGCGGAAGTTTCATTGACCTATAATGAAGAGAGAGTGAGCTTGGAGAATCTGAGAATCACAGGACAGACAGGGTGAAAGCAATGTATGACATACTTGATGGGCTTGAGCAAATAGATAGCAGAGCAAGGTTTGGGAGGGGTAATGAGAGAAGGGGTGTTAAGAGCTACAAGGGATATGAAGATGTAGAATTCCATGATCGCCTATATTCTGAAGGGGTACTACATATAGAAGATGATGAGATTTCTTACACTTGTGATTATATTTTGCAATGAATATTTTAATGCTATTAATTTGGCAAACTTGGCCCTTTGAGCCTGCAAAAAAACAGTGTTAAAAGAACCAGTTTTTCCTTGACACCACTATTGTTTTAATTACCTTTACTCCTCAGCAATGTTTATTGCTCTAAAAAGTGATGATAAGAATTATAATAAAACATTATAATAAAAGAATTATAATAAAACATTATAATAAAAGAATTATAATAAAACATTATAATAAAAGAATTATAATAAAACATTATAATAAAAGAATTATAATAAAACATTATAATAAAACATTATAATAAAACATTATAATAAAAGAATTATAATAAAACATTATAATAAAAGAATTATAATAAAACATTATAATAAAAGAATTATAATAAAACATTATAATAAAAGAATTATAATAAAAGAATTATAATAAAACATTATAATAAAAGAATTATAATAAAACATTATAATAAAAGAATTATAATAAAAGAATTATAATAAAACATTATAATAAAAGAATTATAATAAAACATTATAATAAAACATTATAATAAAAGAATTATAATAAAAGAATTATAATAAAAGAATTATAATAAAAGAATTATAATAAAACATTATAATAAAACATAAACATCTGGTGAAAGTGAATTTACACATTTATTTTTGTTCTTGAGAATTTACAACAAAAGTATTAAATGCTATTTAATTATTAGATTGTTTATTTACAAGAATAATTTTATATTTACAACATTTTAAAAACAACAATATTTATCATTTACCAATTTATAAAGAAACAATTATGAAAACTTTTTTTGTTAATAAATTTATAAAGATTTACTAAATTATTCAAATATATAAACCAAATATAACTAAATTGTTATTTACTATTTTATTAAGTTCCACTCAACTAGCAAGTAGGTAATGTTTTACTAACCATTCCAATAAACAATATAATAGTGTAAAGTTATTATTTTTTTCCTTTTTTTAAAATTTTTTCCAAGGCTAGTTTAATTAGTTTATCTCTTATGCATTTTGGGAAATTATTGTTAATTAATGTTTGTTTTATATTTTTTTTCATTTATAAAATATTTTGCTTTCAGAGTATAAGTGTGCTCTATTTATTAGATTGTTTATAGTAGCTATTTTTATCTGTGTAGGCATTCACTGTTGTAGTTGAGTTAGCATGGATGAAAGCAAAATACTTATCTATCTAATCTAAATCTAATCTATCTAAATCTAATCTATCTCAATTTATTTATAAATGGAACTTTGTCTGTGTGTGTATATGTGTGTGTGTGTGTCTGTTACCTATAGACTCTGAAATGGCTGAACTGATTTTCTTGAAAATTTACACAGTTGTACAATAAGCGTCTGCGAGTGTTCTTACTAGGTTTTGTGTCGAGGTACCCCTGATAAATATTGAAAATCGATAATCGAAAAAATCAGGTTATAGAAGGAGTGGTCTGATTTTAATCAAATTTGATACACTCATAGACAAAGACATAAGAAATGATATTCAGAAGTTTCAAGGTTGCATTTCTTACAATAGTGCAGAAAATCGATAATATATATATATATATATATAGAAGGCAAGATGTTTGTGTCTGTGTCTGTTTATCTGTCTGTATGTCCTTTATACAAATCCACAATTTTTATCCAATTCTAACCAAACTTAACACAAATATTCTTTAGGCTGAGTCTGAGCTCCAGGACCATGGATTAGTTTTAAAGCTTTCATTACACACGAGCAACGTCGGGCTATACTGCTAGTAATATAAATATTGACACCCACTAAAACATGAAGACCTGGTACTTGTGAGATCTGACATGACGGCTATTGAAGAATGAAGATCTTTGTGTGCTCTGCCTCTTCTGAATATAAGCGATCATGGCTCTCCTCAATTCCTATCCTTTCTAGCTCTTAATAAACTTTGTATTTCTGTATTTCTCCCAAGCCCTGTCCACCATCCATTTAGTCAAGCTCATTAAGTATGTGTTATGTCTTCTTTCATTGTACCTCTTGACTTCTATCTGTCCGCTGAGTAACTGATTTTTCAAGTTCTCTTTTCTCGTTATATGCCTCAGAAATCTCAACTGTCTTTTTTAGTATTAGTTTCCTTTTGGGTTTCATTTTTTCCAAAATTTGGATATCCAATATTCCTTTGGATCTCACTCTCAAATTTTTTAAGCACTCTTTCCTCAGTACGAGAAATCAAATATTTTTTTGTTAATATTGTGAACATGTTTGTATTGTGTGTTTTTTAATGATTTCACCTTTAGCAAGGCAATACAGTTACTAAGGTTCAAGAAAGTTTCTTAAGCAAGAAGTACAAGAGAAGAAACTCTTATCATAGAACTTACAGTTACATCTAGCAATTTCAACTGTAAAATGATGAGTTCTTACTGCTAATCTAATAATGTGGTTAAATCAATAAAGTCTAGGTAACATAGTGCACACTTTATCAGAACAATTACCATGAAAGTATTTAAAGAAAATGCACAAGAAAGCTACATTAAGATAGTGGGAAAGTGACTGATGCCAAGAAGCCAGGCCAAGAATAATAATATTGCAGATTCTTCTTTGGATTTTATCAAGAATCTTTAAACATATTGCAGTGGCACCAGACAACATGTGGCTGCAATATCCAAAGCAAGGATGAATGGTAAACTTATAAGATATATTCTGGTGAGAAAAATTGTCTAGCACAACATGATGAACTAACTTTGCTAGCAGCAGACCTAGAAATTGACTCAATATAATCTCTCTACTTCATGTTAACAGAAAACAGTCTAAGAAGATGCAATGAATCACTCTCATGGAAGTTAGCACCAGCCATTCTGACAGAAGGTAAAAATGCTTTTATCAGATGATTAAATGTAAGTGACTCTATCTGGCATATTTTTTATAGCCGCATCTCTTTCTGGATCCAGTTTTTTTCCTTTACTGTCAATGATCTGCCCTAAATATTTTATCTTCTTTAAGAAGAAATTGCATTTTTCAGCACTCAATTTGAACCTGTATTCCTCAATTCTCAGAAATACTGAAATATTTGGAAAAAAAAAGTACACCAACTCACACGGCAAATCGGCTACAGCGTTGGAGTGTAATTTTATTGAATTATAATTTCAAAATAGAATATGTGCCTTCAAAGAAGCCAGGTCACCCTGATGGGTTATCAAGATTGATACCTGAATATATGGAACCATTGGAAGAAACAGTAGTAGCGACGCTAAGAGATGAAAGTGAATTGTTGAGCCTGGTATGCAACACTGTTAGAGAACTACTGGTTACACTAGATGTGAAAAAGCAGTGGAGAATAATGATTTCATTTAAAAAAATGAAAAAGCAAGTCTAGTTGATCAAAAAATCTAAAATGCAATTAGTGTGTCACTGTTTTCAATCTGCGAACAGGTATTACTAAACGCAGATAGAGCTGTAATGCTAGGTACTCTGCAAAAGAAAATTCTCAAAGAGTTTCACACTAGCCATCCAGGGATTTTGAGAATGAAATTTCTAATGAGAAGCTATACCTATTGGCTGAGGATGGACCAAGACATAGAAAACTTGGTGAAACAGTGCAGAGGATGTCAAGTGGCAGCAAGTGATCCACCGGTAAAGATTCAACCATGGCCAAAGACAGATGTCCCATGGACTCAATTGCATATCAACTATGCAGGGCCCATAAATAGATCTTATTACCTAATTATTGTGGACAGTTTCACTAAGTGGCCAGAAATTGTTAAGTGCAGACATCCGACTGCAACAAATAAAATAAACACACTTAATGAAATTTTTAGTTGCGTTGGTCTCCCTAAAATGGAATGCAGTTTATGGGAAGAAAATTCAAGGAATTCTGTTCATCATTGTTTATTGATCATGTGACAATGCCAGTCGATCATCCAAGATCGAATGGACAGGCAGAAAAATTTGTGGACACCTTTAAACAAGTGTTAAAGAAAAGTCAAGGTGTGGACACGAATGAAAGAAGTATTCAGAAATTTTTGGCAGTATATAGGATCACACCAAACCTGAATATGACGTCATGATTATCACCAGCAGAGTTAATGTTTCCAAGGAAAATACACTCTGTCTTTGACATTCTGTTGACTAGTCCCACAAAGAAAACTGCTAAAAAAGAAAATCAGGTGACAAAATTTTTTTCAAGAACTTTAGGGCTGGAAAATGTATTGGGAAGAAGGAATGATAACCAAAAGAATTGGACAGGTCATATATGACATAAAAGGGGAAAAAATTTTGGTGCAAAAGACATTAGAATCAATTGAGACCCAGACACACTACAGACATCATGGAAAATACCAAAGAAATTCCAATGGAAGTCCTGTATGACACATTTGAAATTCTTGTTCCAGCAAGTCAACATTTGCCAATGGGGGTATTTCTGACCTCAAGGCCAGAGGTACCAGTGTGTCAAACACCACCACAGCAGGGAGGATTGAGGTGAAAAAGACTTAGGAAAAATGTCAACTGATTATCTCCATACCCTAAAAAAGAGAAAATATTGAAGCTAAATTTCACGGGAAAATTTAGCTGGGTGGGGTGTGATGTAATGAATATGCATACACCTTGGTTTTCCCTCACGGTAATATGATCGGCTACTGACTATGCCTATTGCATAAGCCTACATCTCAGCATACTGCCTACGACTACGATGAGCACCAGTCCATTACAGCTACATGCTACATGCTAGATTGTCCTACCTGGTTATATTTGCCAAAACTGTGTAGCTACTTCAAATAATATATATATCCCTTTCTGAGACATATCAAAATTTAAGCGCTTTTTTTTATTATTGTATACAATAAAATGTAATTGTCAATGTCATAACAGTATTAGTAAACATAATTGTATATGTAATCTTAAAATAAATGTTATCATTTACTGTCCACCTACTTTTGGACCACCCTGTATATATAAGATATATTTGGCAGCAAGTATTCATCCAAACAAGTTTGCTTAAGAAAAAATGATAATGTCTATTCAATTTTTTATTGTATTTTTACATTTTTTATATAAGGTGGTGAGTATTGAAATTGAAATTGAAATTGTGTATAAATTATCCAAACTGTTGTCCTCATCTTCATTGTTAGCTTCACAGCATTTTGGCCATTGTACTTTCCAGTCGGGATGTGCGTTGTGGTACAGTGGATATTGGCTCGGAACGAGAAACCGGGAAGCCGAGTTCGAATTCCAGTTGAATCTATTGTATTCACTTACACGCAAATACCCTTGGGAAAGGTATTAATCCATCTATTCCTTCCAGTTATGGGTTAAATAGCAGGACAGATTGGGTTCTATAGCCTTGGTCGGCAACCAGTCTACCGCAGAAAACAATGGCAACCTACTGCGGGATAATCTTCTGCCCAGTCAGTCATGTCTCGAAAGAGACATGATCGCCCAAGCGTGTATCACGTATGGCACTTAACTGACTGACTTTCCAGTCTTCTACAGTTGATATACATTGGAATTTGGACCAAATTTTGATATACATTGGAATTTGAACCAAACCCATTATTTGGTAGATTGTTCTTGTTTCATGTGCTATGTTTTTCTTGATATCTAGTATGCTACAAAAAAGAAAAGAAAATTTATCCACAGTAACCACCATTGGTTCTGAATTTTGATAGTTATGGAGCTCTTCATGAAGAGCAGGGACACTGGACCATGTGTGGCAGCAATATTTTAAGTATGAATGAATGGTTAGTTAAGTGCCATACATGATATTCTTCTTCATGTGCCATGTCACTTCAGGGTATAGGCAATCATGGACTTCTACTTGGTCCTGTCTCTTGTCGCACTCAATATTTTTCCTCCTGGTATCTCTCCCAAACCCTGCTTTGCCATCCATTTGATCAGGCCTATCAAATAAGTCTCTTGTACATTTCCCTGTCTGTCTTTACTTCTGTCCTGCTAGTATTAAATTCTCCAGGCTCTCCTTCCTCATTACACATCCCAGGAACCTCGGCTGTCTCTTCCTGATGTCTAGTATGAACTAACTTCTCACTTGCATCCTCTCCAAAAACTCATCGTTGCTCATATGCTCAGTACATGGTATCCTCAGCATCCTTCTGTAGAACCAATTTCTGCTGTCTCAAGCATCTCTTTCATTCTTAAGGAGATCATCCAACATTTATTTCTGTACAGAAGGACAGATATCATATAGCAATCCAGCACTTTATTTTTTTTGTTTTCAATGAGATTTCCTGTTTCTCAATATATTGGTTAGCTTTTGAAATGTGTCCTTTGCTATGCCAATGCATTTTTGGATCTCAATGTCACATTTTTCATTTGAAACTTAACTGTGCTCATATCAACTGTTTCGTTTCCATAAACATTTAGCAAGTGTCAATGAATATCAATTGGTGCAATTTTTCTGTATGGAGGAATTAGTTGATACATTTCTGATTTGCAGGCAGTATTATGTCAGACACCATTTTGCCAAACTACTGCCTGTAACAAAGTGAAAATGAATTATAGATATTGGAAGGAATGTTATAAGTACACATATTAAAAATGAAAGCAATACTTTCTGAGTGAACCTTTTATAATCTTTCTATCTTATATCAATGATTGTGAAAGAGCTAAGATATAGATATATAAGGAGTGGCTACACTACCTATTCAGATAATAAAAACTTTTTTAATTGTGACGCTGATTCAATTACTTGGATTTAGTATGCAGTCAGTAAATTTAGTTTAATTTTGTTCAAGTCCCAGGTGTCAAATACTTGTCTATAATTTTATAGGCTAACAACCACTTCACGTTAAATTACTGGTTCCTATACAATCATGTCTCTCTTGATTCATGACTGACTAGGTAGAAAATTTTCACGCAGCAGGTTGCTATATTTTTCTGTGGTAAACTGGTTACCAACAAAGGCTATAGAACTCAATCTACCCTGCTATTCAGCCCATAGTTGGAGGGAGAAGAGATGGATTAATACCTTTCCCCCCAAAAATTTGAACTCTTCTCTCAAATTTCTCATTATGAGCTAATATCCACTGCATCACAATGCACAATTGATAGACACTACTTAAATTATCTTGTCTACTCATATAAGACAGGAACCAATTTTTGTTGATTAGGAAATTAAGCAACATTGAACCTGGTTTGTTAGATGGGTGAGTGCTTGGGAATACTAGGTGCTGTAAGCTTGGATGTGTGGGTGGTGAAGTAGATAATGGCTCAGAAGTTTTAATCAGAAAACCAAGTTCTAGTTCCTGTTGAGTTTGTTATATTCACTTATGTACAAATGTGCTTGGGGATAAGTATGAAACCACCTATTTTCCCACTTGCTATGGGTTAATTAGTAAGACTTTCATCACTAAAACCATTAAATGCTTGCAATGTAAAAGTATTCTCTGATTTTAAATAATCTGCAAAGGGTTAAGTTGTAAAACATGAATACATATAATTTGACATTTTCTCTATTTCATGATTTAATTCCAGCAGTAGGGAAGGGAAAAATATTATAAATTATATTTTAGGGAAGGAAAAAAAAATATAAATTATTTTTACTGTGTCCTTTCAGTCCTTAAAAAATATTCACAATTCTGACATGACCCCAGCTGTTTTGGAATTTACCTGGTCAGGTCTAGTTTTTATAGGGCAATGAGTAAGAGGAAGCCGCTAAATAGATGAACTTTCACCCTATCTCATTCAGTGTTGACAGTGCACTTGTTTGTAAAGTGTTTAGAATGTGCAAGTTTTATGCATGTGTGCATCTGGGTAGGGGAATATCTTTTTAAAATGGCTGCTTTTTGCATTGTACAGGGAGTTTTTTTTTATCTTGTTAATCATTGTTATCCCACCCCTTGCAAAAAAGAAAAGGTTCCTCTCTTTCTCTCTCCACCCTAGAGACAACAGTCTTTTTCCCATTCCAAATATTATCTTAGATTGCTCAATTTGGTCAATCAGTCATTTACCTATCATTCAACAACTCAGCTGGTTGATCTAGTTTTTTTTTTTACTTTTAATTTAGTCTGATGTTTATCCAAGAATTTGGTCTTATTTTAATTTGTTAAACTTTTTTATTATTATTGTTGTTGTTGTTGTAGTTTTTTTTTCGTTTATTGTTTTGGTTTCACTCTCTTTCCACTTGTGGGGGCAATATGTTATTGAGCAGAGCTAAGGTCAACATGACTGACCCAGAAGCTAGACGGTATGACTCACAAAAACACTCATTGGTTTGGCTCAATGGAAATTGAACAGGACTGGTGGGCACAAGATTTTATATTCTTACCAAAGGTACACAATGAATTTTTATGTTTACATTGTTTGGATTCTTGTCCTTGTAGTGGATAAGAAATTAAGACTTAAAACCAACCCTCTTCACTTTTACAAAAATTCACAATGACGTATGAAACCCTGGATTTTCCCAAATAGAAAAAGGATTGACCATGTGCTTAAAGAAAAAGTCGAAACCAGATTTTGCAAGTAGGTGTTAAAATGATTTTTGACCAAAGGGAGCGACTTTGCAAGACCAAAAGGACTTCGAGTAAGTGCAAAAAATCTAGATTACAATAAAAGGACTTCATCAGTGTCAGTCAGTCAGAGAGACTCAGATGGGAGCAGCGAGAGACACAGCTAAAATGTAATGAGAAAACCTTATGTCAACTCAGACATTCATCCTCCTCCTCCTGCTGATTTTCTCTACTTCTTCATCAAAAAACATTCCTACTGAATAAATACATACATACATACATACATACATACGTACATATGCATATACTCTTTCAACAGTTACTACTACAAACATTTTCTACAAATCTTGATACCCATAACTATATCATTGAACATGAACTCTACCCTTAACTTCTTAATAATGTTTCTAATTGCACATAAACTTTTACAACTTGTGTTATTCTTTTCTTTTAATAAATTTCTATTTTAAAATGCAAAGGGTATATTTTATTCTTACACTATTCCACACAATTCCACATATTCCAACCTGCCAGCAACCAACCTTCTGATAATTCTTCTGATGATAATTCTGGATAAAACTTGTAAGGAGTTCAGTTATGTATGATACAAGGCCAAATCAAAGAAACATTAACCATCTCCTCACAGCTTCATTCTCGTCTTTATTGTCATATTCGTGACATTTTCGTTATTCTATGCTCAGGCTTTCTTCAGGTGATATACATTAGAATTTCTATCATTTCAGAAGTGGGGTCGTGTTTATTAAATAAAATGCTGTCAACGTTATCCCTGATTTCTTAAAGAGTTATTTCTACTTTGCTTTTATTTACAAAAATTTTACGCAGCAGGTTGCTGTTTTTGTCTACTCATATAAAACAAGGAACAATTTTTGTTGATTAGCATTCATTAGATATCCCGTTACCAACAACATTTGTCAGAATTGAAAAATATTTGTATTTTTAATTATTTTAGAAGCAGGATCATGTTTATAACATACAGTGTCAAATTGATTGCTGATTTCTTAAAGAGTTATCTGGATTTTGTTTTTATTTACAAATGCCAAGTTTAAAACTGTGCTTACATCATTGATAATTGCAAAGTTCAACAGATTGTGAAAAAGGACATCCTCAGTGATGTGCAGATAATCAATGATAAAAGCACAATATCAAAATCAATGATAAAAGCACAATATCAAAATTGATATTGTGCTTTTATCATTGATTATCTGCACATCACTGAGGATGTCCTTTTTCACAATCTGTTGAACTTTGCAATTATCAATGATGTAAGCACAGTTTTAAACTTGGCATTTGTAAATAAAAACAAAATCCAGATAACTCTTTAAGAAATCAGCAATCAATTTGACACTGTATGTTATAAACATGATCCTGCTTCTAAAATAATTAAAAATACAAATATTTTTCAATTCTGACATTGATTATCTGCACATCACTGAGGATGTCCTTTTTCACAATCTGTTGAACTTTGCAATTATCAATGATGTAAGCACAGTTTTAAACTTGGCATTTGTAAATAAAAACAAAATCCAGATAACTCTTTAAGAAATCAGCAATCAATTTGACACTGTATGTTATAAACATGATCCTGCTTCTAAAATAATTAAAAATACAAATATTTTTCAATTCTGACAACGGGATATCTAATGAATGCTAATCAACAAAAATTGTTCCTTGTTTTATATGAGCAGACAAGATAATTTATATAGTGTCTGTCAATTGTGCATTTTGGTGCAGTGGATATCAGCTCAGAATTAGAAATTTTAGAGAAGAGTTCAAGTTTTTTTTGTGAAAGGTATTAATCCATCTTTTCTTCCTCCAACTATGTGTTGAATAGCAGGTTAGATTGAGTTCTATAGCCTTGGCTGGCAACTAGTCTACCACAGAAAGAAATGGCAACCTACTGCAAGAAAATTTTCTACCTAGTCATGAATCAAGAGAGACATGATTGCCCAGGCATGCATCATATATGGCACTTAACTGATTATCAGTTGATTATGTTCTATTTATCAAATTTAATTGACCAGAAGTATATTTTGGAGTAACTATTTCTCTTCATAAAGCCATAAATTTGTGCCTCTCTCTCTTTCATATATATATATTGTTAAGAGGATGCATTTATATATAAAAATAATAATATCTAAAAAATTGTAGTAAGGGATTCTATTGAGTCATGCATGTTATTCCAAAAAAATTTTAATTTATGAAGTAGTTGTTAAATAGAGAAATTAGGAATAGAACGTTTTGGAAGATTGTAGAAAATTCCAGTAGATTTGAGAGAATTTGAAAGGTTCTAGAAATATGCAAATTAGGTGTTAGCCCCTATAAAAATAGGTTTTGGGCCGACAGTAGTCAGCTGTTACCAGGGTTTGCTGACGTTAACAACTCCGGTTCTGATTCAAGGATTTATATCCAGCCAAAAGAATCTCAGAAAAGTCGTACTGACTAAAATTTGAAAGAGTTATTAACAGGATGTACTGACCTTATCAGCTTTGGCTTTGATTCAAGGATTTATATCCAGCTGAAAGAATTTCTACGTAGTCGATGACCAACTAAAACTTGAAAGAGTTGTTACCAGGGTTTACTGACATTATCAACTCCTGTTCTGATTCAAGGATTTATATCCAGCCAAAAGAATTTCATAGAAAAGTCATACTGACTAAAATTTGAGAAAGTTGTTAAAAGGATTTGCTGACATTATCAACTCCAGTTTTGATTCAAGGATTTATATCCAGCCAAAAGAATCTCATAGAAAAGTCCAACCAACTAAAACCCGAAAGAGAACCTCATGGAACTATATGGGTAAATACATATTTTTGACTCTTTCATTGACCAAACAAATAATTAGTCTTTATATACACATTTAAGGATTTTCAAAAAAGTTAACTTCTTTGCCAACGTAACTAAGTAAAGATATTTGACACCTTACCTTCCCCTTCTCTCCTTGTAACACTCACCAGTAGTAAACTCTATGTCTCTTCTTTTGAATGCAACAAAAATAGTATATTTATAAATATTTTATTTGGTGTGTTTGTGAATTAATATTTGTCTGTGTTTTAACTCTGAATTTTGGTCAATCATTTTTCTTTTTTTCTTTTTGTTACACTTAACCTATAACCAAATTAGGGGCTCATCCATCTCTATCATAACAAAACATATATATATATATATATATAAAGGAAAACTCAACACATCATTTAAATTGGTTATAAATTATAATTAATTTCAATGAGCTAAATTAGCTCATTTCATCAGACCACACATTATTCGTTCTCATCAGACCACACGTTCTATTCTGTACAAAAGTTTTTCCACTGAATGGAACGAATATTGTGTAATCTGATGAAATGAGCTCATTGAAATGAATTATAATTTATAACCAATTTAAATGATGTGTTGAGTCTTCCTTTATAAATATCATATTGCTCTGGATAACATCCATTGAGCTCTCTATACATATATAACACTTAGTATTTTATATCAAGTTGATCTTTTTGGATTATCCTTGCCATTTACAGACTGGACATCTCTCTCTCTATATATATATATAGTCAAACATTATATTTGAAGCAGGAAAAAATGTACAGTAATTTTTAGCAACGCAGTTTTCTGGTTACATTTGTTACTATAAATCACACCCGTGAAGATGATCTTGAAAAGAGGTAGAAAGGACTTGGGTAGCTTAAGAAATGAATGAAAATAATATCTGTTAATGTTACAGCTCATTTCTGACATCTTTTGATTGTAATACACAAAAGATTATCCGTGAGTATGAATGGATTTTATTAAAAATAAGCAAACATAGTGTTTGCAATTTATTTAATCTGACATGTTTAAAACATATATATATATATATATATATATATTGTCATCCACAGACAGATCTGTTTTGCTGTATCACAGCTCATCAGTACGGTTAAACTCCGATTGCCACATAACCCAGGCTCGAAACCCGACCAAATTGGCATCAGTCGGCAACTCTACCCCTGGGCCACGGGGTGTTCGGTGGAAGAAGGCAGTATTTTTAGCCCATATCATATTACATGCTCAATAGCTAGAGTGCTCCAATTCATTTTACTGAATGAGCAATGCGTACACGCTAGAGTGGCTACTGTTTTTCAAAGTCTACCTTTCTTCCAGAGTGCTCAATCAGGGTGTGAGAGCGTATGTATATATATATATATATACTAGTTAAAGACCAACAATATTCAAACACATGCATAGGTTGAACTAATACTACATTATCAGTCTGATTAACTTGATATTTATTCAATAATATTTCAGTTGAATTGAATATTACCAACTCACATAAGAACAAGACAGCATCAATAAGTTTTAACAAATTTTCAAACAAGCATGCTAAATATATAGTATATCTAAAAAGACACAAAGACAGAATATGAAACAAATTGATGCATGAAGATATAGTAATGATGATATTTGAAAAAAATAACATTAGGTGTTAGAAGTCTATTTGTGTCTGCTCATAACAATGGCCAACTTGTCCACAAAGAGGCTAAGTCTTTGTTAGTTGACAGAACAAAACACCTAGTTTTTAACCATCTTGGTTCTTCTGACTACTGGCAATCTTCTATTGATAAAGCAGAATGTCTTACAAGTAAATACTCCTCAAATTCTACTCTTGACTCATCTGGAGTATATTTGCCTGAATTTTTACTTAGAACAGTGAACCTTAGATTGTTGCTCTGTCGAAGGCATTTGACAAGGTTTGCATATTGGTATCTTCATAAGCTGAAAAGTCATGGTATTTCTGGATTAATTTTTGAACTGATTCAGTCTTATCAAATTGCAAAATGAAAGTTGAGTTGAATGGTCACTGTTCTAGATCTTTTTTACATTAATGCAGTGCTCTAACCTTTGACCCATGTTGTTCCTAATTTTCATCAACAACCTTCCTGATGGCATCAATTTTCAATATGGTATCTATGCTGATAATACGACCATTTATTCTTGTCTTAATAACACTGAGCAGTTTAATAACTGGCAGCAAATCTCAAAATAATCTTTCTATTATTAAATGAGGAAAGAAATGGCTGGTTAATTTTAAAACCTCCAAAATTAAATTCCTCTCTTATAATTGTCTGAGAGAACCTTTTTTACTTTCTAACAACATGTCTGATGCTAACTTCGGGGAGAGTGATTCATTGCATCTTCTCAGACTAAAGTTTTCCACTGATATGAAGTAGAAAGATTGGTTTGAATCAATTGCTAGGTCTGCTGCTAGGAAGGTTGGTTCAGTATGCTGTGCTAGACAATTTTTCTCACCAGAATCTCATATATGGTCTACCATTCATCCATGCTTAGAATATTACTGCTACATGTTGTCTAGTGCTCCTGCTATATATTTAGAAATTCTTGATAAAATCTAAAGAAGAATCTGCAATATTATTGTTTCTGACCTGGCATCTTGGCTTCAATCACTTTTCCACTGCCTTAAGGTAGCTTCCTTGTGGCTTTCTATAAGTACTTTTATAGTAATTTTTCTGATGAACTTTTCCACAATGGTACGTAGACTTTAACCACAGTATTAGTTTAGTAAGAAGGTCTCATCATTTTACATTTGAAATAGCTAGATGTAACTGTAAGTTCTATACTAACAGTTCCTTCTCTCATACTTCTAAATTGTGGAACTCTCTTTCCAGTTTCTTACTTCCCAGTCAACATTGATCTTTGAAAATTTAAATGCAATGTCATTTGTTATCTTCTGTCTTCTTAATTCTTGTTCTTTTAATGTTTTCTCTCCTTAATTTTTGTCTTTTTCTCATATTTTCTTAAATTCAGTAACACTTCACATCTTTGTGGTTTTATTGCCCTACTTGTTAATATTTCAGCACATAGTTGATGTTTAGCCCTCCCTGCTATCCTTTATTATTTTTTCTAGGAGATCATGTAGTTTTCTTTTTATATCTGCTACTAACACAGTGTCATCTACTTTTTAGATTATGCCCACCTAGAATACATTTTGATAAGGTTGCCAGCTCTCTTATAATTGTCTATGTATAATACCAGTGTGTATTTGTAAATTTAAAACAATTAAAAACTAAATCTAAACTTATTTATAAATGGAACGTTGTCTCTGTGTGTGTGCGTGTGTCTGTGTGTGTGTGTCCCCATTACCTATAGTCTCCGAAATGGCTGAACCGATTTTCTTGAAAGTTTACACAGTTGTACTATAAGCATCTGCGAGTGTTCTTAGCTAGGTTTTGTGTCAAGGTACCCCCGATAAATATTGAAAATTGATAATTGAAAAAATCAGGTTATAGAAGGAGTGGTCCGATTTTAATCAAATTTGATACATTCATAGACAAAGACATAAGAAACGATATTCAGAAGTTTCAAGGTTGAAGCTCTTACAATAGTGCAGAAAATCGATAATATATATATATATATAAAAGGCAAGATGTTTGTGTGTGTGTCTGTTAATCTGCCTGTATGTCTGTATTTTTTTTTCAGCCCTTTTATTTTAGTATTTGCTTTGGGTTTGGCTCTAAGTAGGTATAATTTTAGTTCTTAGTCTCAGCCATGATACCACTTACTCAGAGGACTTATTTAGCCTTCAAAATTCAGTTTACGACGAAAAAACTTGTTTGATATCTATACCAGGAAATGAAAATTTGACTTACATCCATTCATTTTTCTTTCAGTCTATGGTTTTGCTTTAACTGGAAACAACTATTGCTTTTTAGTCTTTCGTGCCAATGTCCAAAGAGTATGAGATCCAGGATCATGGATTAGTTTTAAAGCTTTCATTACACCTGAGCAATGCTGGGTTATACTGCTAGTCTTGTATAAATAGATGGCAGAACAAGGAATGGGAGAGATAATAATAATAGAAATCTCAAAGGCTCAAAGAATATGAAGTTTTGGAAGACCATTACTGTTGATATTCTGAAAGGACATAGTACATAGAAGTACTGTAGATTCAAAAAAGAAAAAATCATATATAACCCAAATCAATAACTGTGTGGATTTCTAATCACTTTAAATACCTCAGTATATGAATCAGTGATAACAAATTTAGTATAGGTGATAAGGAAATTGAACATAGACTAGGCTGTGCTAAGTGTAGACTCAGCCAGCTTTTCCACAAAGCCATAACAGGAATGTAAAAATACAAGTCAAGTTCTTGAATAGACTTGTCAGATAAAGACTTTCATATGTATACCATGCATGGCACCAAATTTATTCAGGAATATTTAAATTGTCAGCTATATATAACTATTTTGACTGATTAATGATTAAAAATGGTGAATTCAAGTGAATGAAGCCTTGAAGGTCTTAGTGAGCACTATACTTCTTTGAACATTGTTGGCTGGCTTTACAGAATCACAAACAATGAACTGTACCAGATAAGAGAAACTACATTGCCTGAGGACTTTCAACAACAGCAACAACTAAAATGGATAGCACATGCAACATGAAATGAAATGGCTTTGATTGAAGAAAGAATGTAGGCCACGGCAAGGATCATCATTCATCAAACTTCATAGACTGGCATTAAAGAATCACAAAGAAAAACTGAGATAGCAGAAACCACATCATTTGAGGACATTTAACAGCAGCAACATCTAAAATGTATAGTACATGTCATTCAAAGAAAATAATGACATAAGCTGTTGATGTTTAATATTATATCAAATAACCTATTTTAATTAAAAATGGTTTTAAGAGAAAGAGTCTATAAATTTCAACTGAATGCTTCTCAGTCAGTGAATTTTGAATGGTTCTTTATTAGGAAACAGTTAATATTGTAATTAACATTATAGATGAGGTGTTGAAAGCAAGCAATGCTACTGATATATATTCCACCTTGAATATACACTCCTGATCAAAATTTTAAGACCACTTAAAAATTTTTAAAAAGAAATATTTTTTTACAGATAGATTTTAAACTTCTCCCACTTAAGGTTACCAATACTACAATCTAAAAGGTTATGGAAACAAAAATTTATATTCCAAACATTTTATTTAGAAATTTACATTTTTATAAAATGAGGTGATTTACACATGATCAAAATTATAAGACCAGAGACAAAAATTCTACGAAATTGTACAAAAAGTGTATGAAAACATTCAACAACTAAATTTAATAATGAGTTCTACCTCTACTGCTTTTGATGACTTCAAAAATTCTGTTGGGCATGCTAGAAATAAGCGTTTCCATTTAGGTGCAGGGGATGTTGCTCCAGCTTCTGAAGATGGCCTCATGAAGTTCATTTTTTGCCATTTCAATAAACATCTCTTGTCATCCATCCTCAAACATTTTCAATTGGGTTCAAGTCTGGTGAGCATACAGGATGTCCCAAGAGATGGACCCCATTTTCTTGTAGAAAGGTCAAGGTCCGTCTTGCTGTGTGGATTGCAGCATTATTATGTTGGAATAACCATCCATCCACACACAAACAATCACCCTCCATCATCAATGATGCTTTTTGTAGCATGCTAACATAACCAGCTACTGTTTGACAACCCAGCACGACCTGGAGCTCCATCATCCCTCTGTAAGAAAAGGCACCCCATACCATTAGGGACTCTCTACCACTATGACGTGTGGAGAAAATTTCAGGAGGCATCTTTTTGTTATGCCAATATCGTTGGAAGCCATCAGGATCATCTAGATTTAATTTTTTCTCATCCGAAAACAGGACTTTCTTCCACTTCTCAACATCCCATGTTTGGTTTTCACAACCAAACTTTAAGTAGTCCACCTTGTGATGTGGAAGCAGCTGAGGAATTTGTTTACACTTTTTATTTACCATGCCTTTTTGTCGTAAGTGTCGTCTGATGGTTATGGGACTGCAATCAGCATCTGTGACTGCCTTAATTTGACTAGAAAAAAGTACCGCCTCTTTCATAACAACCTGTCTTATTCTCTTACTCAATGCAGGAGAAAATTTTGGGGGCCTACCAGAGGATTTTGCTTTTCCATAATTCTCACTGTTCTTTAGAAAGTTGCAAATCACAGTTTTACTGTGATTTACCTTAGTTGTGATCGCCTGCTGACAAACCTTGCTTATGGAATTCTAGAATTCGACAACGCTCAACTTTGGTAAGTTTACTTGCTTTAGGCATGGTAACACCTTTATGCAATGATTGCTAATCTCTAACTGAACTAAAAACATTGGAATTACCATAGATCTAACAATTTATACCCCTGGTCTTATAATTTTGATCATGTGTATATCGCCTCATTTTATAAAAATGTAAATTTCTAAATAAAACGTTTGCAATGTAGCTTTTTGTTTCCATAATCTTTTAGATTGTAGTATTGGTAACCTTAAGTGGTAGGAATTTAAAATCTATCTGTAAAAAAAATATTTCTTTTTAAAGATTTTTAAGTGGTCTTAAATTTTTGATCAGGGGTGTATTATCAATCTTCAGAACTACATTGGCTAGTTATCAATATTGGAAAAAGCATTAACAGTTATTGACCTTGAAACCTGTTTTTTTTTTTTAATCATATCACCCCGAGCAAGGCAGTAATGCCACTGATGTGCAGGGGGGTATGTAAGAGTGAAAAGATTGGAAAAGAGAAAGTCTGGAACCACATCCTAAACAGGGAACAAGGGATGAGCCTCTTCACCTGTTCAATAGACGTGAGTGGAGTGTGAACTGAGCGATAGTTTAGTCTACCAGGAAAAAATTGTTTTAAGAGAAAGATTTTATAAATTTCAACTGAAAGTAGCACTGGCTGCTTTGTTAATGAACGCTGAATGTTTCCTTATAAGGAAACAACTAACATTACCATTACCAAATGTACATGTATTGATTTCACTGTATCACCATTTGTACACAGATATTGACTTTCAAAACCTGCATGCATGTGCACACACATAATTTTACATGAATCAAAATAGGATGTCTTAATTATTTCTTGCTTTTTTTCTTTTTTTTTTTATATTCATGTAAGTTCAATCAATCAATTTTGGAAAGTAAATCCCTGGCACCCCTCCCTTCGAATCCACCACCTTTCCTTTTCCAATTTCCTTCTCTTCCTTTTTACTTTCTCCCCATCTTGCATGTCTTTCCTTCTAAACCTTCTCTTTACCCCCTTCCTGTTTTTCTTATTTGCTTCTTTCCACCTTTATTTCTTTTTTTTCATTCTTACCCCTTCTCATCATTTCCAGCTATATTCTCCACCCGCACCGTCTCATCACACTCTCATTTTACAACAGAAAACTGAATGTATCTTCTTGTTGGCTTTCTTTTCTTCTTAAACTACCAATCTCAACACAAAGAATTTCCCCTAAAGAACAACACCCACAAGAGAAGCCATAAACCTTATTTTTAAGTGTTTTATATTGAAAAAGTTTCCTGATTACAATATTTAGGTTATAGGCATAAAAACAAAGAGAAACACTGGCACATTTACACAAATAGAAAAGTCATAATAATGAAAGGAAAAATCTTCCATGACTGTTAAATCACTTTAGGATAGTTACCTCAAGAGAAGAATTTGACATTAAATATTGAATAGGATGTTTGTATGTGTGGGTAGCACAGTGATAATTGAAAATTAAATTGGATCACTGAGTTCAAGCTCCAACCTAGTCAATTTCATTCACTTCCCACAAATACTTATAGAAAAAGCATAAAACCTATTTCCTTCTTCAGCTATGAATTAAATAGTAAAGTAAACTGGAATTTCTAGCCTTGAGGAGCAGCCAGTCTGAGAGAAGGATTACTGAATTTGAAACCATCTGACTACCTTTCCAAAGAATAAGCATGGCAATTCAGAGATACTGAAAGTGAATGCTGGGGAGAGCTATGATCATTACACCTTGAGAGGTTATTAAAAAAGTAAAACAGTATATTTTTGCATGATTACACAGGGGTGATTAACTGAATTTGAATCTGAAATTTTCACTGTATAATGTTCAGTCTATGTGATTAACAATGTTGTACATTGACAAGGAAGAAGGGTTAAACTAAAAAGCTGGTTCTCCATTAAATATATAATTTTTGTGAAAAAATTTGTGCAAAAGTGAATGCAACTGGCAAGGTTTGAACTTTGCTTGCCAATCTCAAGTTCCACATCAATAACTGTTACACTTCTTGGAATACAAGGCAGTATCAAAAAGTTTCCAGACTTGTTCTGTCGTGTGCCAATCAAGAGCAACATATGGTTGTGCGTGCAGTAACAGCAAGCAGTGACCCTCAGGCACCATTTGCTGAATGACGTTGCTGTGTTCACTCAGCAAGTTGTGACATTTGTGTTTTTGTGATCTTGTGTATGCTGTATTCTGTAATTTTGTCATGAACAGGAAGTTGGAACAAAAAAACCAATGTGAAATTTTGCATTCAACTTGGAAAGTCTGCTACAGAGACATTGAGCATTCTTTGGCAAACTTACAATAACAAAACAATGGGTTGCATACAAGGTTTCAAATGGTATGACTGTTTCAAGACTGGAAGAACGTCCTTGGAATGTTTCTGGTGATAGGAGTTGGGTCTATGGGTATGACTTCGAGACAAAGCCTGAAGGGTCGACAGAGCTGCAGCTCAATCAAGAGCATGCTCATTGTTTTTTTTTTCAACATCTGCGGTACTGTGTATCAAGTATTCATCTCCTAGTGCTAGACCATCAATCAAGAGTCCTACTTCAACGTTTTGAGGCATTTGAGGGAGGTTGTTTGGTGCGAGCAACTGGATTTGTGGATTTTCACATTCACCAAGTTCACCTCACTCGTGAGTTTCTTGCTAAAAGCAATATTGTATCACCTATCCTTGCATCTCTTCTCCAAGCCGAAAATGCAGCTCAAAGGTTGCCATTTCAATACCACTGCTGAGATTTCAGAGCAAATCACAGAAGGACTATGATTCACTTGCAAAAAATAACTTCCCGGTCAAATTCCAGAAGAAGCAGGAATGCTGAGACTGGTGTATTGCTGTGCAAGATGACTATTTAAAAGTAAACCATGTCAAAACATAGGTAAATATTTTTCTTTTTTTTTTCTTTTTTAAAGCATAACTCATCCATAAACATTTTGATACCACCTCATAATTGACAGTTTCTCTGGTTACTGTTTTTGTACACAATCAAGAAATTATTTTATGTAGAAAATGATATCTTATTCTTATTATTTTTAAATTGGATAAAGAGGGACTTGAAAAAGCAGTTGGGAAATTGAAAACAAGGGCAATGAAATTAGAAAAGGGGCAATAAGTATTTATATTTCTGTGAAAGAGTAAATTTTTCCCAGAAATGATAAAAGGTGAGACAGTATTGTTGAATTTGTCTCTTACCCAAAGAAGTACCATATTGAACTCAGCTGTCAGATATAATTGGGTTCTATGGTACAAGTAGCAAAGAAGAATCATTCACCTGATTGCATTACAAGGGATATAACTTAAAGATTTTGAATTTGTACATAATATAAGATTTTATAAAAAGGAACTTTGTATTTCCATTGTTTATGAAATGGAGAATATCCTACAACATTTAACAGTAATAATTCTGTTAGTTTCTTATAAATTGTGGGAGCAGAGCTTTGAAGAAGATAACTAACTTCAAAAGTAGTAGAGAGATCTCCTTTTATGTTTCATGTCCTTTTAAGATATGGGTGATCACAGCTCTTCACAGCTTCCTGTTTTTTTTTTGTTTTTCTAAGTAACTTTTGACCTTTTTACCATGATTCTTAGTCCTTGTTTTGGCATTCATTCACCCAAACACATCAAGTAGATTATTCACTGTTTTCTCTTGCTTCTCTTTGTCTTCTGGGTATTGTCTATCCGCAACTTCTTGTCTTCTGTTTCTCTAAATAACTTTTGTCTATTTACAATCCCCCATAATCTGAGCCTGCAGGTTTGTAAATATCACTTAGCATTTTGTATTTTCACTTCATTCATAATATAAAAGAGTTGGAAATTATTGTACATTTCAGTTGATTAAATGGAGAATATCCTACAACATTTAACAGTGTATATTAGTTCTGTTGGTTTCTTATGAATTGTATGAGCAAAGCTTTGTAGAAGGTAACTAACTTCAAAAGGGATAGGGAGATCTTCTTTTATTTATCATGTACCTTCACAATGTGGGTGATTTTAGCTCTCCACAACTTCCTGTCTTCTGATTCTCTAGGTTTTGACCATATAAATTCCTCTTAGTCCTTGTTCTGGTATTCATTGACTCAAATTTGTTAAGTAGATTAATAGCTGTTTTCATTTGCTTCTCTTGCCTTCATTATGTCTTGTGATTATTTTAGTTTCCAAACCATATTTCCTCAGTAAGCTAGTAAATTTTAGCAGAATAGAGAGGAAAATTATATAAAGGGGTGTTGAAAAGTTTCCAACCTTGAACCTTTCCTTAAATGACCAAACAGATTTGTTTTTGCTTTTTTGAAGGGCTGCTTGGTTGGGCCAAGAACTTTTCAGCACCCACTTTTAGGTAGTATTGGGTTGTATGGTACTAGTAGCAAAGAATAATCATTAGCATGATTGTGGTATGAGAAATATCACTTAAAGATAATGACCTTGAGGATAATATAAGATTATATAAAAAAGATCTTTGCATTTCTGTTAGTTACAAAATGAAGAATATCCTATAATCTTTAACTTTTTACTCTGTAGCATTTATATCTCATTAGTAAAGTCAGAATATATAACTATAAAAAGCATTTGAAAATTTTGTTAACAAGAATCTTTTTCTCTTCCTTCAAAAGGCCAAATATTTTCTCTCCAAACCTTGTTTATTTATCTTTGCAATGTAAACACATGGTAGATTATTGGTGTTACCCAACTCGGCTTTAAGCACAACTGATGAGAAAAAACAAAACAGGGCAGATAAAAATATTAATGTCTTCCTGTAGTCACAGAAGAATTAAAGTGTAAATCTTGCATGACAACAGATAAGATAGTTAAGTAAGACATGAAACTTGCCTGTATAAAACTCAAGGATAGTTCTCTTAAGATAGCCTTGACAAATAGAAATATGTTACCCTTGTTGAATCAAGTCTCACTAATCAATAATCTTGTATCAAGGCTACAACATGTGTCCAAGCAACAAGTGAAAAATAGTCATTTACTTCCATTAAGTTTTTAAGGAATCAAGACAACATTGTTTTCCTAACAAATATCTAATTATTTAATATTGACCAATTGTCTTACCAACCAGTATTGGGTGACAGACTAATCCTCACCAGTTATCTCCCTTTGTGATCAAATTTCTCTACCACTGAAACATTTTCCCTCTGTATTAGTCTTGACTAATGTTACCATCATATTATGTTTATTTTTTTTCCTTTTCTACTCACTGACCATCTTCAGATAGCATTTTAATAACATATACCAACAAACTGTTTGGGTGAATAGAGTTATCTCCCGTGATATGAAGATGCTATAAATGAGATTATTATGAGAAAACAAGGGATAATGTTACTGAGTTGGAAATGTAAATGAAGAAAGAAAAGTGTCGCAGGAGTTAATAGGTGAGTGTAGCTGTTTGGATGCTTCCCTGGACAATAGTCAATCCTCCATATTCTCATTATCTCCACTTCCTACTTTCTCCTTTTACATTCATGTCTGACACTCCATTTACTAACTCTCTACATTGAGTTCAAATTCCAGTTGAATTCATTGCATTCACTTACGCGCAATACCCTTGAGAAAGGTATTAATCCGTCTCTTCCTTCCAGTTATGGGTTAAATAACAGGACAGATTGGGTTCTATAGCCTTGGCTGGCAACCAGTCTACCACAGAAAGCAACGGCAACCTACTGATGAGAAAAAAAAACAAAACAGGGCAGATAAAAATATTAATGTCTTCCTGTAGTCACAGAAGAATTAAAGTGTAAATCTTGCGTGACAACAGATAAGATAGTTAAGTAAGACATGAAACTTACCTGTATAAAACTCAAGGATAGTTCTCTTAAGATAGCCTTGACAAATAGAAATATGTTACCCTTGTTGAATCAAGTCTCACTAATCAATAATCTTGTATCAAGGCTACATGTGTCCAAGCAACAAGTGAAAAATAGCCATTTATTTATATTAAGAGACTAATTTAACCATATAACTACATTTTGAGTGTATTCTAGTGCAGTAGAAAGAACATTGTCGTCATATTGAAGTTTAGGCAATGTTTAACCATTGTGCCACCAAAAAACGATATATTAAAAGAACACTTATTCCCTTGATACCACTATTACTGTATACACTTTTGACTCTCTTGCCACTGCTTATTGACAAAATTGTAAAAATATGTGAACCAGCTTGATCCACTGTTGATGTCCTAACTACCATTATGTACAGACTTTGATCAGACCAAAAATAGAGTATTGCTACCATATTTAGGTGGGATTTTCTCAGTCCTCCATTTCCAGTTTTAATAGAGTTTTAAAGCATCTCTGACCTTATTGGAGAAAAATTATTGGTGCTGGTATAGTATGTGGCCTACAAATTTGATTCTGGTATAGTATGTGGTCTATCCAGTTTGAACGTGTCTTGCCTCATTGATAAATATAAGTACTCAGCTATTTATTGAAACTAATTATTTTCCCTAACCCTAACCAGATAGTAATAATACTTTCCTATAATACACTTTATAAGAAAGGCCACATACTATACCAGTAACAGAATTTTGTAGGCTACATTTAAAATAGAACACATACTATACTCAAGAGGATGTGCGTTGTGGTACAGTGGATATTGGCTCGGAACGAGAAACCAGGGAGCCGAGTTCGAATTCCAGTTGAATCCATTGTATTCACTTACGCGCAAATACCCTTGGGAAAGGTATTAATCCATCTCTTCCTTCCAGTTATGGGTTAAATAGCAGATCAGATTGGGTTCTATAACCTTGGTCGGCAACCAGTCTACCGCAGAAAGCAATGGCAACCTACTGCGGGATAATCTTCTGCCCAGTCAGTCATGTCTCTTTCGAGACATGATCGTCCAAGCATGTATCACATATGGCACTTAACTTAACTGACTGACTATACTAGAACCAAATTATTTTTCACCATTCAACCTCTCTCTTACAGGTGGGATGTGGAAAGACTCACTATTTCCAGTGAAAGTGTTTAGACAAATTATATTCCCTGGCTGCACCAGGCCTAACCTTAATGTCTAAGACCTACAATGCCACTTACATTGTAGCAAACAACCCACATTCTCTCCCTGAATGTAATGCAATTGACAGGAATTCAAACTCATCTGTCTGATTTCTTGTTCTGAGTTGATATCTATCAAACCACAACACTCATCCACCAAGAACAACGGGATATTTATCATTTATCATCTTATAAAGAAATGAATTTGAAAAGAATTTTTTTATTGAACAATTTATAAAACATTACAAAATTATCAAAACACTTAAGAGGAAGATAATCGCTCAACCTATTTTAGTGAATTAGTGGCAAGAGCCAATGAAAGAAATGCCTCGAAAATGCATTTTTTAAAAAATTTATAATTAGTTACTTGTCATTATGCATTTATTTAAATATTCTTTGTTACAGACATGTTTATAAATTTTTGAATAAAAGTTTCTGTTTATATTTCTTTATAAAATGGGAAATAATAAATGTTTCATTAGCCCTTTGTCTGTTCTATAAATACTTCCATGGCTTCTGCTCCAATGAACTTAAGTCACTGGTGCCTCTGCAACTGGGTCTCACCCATTCACAGTGAGATCTACCAAATGCAGATGACAATTCTACTCCTGCAGCTTCTTTCCTCGCACTTCCTGCCTGTGGAACTTGCTTTCTTATTCTTGCTTTCCTGATGGCTACAACCTCCAGGAATTCAAATGCAAGGTCAATACTCATTTCTTAACTACTTGACCCTAGTTTTTTCCTCACCACCCTATATATCCTTTCCTTTCTCTCCACCTCTGCAAAACTGTCATCACACCTGTATTCCCTTCCTTCTCTTGCTCCTTTCTAAATGGTTTGTTCATTTTCTTCACTCTATTCTATCTAGTGCTTTTACTCTTATGTAGCCCACTGCACATCAGTGGCATTACAGCCTTGTTTGGGGTGATATGATTTAAAAAAAAAAAGAAAAAAAGTTGGTTATTTTTATAATCTCCTAAATAAAAACATATTCTAATTAATAGTGCTTAATATCTTTATTGTCAATTCTCAAAAATACTGAAAATGTCAGTCAGTTAAGTGCTATACGTGATACACGCTTGGGCGATCATGTCTCGAAAGAGACATGACTGACTGGGCAGAAGATTATCCCGTAGTAGGTTGCCATTGCTTTCTGCGGTAGACTGGTTGCCGACCAAGGCTATAGAACCCAGCCTGTCCTGCTATTTAACCCATAACTGGAAGGAAGAGATGGATTAACAGCTTTCCCAAGGGTATTTGCGCATAAGTGAATACAATGGATTCAACTGGAATTCGAACTCGGCTCCCCAGTTTCTTGTTCCGAGCCGATATCCACTGTACCACAACGCACATCCCATTTTTATATGTTTAGGTTTAAAATTCTAATCATCACTTTTCAAAACAATAAACATTGTGTAATATAATAACAACTTTAAGTAGAAGTTTCTTTTATGTGCCATGTCCTTTCAAGATGTAGGGGTTCATTACCTTGAACATCTCCTTATCCCTATTAGCTCTTAGCATGCCTTCTCCTGTTACCCTACCCAAACCTCACTCTGCTATCCACTTACTCAAGCCCATCAAGTATGTTATGCACTGATTGCCCCTATCTCTCTTTTCCTCTATCTGACCTGTGAGTATCAGATTCTCAAAGCCCTTCTTCTTCATTATATGTCCTAGGAACTTTAGTTGTCTTTTCCTGATGTTCAGTATTAATTTTCTTTTTGTTTCCATCCTCTCCAAAACCTTATCATTGCTAACATATTCGATCCATGGTATCCACGGCATCCTTCTGCAGAACCACATTTTGGTTGCTTCAAGTGTCTTCTACATTTTTCATGAGAATGTCCAGCATTCCCTGCCATATTGAAGAACGGACATCACAGAGCAATCCAGTATTTTCTTCTTTTTCTCTAGCAAAATTTTGCTGTCTCTTAATACTTTACTCAGCTTCAGGATGGCATCCTTCGCCATGTCTATTTGCCTTTGAATTTCAATGTTGCATTTTTTGTCTTCTGTTAGATCACCTCCCAGCTATTTAAATTTCTGTACCGGCTTTGTTTTAGTATCCCCCCTGCTTGTAGTTGGCATTTTGGGCTCTGCTTTTTACTAATGACCATGCATTCAGTTTTCTTGTAGTTTATTTGTAATCCTTTTTGTCTACTTTCTTTGGTTACCTTCTGTAAGAGGTCTTGTAGTTTCTTTTTCTGTATCTGCTATCAGCACTGTATCATTTGCATATCTTATATTGTTCAGATTATGACTGCCAATTATGAATTCTAGCATGACTTTTAGGGCTCCCAGAATAGTCTCGCTGTACAAGTTGAATAGATCTGTTGAAAAGACACGTCCTTGTCTTATACCACTTTCTATCTTTGTATACCAACTTACCTTGTTCCTTGTGTGTATGCAGGCAGTTTACTGCCAGTAGAGGTTCTTGATTATTCTAATGTTTTCCCAAATATGTCTAGGTTACTGAGCATTTCTGTCAAGTCTCTGTGATGTACTTTGTTGAATGTTTTTGCGTAGTCTATAAAACACAAGTCCTTTTTCATTTGTATTATCTTTTCTGATTGCATTCTAAGCATAAATATCATGTTCCTTGTTCCATTGTCCTTGATGAAACTACACTGTTTTTGTCTTATCTCTTGCCTGATTCTGGGGTAAATAGAAGAAACATTTGATGAGAGTCTGTCTAGAAGAAACATTTGATGAGTCTGTATCTTTCAAGGTGTAAATAGAAGTGAAGAAAGGGATAAAACAATTTCACGTTTTCTTTTGAATGAAGTCAAGTGTGGTGGGATGTAGTGAAATATCTCATCTTTTTTATCAAAGCTGAACAGCTCACAAAAAGAATTTTGTATTTTTTGGCAATTTTATTGCATTCAGTTTCAATAGAAATAACACATATTTTTTTTCTCTTTTAATTGTATCACCCCGAGCAAGGCGGTAATGCCACTGATGTGCAGGGGGCTACATAATAGTGAAAAGATTGGAAAAGAGAAAGCTGGAAACCACATCCTAAACAGGGAACAAGGGATGAGCCTCTTAACCTGTTCAATAGACGTGGGTGGAGTGTGAACCGGGCGATAGATAGATCTATCTACTCCAATTGAAAAAAAAGAAACCAAAGTGAGAAGATTGGAAAAGAGAAAGCCGGAAACCACATCCTAAACAGGGAACAAGGGATGAGCCTCTTAACCTGTTCAATCTATCTACTCCAATTAACATATATTTTTAGAATCTTCCTTACCTTGATTTTAGCGCAACTGTTACTAACCTCCAGTTGAGTGATTCATTGTGCCTTTTCCACTAACATGAAGTGGAAAGATTATATTGAATCAATGTGTCTGCTGCTAGGAGTCTTAGTTTATTCTGTCATGCCAGGCAATTTTTCTTGCTGAATCTTTTCTTACATCTTTATAAGTCGACCATTTGTCTCTGCATTTAATATTGCAGTTACATCTGGTCTGCTACTTCTGCTATGCATTTAGATATTCTTAATAAATTCCAAAGAAAAATCTGCAATGTTGTTGGTCCTGACCTGGTATGTCAGCTTCAGTCACTTTCCTATCACCATAATATAGCTTTTCTTTACCTTTTCTATAAATATTTGCATGATAATTATTCTGAAAAGCTTTCCTCTTTGGTATTAATTTATATGTATTAATATATTAATTGTATTAATTTATATGCAGATTAGATTAGCAGCTGGGTCTCATCATTTTACTGTTGAAATTGCTAGATTTAACAATGTGAAAAGTTTTGTCTATCACACTTCTCATTTAAAGAACTCTCTTCTGGTTTCTTGCTTTCCAGTCACCTTTGACCTTCAAAAATTTAAATGCAATTTCAATAGTTACCTATTTAATACATCATTGCTATGCTTAAGGTGAAATGATTAAAAGCAAAAAGAAGAAAATAGTTATTTATTGCAAATGCAATGAACAAAGAATATGACAAATATATACCACTAGCAGTATAGCCCGGTGTTGCTTGGGTGTAATGAAAGCTTTAAAACTAATCCATGGTTCTGGAGCTCAGAATCTTTGGACGTTGGCACAAAAGACTAAGAAGTTTCCAGTTAAAGCGAAACCGTAGATTGAAAAGAAAATGAATGAATGTAAGTCAAATTTTGATTTCCTGGTATCGATTTATATATATATATATATATATTATCGATTTTCTGCACTATTGTAAGAACTGCAACCTTGAAACTTCTGAATATTGTTTCTTATGTCTTTGTCTATGAGTGTATCAAATTTGATTAAAATCGGACCACTCCTTCTATAAGCCAATTTTTTCAATGATCGATTATCAATATTTATCAGGGGTACCTGGACACAAAACCTAGCTAAGAACACTCACAGATGGTTGTAGTACAACTGTGTAAATTTTCAAGAAAATCGGTTCAGCCGTTTCGGAGTCTATAGGTAACGGATACACACACACACAGACACAGACAAAGTTCCATTTTTAAATAAGTTTAGATATACCATATATATATTAACACTGACATCTAATATATATATATATATATATTATTATATATTATATATATATATATATATATATATATATATATATATATATTATATATATATATATATATATTATATATATATATATATATATTATTATATATTATATATATATATATAAACGCAGGTTTCATTGAATAA
This sequence comes from Ascarosepion bandense, assembly GCA_037127315.1. Lineage (NCBI taxonomy): Eukaryota > Metazoa > Mollusca > Cephalopoda > Sepiida > Sepiidae > Ascarosepion > Ascarosepion bandense. The sequence goes on along the minus strand of JBBBDQ010001080.1, from coordinate 5,190,384 downwards.
TATAGACAAGTTTTGTCTATTAATTTTGTGTAGGATCCGTTCATACCGTCTGATATACTTGATGGTGATGTCATTGAAAGACAACAAAAAATCACAGTAATTGTGAATTTTTTTATCAGGTCTAAGCTTTATATTAATATATATATATATATATATATATTAAAAAAGGATTAATTCAAAGATGTTGAATGGCCATTTCGATATGAAGATCCCCACGGGGGACGACACATCACCTCAGCAACAGAAAAAACCTTTCAGAAACTGGAGAAAAATTAGTCTACTTTTCCTTTTTAAATAGATTGCAAAGAAATTAAAAAATAAATAATAAAATAAAATAAAAATAAAAATAAAGGAAAAGAAAAAGAAAACAAAAAGAAAAAGATAGAATAAAATCAAATAAAAAAGAAAAGAAAAAAAGAAGAAAAAAAAGAAAAAAATTGACATCGTCTGGGTTCGCAAAAAAAGGGAGAATGTAACTAAAAATTAACAGACAGCCGCGTTAAATCGACGTCAGTTTAAGCAACATGGAAAAAAGGTGGTAAGAGAGATAAAAGAAGGAAGGGAGGGTAAAAGAAAGAAACTAAAGAAAAAAAAAATTTTAAATATTACAGACGCTGGACAAATTCAAAAACCTAATTTCCCCAAAACGTTGAAGTATTAGAAAAAGGCCTTTACTTAAAAAGGCATAATTATTAATAAAAGGGAATAAAAAGATATAGGATTTAAAATAAAATTATTTTTAAAAAATTAGGTCATTTGAAATTAAACTAAATAAAGACAACACTAGGTAAAAAAAAAAAATTAATTACAATTATTATATATACATACCTATAGAAGTGCACACATACATACATATATATACACACACAATTCTAGGAATAAGAATACAATATACATACACATACACACACATACATTCAATTTATTACACCCTTATATACATATACATGCGCATACACACATATATATGTGTGTACACACCTATATACAAAAAATTCATATACACATAATATACATGTGTACACATACATGCACACATATACACACACACACACGCACATATATATATATATATATATATATATATATACATATTCCATATGCACTCACACACATACATATTAATGAATATTATGAAAAGGAGCATTTAAATAGCTAAAAAAATTTTTTCAAGATTACATATAGCCCACATACATAAATACATATATACATATACATACATATATATACAAATATGCGCATCCACACACAAACATACACATATACATAAAAAAAAAAAAAAATTAAAATTAAAATTAAAAAATTTGTTTTTAAATATTTAAAAAATTATAGAAAAATTTAGAATTTAAAAATTAAAAATTAGAAATTAGAAGTTAAAATCCGCCCTATGGCGGCACTTGTTTATAAATTCCCTAATAAATTCCATAATAATAGAAGGAAAACACTTCCAGTTTGAAAACACAACTACATTCGAAATAAAATCAGATCTGAGCTGCAACTCGAAAAATGTAGTTTACACTCTAAAATGCGACAAATGCGCAAAGATATATGTAGGAGCGACACAATGCTTGAACAATAGAATTTCTTTTCATAGAAGCAATATAAAATTATCACATAACAGGAAATTATATGTTTCTCAACATTTACATGAATGTAGTGATGGCAAATTCAAAGTTATACCTATATATCAAAACACAGATTATGAAATATTAATAATGTAGGAAGAAAGATTCATAAAAAATACACGCCTTCGCTCAACAAAACATGAAAAACACACACACACACACAAAATTCAAAAGATAACCACAAACAATAAAAAAGAAACCAGATGACCCATAAAAAACAATTCTAAAACATAAAAACAAAATAAAAAATGCTCACACACACACACCAAATTCAAAACACCGTCAAAGCAATAAAGAACAGCCAACTGACTGATGATAGATGAGCAAAGGCAACTAGAAGATAATTTTAACATACTAAAAAGGTAACCCCAGACCAAAACCACTTCAAATTGGGACAAACATTTGTTCATCTGTTTATTTATTTATCTGTTTATCCATTTATACACATGCTGATGTGAAAACACAGACCATTCACGTGCCAACATTTGATTTATTTTATCCTATTTTATTTTACTGATTTAATTTATTTTCTGATTTTTTCTACTTACTTATTTATAAAACAACAACTTGGCAATCAGAAACAAAAGGAACTCAATACGTAAAGCCACAAATTTATTCGCCTGAAGAGAGTCAATTTTAGACTCGAAATACGTATAGCATCACAAATACCATTATGAACACTTAATGTATCATAACATGTATAATAACAAAAACAATAAATATACACTTTAAAGAAAATGTTCATGGCTTCTCACACTTTTTATTATATATATATATATATATATATATATATATATATATATATATATAATGGAAAAGATGAGTAATAATTTCACAAAGATGATGTTTGTAACATGAAAACTGTCAGATATGCTTCTTATTTGCTACTTCCTACAAAAAAAACAAAAAAAACAAATACAGCCAGATCAAGAACATGGCATTAGCAACAATATTTGTATTGAAGAAATTTAACAAATTTACACATGGAAGCAATTTTCATTTACAGACCTCTATCATCAAATTCTGATAAAAAAAAAGGAATTCCTATGCATATGGTGTTTAGATTACAATGCAGAAGTACCATCTTATTAGATTAAGAGTTAGTATGGAATACCTTCTTCACACATGTGCCATGTCCCTTCAGGGTGTAGGCAATGATGGCCTTCCATATCTCCCTATCCCTGGTGGCTCTTAACACACTTTCTCCTGTTACCTCACTCAAACCCTGCTCTGCCATCCACCTGCTCAGGCCTGTCAAATATGTTATCTGGTGCTTTCTCCTGTCTCTCTTTCCCTTTAACTGACTTGTGAGTATCAGATTCTCCAATCTCTCCTTCCTCATTAAATGTCCCAGGAACTTTATCTGTCTTTTCCTGATGTTCATTATTAATTTCCTTTTTGTTTCCATCTTTTCCAAAACCTCATCATTGCTCACATGCTTAATCCATGATTTCAGCAGCATCCTTCTGTAGAACCACATTTCAGTTGCTTCAATTTTTTTTGCCATATTGAAGAACAGACATTATATAGCAATTTAGTACTTTCTTCTTTTTTTCTAGCAAAATTTTCCTCTCTTAATATTCTGCTCAGCTTCTGGAGTACATCCTTTGCCATGCCAATTTGCCTTCAGATCTTAGTGTTGCACTTTTTGTCTTCTGTTAGAACACTTGTCAACTACTTGAATTTTTGTATTTGCTTAATTTTAGTATCCCCAACCTGTAATTGGCATTTTGCGCTTCTCTGATTGCTGATGACCATACATCCAATTTTTTTAGTTTATTTGTAGTCCTTTCTTTCGACTTTCTTCCTCACCTTTTTTTAGGAGGTCTTGTTTTCTTTCTGTGTCCACTATCAGCACTGTATCATCTGCATATTTTATGTTGTTCAGATTGTGACTGCCAATGACAAATCCTAGCATAACTTCTAGGGTCCTCACAATAGTCTTGCTGTACAAGCTGAATAGATCTGGTGAAAAGACACATCCTTGTCTTACATCTCTTTCTATCTTTGTATATCTGCTGAATTCATTTTGTGTCTGTATGCAGGAGGTTTGCTACCAGTAGAGGTTCTTGATTACTCTAACATCTTTGCCAAATATGTCGGGGTTGCTGAACATTTCTATCAATTTTCATTTGTATCATACTTTCTGATAGTATCCTAAGAACAAATATCACATTCCTTGTTCCAGTGTCCTTGACGACACTGCACTGTTCTTGTCCTATTTCCAGCCTGATTCTGCCTTTCACTCTATTCATCAGAATTCAGATATCTATATCTATATAAAAGATATCTTCCACAACAAGAGAGAGCAACTGATAGTGAACAAAGATGCTGACAGACTGGAAATACTAAAATCTGAAGTGAAAGCAGCAATGGCCAAATTGAATGGGAATAAAGCAGCTTGACCAGATGTAATAGAGACGCTGACAGCCTTAGATTTTGGCATAGAGAAAACTACATAAATAAATGAAATCTACAACAGTGGTGTAATACCAGATGACTTAAGCATAGATCAATTTTCATAGATCTGCCTAAGAAGCCAGATGCAACTGAATGTGAACTCCACCAAACAATTTGTTTGATGAGCTACATAACAACACTTACTGTCTGAATTCTGTTATTGTTGTAGGGTGGGAGTCTTTAACCATTCAAAAATAATTTAGGAATAACCTTGCATATGGGCAAACATATCTATAAAAATCACTACATTCATACAGACATAAAAGCAATTTAGAATTTTAAAAAATACTCATGGCTGTCAGATTGTCATAAACTTTACAATATCTTATTTGTAAATATAGTTTTATTTAATAACAATATTTTCTAAGAGTTACACCACTGAAAGTGAATTTTTAATTTTAAATTTATTCTAATTAAAATTGTAAAAAAATGAAAACAAACCTTTTAAAAATTTATTTTTCACTTTTTCTAATTAAATGTCTTAGTCTTACAGCATTTTTTTTATAACTCAGAGCAGATTTTCAGTAAGATAGGGTCTGATTTTACAAAACATTGCTCATTTAAATTCACCAAAATGTTTTGCTTTTAAGTAATATCACTAAAAATTATCATGCTGAAGTTCATGAATTTTCATTAAATTAAGTGGGTTGAAACACATCTAAAAAATCATTTTTACCAAGATTTTCTAAAAGAATTTCTAAAATAATTTCATTCATTTGGGAGTAAGCTCTGAAAGTTTCATTAAAATCTAACAATTACTTGATTTTTGCAAGAGCTTCCAAATTAATGTGCCTTTCAGCACAAAAAAGATGATAAAATCTGCTATGCTAATTTATAGTATATCTGTTGATGCAAGAAAAACATGATTTTTATGAAAAATTTCAAATGTTCTAAAAAGGATTAAAACATTTAATTTCACATTCAAAAATACTTTAATTGTTCTTCTTAATAATAACAAAGGTTTTGATAAAACTTTGTTTTCATTAACTTTGGAGCTTTTGCTAATTTTTTTTTAGCTATTTTATGGAGATACCTGTATGTGTGTGTGTGTGTGTGTGTGTGTGTGTGTGTGTGTGTATATATATAGATAGATAGGTGATGAATATGTCAGCTCTATCACTGATATTGAGTGCTTTCAAATAAGTACCACACATATATAATATATAAATAATATGATATATATATATATATATATATATATATATATATATATATATAGATATTTATAATTATATACATACTTTTCACACACACACACACACACACATATATAAAAACATGCACACAAAGATTGCACATGCATGTATACATGAATGTATAAAATTTTAATTTGTTTTTCCAATTTCAATAACTCTGTTTTTGGTGAGCACACATGCACATATATATGAACATTTAAAAAAGTAGACCAGTGCATTCTCTTATACTTGAAGTTAATATTAAGGTACCAGAAGAACTCTTGGAAAATATTTGCAATGCATAAAATTTTCATACCGTGTTGGAGAACATTAATATACGAACATACATGCAAGTAAGCATATACATACACACACATCAATAAAGACCCAACACACAAACAAATATATTTTTATCTGTTACTAGTTTTTTGGTTTGCCTTCCATTCATTTTATTTCAATGACAATGCATTTTTTGAGGTAAACAAATTCTGATACATTCTCAAATAGTCATAAACACCAAACCAGTTTTATAATGTTGGGAAGGAGTAATAAGCCTGGATTTTACTTATTTTTTCTTGTAAATATGAAACTTCACTATTATAAACCATGCTGAGACATTTTCATCAGCCTGTCATAATGTCTTGCTTATCACAATGGTGTCTGGGTAACATATTGATTAAAATAAACTAATTCAACAATGAAAACAATAGTCATAAAGTCTTGAGTTGGACAATTTCAAACTAAGCAACTTTATATTCTTGGAAAAAAATTGGAAATGTGATTTAGACATAAAATGAAAAAGAATATGAAAATGTGATTTAGCCATGTACTGAAAAATAATGTGAAAAATGAGAAATAGACATATAGTGAAAAAGAATTAGAAATGTGATTTAGCTGTGTCATTACACAAAGGACTGTGAAAAACTATCTGGAGGTTGCGTGGGGGGGGGGGATATGCAAAAGACATAGGTGAAAAAGAAATGGAAATGTGATTTAGCGAGGTAGTGAAAAAGAATGTAAAAAAAAATATTCAACAAATGTAAAAAAGACATATAGTGAAAAAGAATTAGAAATGTGATTTAGCCATGCAGTGCAAAGGAATGTGAAAATCTATCTGAAAATTAAAATGTGAAAAAGACATATAGTGAAAAAGAATTAGAAATGTGATTTAGCCATGCAGTGCAAAGGAATGTGAAAATCTATCTGAAAATTAAAATGTGAAAAAGACATATAGTGAAAAAGAATTAGAAATGTGATTTAGCCATGCAGTGCAAAGGAATGTGAAAATCTATCTGAAAATTAAAATGTGAAAAAGACATATAGTGAAAAAGAATTGGAAATGTGATTTAGCCATGCAGTGCAAAGGAATGTGAAAATCTATCTGAATATTAAAATGTGAAAAAGACATATAGTGAAAAAGAATTAGAAATGTGATTTAGCCATGCAGTGCAAAGGAATGTGAAAATCTATCTGAAAATTAAAATGTGAAAAAGACATATAGTGAAAAAAAATTAGAAATGTGATTTAGCCATGCAGTGCAAAGGAAGTGTGAAAAACTATCTGAAAATTAAAATGTGAAAAAGACATATAGTGAAAAAGAATTAGAAATGTGATTTAGCCATGCAGTGCAAAGGAATGTGAAAATCTATCTGAAAATTAAAATGTGAAAAAGACATATAGTGAAAAAAAATTAGAAATGTGATTTAGCCATGTAGTAAAAAAGAATATGAAAAAAAATTCCAAAAAATGTGAGAAATGAAAATGTGAAATAGATATACAGTGAAAAAGAATTAGAAATATAATTTTGACATATAATCAGTCAATTAATTTCTATGTGTGATACAAGCTTGAGCGATCATGTCTCTTTTGATCCATGACTGACTAGGCAGAAGATTCTTCCCACAGTAGGTTGACATTACATTCTGTGGTAAACTGGTTACCAAACAAGGCTATAGAATCTAATCTGTCCTGCTATTCAACCCATAGCTGGAGGAAGAAGAGATAGATGAAATGAATTCAACAGCAATTCAAACTCAGCTCTTTGATTTCTCATTCTGAGCTGATAACCGTTGTACCACACTGCACATCGACAAGGCAAATAATAGCAAAACAAAATCTATAAAGATTGTGTAACATCAAAGTTATAAATTGTTAAATATATATCTAATATATAAACCTCAAAGTTTGTATGTACATTCACCCAAAATGCTTAAAATAAATTATGTAAAGTTGGTTGTCTATCCATGTTAGCATGTTATCTGTATGTTCAAATATGGCATCATAGAAATGTACTTTCATTATTTATATTGACCAACATGTTTTATATCATGTCAAACTTAGACTTATAGGCTATATTACATTGAAACTCCAGTTCTTGTTTAATCACTGAAGTTAAATAATGTCAAGCCTGGTCAGGACCTAGATTGGAATACCAGGTGATGTAAGCTTAGATTATTATAATCTCCAAAAATTATTGCAATCCAAAACTATGTTCAGGCTTTAAGTCATAAAATTAAAATCAATCAGTCAATATGCCCAATTTAGCTGTTGCTTTATAAAATTACTAATTTGCATACTTAGCTTTAAAAATTAAATTTTACAAAAAATAAATTTGGTTATTCATTTCTAATCTGTTTTTTGTAATCTTTATAAATAAAGGATAATATTATTGATAGAATTTTATAATTATGAAATAATTTTATAATTAACTTGATGAGCCATTCAAATAAAGCCACTTTCTGTAATGGAATTTGTAACCACCTAAGCATTTAGATAACAGCTTAAAAGTCAAGAGAAATAAGCAATAATAAGCAAAATGATATTTTTAATAGCATATTTTGGAAATTTAACAAATTTTCTAAATGATCATATTATAACGCACTGTATATGAAATGTCTGCTTAAACTTTTCTTTTATATTCCTTCTCCTTTCAGGATATAGACATTTATGACTCTCCATAACTGTTTTTTTCTTGTAAGTAACTTTTGACTAATTACCTACATTCTTTGTACTTTTTCTGCTATCTATAGTTACTATTTCTCCTTCTAATCTTCAATATGACTTAGGTGTGTAAAAGTTTCAATTATGTTTCCAAGAAATTTTAGCTGTGTCATTTTATGTTATATAGAAATCTCTCAAAATATAGCTTAGGAAAGCAGAAGAAATAGTATTGGTAAACACAGTGCCAAATGTCATTGCTAGTATATATCAGCACAATAAATCAGAATTTTACACTGGATATTACTCATTATCAGTCAGAGTATATTAAATAATTAAATGATCCTTATTCTTTCTGAAGAGCCAAAAGAAACATTCAGAAAATTATCTAAGGTTATTTTATCAAATATTCTTGATTGTATCATAAGTGCAAGTATTGTGTTGACCAAAAAGCTTTTTTGGTTTATTAGGTATATTTTCTACTGAATAAGTAGGCAAACTTCAATTTGCCCAATTCCATATATTAAATGATTAAATCATTCTTAGTTTTTTTGAGGGGAAAAAAGGGAAACATTCAGAAAAGTATCTTTAATGGTTCATTCCATCAAATGTTCTTCATTGCTTAATAATGCTATCCAAATCTTTAAACAAATGGCATAATACTTATTACCATAGTGGAAAATCTGTCAACTTTACAAACTACAAACAAGTGATGTCGAGTAAATAGCCATGGTCAAATGCAAAATAAGAATATAGAACTGTTCAACAGACAGAATTGACAAAGTTTGCAATAACAAGAAAAAAGAAAAGAATTGGGCAAAAAATAATGTAAAGCAAGCAAACAGTATATACAAGGTAAATTAAGAGTAATAAGGCAAAATTTTTACAAACTAAGAATTGGGGTTGACATACAGGAGCAAGTTTGAGCAAGCAAATGTAGCATTCTGATTCCAAGGCAAGACAGACCAGGACTGAGGCAGATGAATTTGAGAACAGGCCTATTTTATTGGCTAAGAAAAAATCCCAGCATGCATTTGTGTGCTTCTGCTTATAAAATAGTGAGGAACAAGTGTTTTCCATACATTCTCAGGGATTGAAACCAAGAAGTAATTTGTGGGAAAATTAAATAAAATCAATAAATTAAATAATAAAAAGAAATATATTTTCTGATGATGCTAGTAATTAAGGAACTAGAAATATGATTACTGCACTTGACTTTGTCAAATGTTATTAGGTAACACTGCTGAAGTTGAAAACATTATAACCCTCCAACAATGAAGTAAGTATAAACTTTTCTTTGGTTGTCCCAACTCTTTGCAAGGCTGACAAGAGCATGACCATTATAATGATATTTATACTTACTTAGCCTTACTCATGGGCAAAAAAGAAAATGGACATGCTTAAGAGACATACAAAACTGTTTTTGATATTTAAAACATTTCCATGAACTTTTAAGTCATTGTATTGCTATGCAAATTCCTTTTTATGGCATTTCTCATGGCTATGAAAGTTGCTTGACAGTGCCATTCTCCTCACCAGACAATATGCAACAGATTTTACTGTGTTATATGGTACCAGCTGCAAGAAATATGTTCTAACCTGATCTGTTATCAGATACACAAGATGAATTGCCTTTACAAGCTAAAATTAGTTTAATGATTTTTTGTTTTGTTTTTTATTTTTTATTTTTTTAATTATTTTACTCAAACAAGGTGATAAAGCCACTAAGGTGCCAGGGGGTTACTGAGCGTGAAAGAAACTGAGAAAAAGAGAGTGTGACAGAGAGAAAACTCCACCACCCGGTGGAATTATTAATCAACAGTTCTAAAGGATTGAGATGAAGGTACTAATTAGTTGGGTAGAAGGAATTCTGGAGTAATACCAGAAATAAGTTTTTTTATTATAATTATTTCTGGGGTTGAGTTGTTAGTTAATTAAGTGTAATAATTTTGGAATGATTAGCAGACAGGTATGTTAAGTAAAGTTTATGATAAATGGAAATTCTGTAAACATCAGTATGATAATTGGCAAATCAGATTTCTTGAGTGGTCTGAAGGACCTTATCCGGCCAAGTCCACAGATGAAATAAGTGGTTTTGGCAAGACTCAAGTGGAAATTGACTGTGTAAAGGCCACGGGGAACTCCAAATTCATTTTTAGTACCACTTGAGAAATAGTCTCCCACAAAGATTTGGATATTAGGCGAACATGCATGGGGATCAAGGCAATTTCCATATTAAAATTAGTGGGCGGCACCTAAACATTGTTTAGCCTCGTCCTGCTCTATATAAGCAGTCTGCATGCTGGAGTACAGCAGTTAGGCATAGATCAGCAGAATGCGGCAAAAATGGTTGTGTGAATCAGCTGGTCTAGTGTGTGGTTGTCAGGCATCAAGAAGTCCGATCTGAACTAAGAGACAGATAAAGCCCATACAAATCTAACTAACTCTGTCAACAAAGTCGAGAAGAGAACTGCTATGGCATCATGAATAGACGAAGAAACACAAAATTACCTCCCTTAGACCAGATGGAGTTAAATCTGACAGAATGCATCTTTCTCTCTCTGTTACTTTCCAACCCAAATGAGTGAATCTTGTTCAAACACTTTGTATTCATGCAATTTCTTGGTAGCGATATAAAAGCAGTAGTCTTAAAAGACTCTTTGTACAGGAACTGGAAATGTTGCTTATATTTCTTTTTGTTTATGTCCTTGCGGTTGCGACAAGGACTTATTTTTCATGAATATTGATTTCTTTCAGCGTAGGGATCCAGCCATCTCATCCTTTACCATTGGACCATCCTGAGGAACCTGGAAACTGCTGTTCGGATCAAAAAGTCATAACGTGGCAAATAGTGGTGGTTCCTTCAGCTCATCGGAGGGGTACTGAATGGTTCTAAATTTTTAACGGCCAGAACCACCAGAAAGACTGGACATAGCTGCCGGTGGCAAGACTCCCATGTTAGAGAGAGGACATTTAAAAAGACAGGATTCAAAAAGACAGATTAAGATGATTGACATTACATTTAAGTTTTTGAAGATCATAGTTGGCATAAAAGCAAGAAGCCGGAAGAGTTATTCACCAGTAAGAAATGCAAGAGAAGAAACTATAAGCACAAAACTTAGGGTTATATTTAGCAATTTCAACAGTAAAATGATGAAACCTATCTGCCAATCTTGTACTGCATTTACATTTGTAAAGTCAAGATAACAAAGAGGAGTATAAATATTTATTGAAATGACACAGAACTCACCACAGTTTTTTGTGGCTGTATAATATGCACTTTGACAGGGCTACATATGATTTTGAATTCTATACTTCTCCTAGACTGGTTGCCAAACCAAGGCTAGATAGAACAGTCCTGCAATTTAATTTATAACTGGTGGTTAGAAAAGAGACTGATTCCTCCCTTTACAAAGTGTATTTATATGAAAGTGAATGTAATGAACTTGACTGAAATTGAAACCTGACTCACTAATTTCTAATTCTGAGCTGCTAAGTATTACACCATCTGCTCATCTATAAATTATTTCATAATTTCTTTTTGGGGCAGAAACAGAATTACAGTCTATAATTAAATTTATTCACAATTTTTTACGTTCAACAGAATTCCGTCCACAAATCTGAATAAATTTCAGGTGCTGAAAAATTGTTGGGCAAACCTACTTTTCTTTTGCTTAATCATTTCACCCCAAGCAAGGCAGTTTTATTGCCACTGGTGCACAGGGGTTATATAGGAGGAAAGTGATGAGAAAGAGGGACAGGTTATAGGGGATGTCAGGAAGTGAGTAAGAGAAGGATAAGAATACTGGTGTGATGAGAGTGGCGTGGATGGAGAAAAGAGCATGAGAGAAAGGATGCAAGTCAGTGAGATAGGAGATGACTATTGACCTTACATTTGAATTCTTGGAGATTGTAGCTGTTGGGGAAGCAAGTATACGGAAGGGAATTCCACAGGTGGAAAGTGCGAGAAAAGAAGTTGTTAGAGTAGAAGTCACAGTTACATTTTATTGGTTTCACTGTAAAATGGTGGGACCTAGTTGCTAGTCCAGTAGCTCAAGTAAATTCAAACATAGGGGCACCAGTGAGCTAAGTTCATCGGAGCAGAAGCCATGAAAGTATTTGTAGAAGAGACATAGAGAAGCCACATTACACTGGTGAGAAAGTGACTGCATCCGAGCCACCAAGTTGGGATCAATCACATTACAGATTCTCCGTTGAATTTTGTCAAGAACCCCAAGGTGAATTGCAGGCGCACCCGACCAGATGTATTCAATACACAGGTAGATGGTAGATTTATATATCTGCAGAATGGATTTAGACGGGAAAAACTTCCTCGAGTGAACTGACCTTCTTAGCAGCGAATTTACCTATGGATTCGATATAGTCATTCCACTTGAGATCTGCTGAGAGAGTTAACCTAAGGTAGTGCAGTGTTTTGCTTTCAGGGAGGCTAGCCTGATCCATGTTAATGTGGAGTAGGAATGATTGTCTGTGATTGTTAACAGATAGCAGCCTTATTTTGGAAGCATTAAAATTCATGAGCAATTTCTTACACAGTCCACCATGAATTGGAGGTCCTTTTGAAACTCAGAAGCGAGGTTCACTTTGTCAGCCTTAGCAAATTTTTGATTGAGGTGAGAGTAAACGGTGGTGTCATCAGTGTATATGCCTACGTGGGATCTGATTACATCTGGGAGATCATTAATGAAGATGAGGAAAAGTGTTCCTAAGATCTAACTAAACATCACTCAGTCAGTGAAGTGCCATACGTGATACACAGTTGTGTGATCATGTCTAGAAAGAGATATGGTTGACTGGACAGAAGATTTTTCTGCAGTAGGTTGCCATTACTTTCTGTAGTAGACTGGTTGCTAACCAAGGCTATAGATGCCATTTGTGAAAATTCTCTACTCAATATCTTCTAAATTTATTTATATTTTTTCCCACCTGGTTTTGTTTCTTGGGTAATAAATAATATATAAAGAATCTTTTCATGAGTTGAATTTTTTTTTTAAATTAATAACAAAAGTTTTAAGAAGGACAAAGGCAAAGGAAAAGAAATTAAAAAATGGAATATGAGAAAAGAAACCAAAATTAAAAAGAAAGAGAAATTACTTGGGTATCTTTGGATTTGAACTAAGTTTAGGCTTTCAGAAGATTTAGAAAAAGAGCCAACAAATGAAAACTTGTATATATTAAGTGGTGAAAATGTTTTATTATATACTAGCAGTATAGCCCAGCATTGCTCAGGTGTAATGAAAGCTTTAAAACTAATCCATGGTCCTGGAGCTCAGACTCAGCCTAAAGAATATTTGTGTGAAGTTTGGTGAGAATCAGATAAAAATTTTGGATTTGTATAATGGACATACAGACAGATAAACAGACACACACACACAAAGATCTTGCCTTATATATATATATATATATATATTATCAATTTTCTGCATTATTGTAAGCACTGCAACCTTGAAACTCTTGAATATCGTTTCCGATGTCTTTGTCTATGAGTGTATCAAATTTGATTAAAATCAGACCACTCCTTCTATAACCCGATTTTTTTTGATTATCGATATTTATCGGGGGTACCTCAACACAAAACCTAGCTAAGAACATTTGCAGACGCTTATAGTACAACTGTGTAAATTTTCAAGAAAATCGGTTCAGCCATTTCAGAGTCTATAGGTAACGGGGACACACACACAGACAAAGTTCCATTTATAAATAAGTTTATATTTTTTATAATCATTTCATCCCAAGCAAGGGAGTATGGCGACTGGGGCACAAGGGGATTACAGTGAGAAAAAAAAAAAAAATAAGGGACAGAAAGGATAAGAAAAAGATAGGAATCAAGGAGATAGAAGATGACAATTGACATTGCATTTAAACTTTTGCTATCAGGGAAGCAAGTATGTGGGAAGTGCAAGAAAAAAATCTGTTAAAGTAGAAGTTACATATTATTATTTTGACAGTAAAAGGATGGAACCTAGATGCCAATCTAGTAGCATGAGTAAATTCATGCGGTCAAGGCTCCAGGGAAAGATGCTCATCAAAGCAGAAGCAATAATATATATATATATATTGTTGGGACGCCCGCGCCTATTCAGCTATAATGGACTATTCCATTACTATGTAAAGTAATGGTGGCATCTACGTAGGAGAGTGTGCCGAGCAGCCGTATCGACAAGTCAGTCGTAGACTTTCGGTGACGACCCGGAAGTACCCATTGCTCATACTACGTCTTACGACGGTTGGGACGATTAACCTTTATTCTTGTATTGGATACTAATAACCTTTGTAAATACTATTTTCATGGAATACAACAATTAACCTATTCCTGTTGTTGAGTTATTTATTCTTACTCACGACATTATATATATATATATATATATATATATTAAAAAAGTGAAAGAACACGTAGATTAAAAATCCACTGTTCAAGCATTTACCTATAAAGAGTGCTCGGAGGACCTGAAGCAGACTACCACCACCTTTAAATTTGTTGTTTTTCATTTTGTTTTTTTTACTTTTTTCAGTGCAGTCTTATCGGTTATTACATGAAGTTTCAGATTATCAAAAAAAAATTTTTTTAAATTTCAATGTTTAAACAATTTTAGGTGGGGGTCACTTTCTCATACAACATTATAGTAAATTGATCCTCCATTTTAGAACCACTCGCATTGGAGTTACTTTGTTTTGGTTTTTTTGGGACGAGTTGTTGCTCTTGTTTTTGTCTTTTTCAAGTTTTCTTTAGTTCTTACAATGGCATCTTCCTCAGAAACTCCAAGTATGGCTTTATTCAAAAATTTTGCAAAGGATTCAGTAGTTGAATATGTGCAAGCAAAAAAGTTAATTGCACAGGATCGATTTACTATAAGTTTGTATGAAAAACAGAGCCCCCCCCCCACTTAAAATTGTTTAAATGTTGAAATTTTTACAAATATTTTTGTCAATCGGAAAGTTTAGGGTTTAATCGATAAGATTGCACTGAAAAAAGTAAAAAAAAATTGATAAATAACCAATTTACTGGTGGTGGTAATGTCGTACCTGCGAATGGTTCCAAAATGAAGGATTGATTTACTATAACATTGTATAACTGAGACCCCCCCCCCACCCCCCGCTAAATTTGTTGAAATATTGAAATTTTTCCAAATTCTTTTTGTCAGTCAGAAAGTTTAGGGTGTAATCGATAAGATTAAAAAAATGAAAAACAACAAATTTAAAGATGGTGGTAGTCTCCTTCAGGCTCACTGAGTGCTCAATACAAAGTAGAGCTTAATATTGTAATTTTGTTAGTACCATGGTTTATAAAAGCATAATATCACTACACAAAAATTTTCATGTTTCAGAACAAAACTGTTCCTCTTCAGATGATATGTTAAAATAATTGGTGAAAATGATTTATTTTTGAAAATATAAGATTAATTCATGGTTATTTCGAAAATTAGAGAGTAGTAGTTGGAGGAAATTTTTTAGGTGTGTCAAAATTGAGAATTATGTGACCATGGATACTCAAATACTTGGGTTATGGAAGGGGACAGAATGGCTTAGATCTAGACATGTCATTTTTTAATTTTGTCTGGGTAAGATACATAGTGGGACTTTAGATGTTTTAATTGGGTAGATAATATTGGATTTTATTTTTTTTTAATGAACAATAGATTTTTTTTACTCCTATCTATGAGTAAAGGGAATAGAATGTTTAGGTCAGAATTAGTATTAAATAATTGTAGTATACTTAGTTATATTGTATAAAGAACAGCAGTTAAGTATTGTGTGCGTCATTTATTTTATTACAATGATTTTCATTTTTTTAATTTATATTAGAGTATAAGTTATAAATGAAACATTCTAATTAATTAAATTTTAAAGAAAATTATTTTGCCTGAGTAAGGTACATAGTAGGACTACATAATACTTAAATAAATAAATAATTTTTCACAGCAAGTTGGATTTTTTAAAAAATTACTTCATGAGTAAAAGAGCTGAAATGTTTATGTTATAGTTATGATTAAATAATTATGGTATATTAAAGTATATTGTAGTTAAGAAAACTAATTAAGTATTGTATGGGTCTTTCATTTAATAAAATAATTATTTATTGTTAAGTTATATTAGAGTATAAGTTATAAATGAAACATTGTAATTTTTTAAAAATTAAAATAGAATTATTTTGGCTGGATAAAATACATTGTGGGAAAATGGGCAGACATCAATCTTGTAGTTAAACAGGCTGAACTTCAGGGTGTTCTTTTTTTTGTGTTTAGAATCAGGATTTTAATAATTATGGTATACTAAGGTATATTATAGATAAAAAACAAGTTAAGTATTGTGTGGATTTTTTATTTTGGTAAAATAATTTTAAAGTTATATTGGAGCATAAGCTATCAATAAAAAATTGCAATTAATAAAATTTAAAGATTTTCTTTTTAAGGGGCTGGAAATTCTTTTTTTTTTCTTTTTTTGGAGGGGTGGTGAAATTTGAACCGAATAATTTTAGTATACCAAAGTATATTGTATAAAGAAAACCAACTGGTATTTTGTGGACTATTTATTTTAGTAAATTTAATTTAAATTTTTAAGTTATGTTGGAGCACAACTTATAAAGGACACATTATGATTAAATTTTAACAAAAAAATATTTTCAATGTTTACATAAAACAGTCAATTCATCTCTATGGTTCAATAGTTCACCAATTTTAGGGAACCTTAAAATCCGAAGCTTTTCACTCAGGCACAAAGAGCAGATGCCATTGAACAACTTACAGATTTGTGTTTTTTCCAGAATTTTTCATTTTACTTTGGGGGTTTTGTTTGTGTCCTTTAACTTAAAAAAATACGCAGAAAGGGATATTTGGTTTTGATACATGTTGTTTTTAAAGGAAGTTAAGTGCATATACCAACGTTGTTTAAAAGTGTTCTTAGTAGATCCGATGTAAACTTTTTTAATAGTTGGGTTTTCATTTGATGTTATATTACATTGGCATACAATAGAATTTGTTTGACACCTATTTTCCAGTGGGCAATTATTAGGATTTCGACAATTACATAAGTTTGTATTATTGTTACTTTGATTAATGTGCTGATTTAAGATATTTTTATTATGATTTGTAATAATTTTTTCAAGATTATTTGTACAACTGCAACTTAATTTAAGGGTATTTTTATTAAAAATTTAACTTAGAGGTTTATTTATATAATTGGGAAATGTTTCTTAATTAAATTAAGGAACTTCAGCCCTAACTTGGTGTTAACCATTTAGTTGAAAGTGGGTGTATACCAAATGATATTTCTATTTTTATTTTTCCTGTTATAGTTATATTTTTTATGTATTTGATATCCTGGTTTTTGTAGCCACTATTTTTAGGGCATTATTATAAAAACCTTTATATTTATAAAATATTTCTTCACTTGAAGAGTTTTTATTAATTCTATATTCTATGGAGGAGAGTATATGTTTGATTATACTTAGTGGTTGATTAGACTTTGGGTGGGTATATAATGGATATTTGTTAGGTTTTATGTATGGTTAATAAGTATCATTTACTAAGTCAAGTGTTACATCAAGAAAGTTTACTATTTTTAAATTAATTTTGATTATTACTTTTAGATTTAAAATTTTGAATTCTCTGTGAACGAGTTTTATTTTATCTGTTTTAAAATGTGTAGAATTTTGTACTATCATGAGTCCATCATCTCTATATAACCCTATGTCATGAGTGTTTGTCATGGTGTGTGGTGAGATTGTATGGTGCAAATAAAACAATGAGATCGGAAGACTCCGCATAGTCTAATGCTCCCATTGTAATGTCAAATCGATTATCAGAGTTATTTCTTATCCATTGTTCATGATTGTGTATAAGAACAGATGTCTTGGTGGCCATTATGATATATTCATCCTTAGTTAATTCTGAATAATATGTGGCGAATTCCAGTGCCAAGATGAAATGGTCTTTGAAAATTGACAGAAAATAGTCAACTATGTCAAATTGGATTAAAGAACAGTTGTTTTTATCCTTTATATTGCAAAACCAATTTATGACATCAATTGTATTTGTCCACTGGAGCAATCCAAGGTTCTGTTTGATTTGGTTATTAATCTGTTCTAGAATAATTTTATTGATTTTTTCAATTTCAGGCCTAGTTGGGTTAATGATTCTAGTGGGCAGATTTGTCTCAAAATCAGGTTTGTGATCTTTTAAAGTTATGTAAGTTTATTAACTTTTTCACTAATTTTGAGTTTTTCATTAATAATTTTACCAGTAGTATTTACCTTTTAAACTAGATTTAGTGACTTATTATTTGCTTTTTAATTTTTTGTTAATTTTTTTTTATTAAAGTTGTGTAATCCATAGTGGTAATTTTATAGAAACTTTGCAGTTTTATCAGACTTGACAAACATTTTATCTGATGTTTTTATGTTTGAAATAACATGGTCAAGGTGTTTTTGGAATTTATATTTTCTTTTGTGAAAAGAAATATTGTCAATTATTTGAAATAAGTCATTTTCAAAACCAAATAATCTTTGAAGTACTAGTGCAGTTTTTTTGTTTTTAAATCCATAAGGTTCAGCTTCTTTAGGAATTTTATAATTATGAAGGAAGAAATAAGCCTTTCATCTCATAAAAACTATTGTATTTTTATATCCAAATAAGTTTATCTGTATACATAGCCATATATGCTGTGTTTTCAACCTAGACATTGTGAATAGTGTACAGCAATCTAAAATCAAAGAATTAAATAGAATTTATACGTGAACTGTTTCTATTTTAGATTTGTATTGAAACTCAGTATAGGTACTTTGTGTCATTTAAATGTTACTTAAAATATGATATTCTGTTTTAAATGAGGATGTGGTAGTTCATAGGTTTGCCATTATCAAATGTTTTCCTTTTGATAACTAAATGCAAATAACTAAATCTGTAGCAGATTAAAGCAATGAGTAAATACAAGCTAAACAATTAAAACATGAAATGAAAATAGGAATTCTCTTATACTGATAATACATGTGTATATATATATATGTATATATATATATATATATATATATATATATATGACTATATATATGTATGTGTATATATATATATGTGTGTGTGAATGTGTGTGTGTGTGTGTGTATATATATATATATATATAGTCATCTGCAGAGAGATCTGATTCACTGTATTACAGGTCATCAGTAAGGCTAGACATTCGCTTGCTTTTACCCAAGATTGAAACCCGACCAAATTGTTGTCAGTCGGCGATTCTACCTCTGAGCTATGGGCACTTAGTAGAAGGAGGTAAACTTTATATATATATATATATTTTTTTTTTTTAATCATATCACCCCGAGCAAGGCAGTAATGCCACTCTGATGTGCAGGGGGCTACGTAAGAGTGAAAAGATTGGAAAAGAGAAAGCTGGAAACCTCATCCTAAACAGGGAACAAGGGATGAGCCTCTACACCTGTTCAATAGACGTGGGTGGAGTGTGAACCGGGTGATAGTTTATATATATACATGCACATACATATAAAATAATTTATATATGTAGATGTATTATGTTATTGGTGAGTAAATACATTTAATTTTTTTTTTATAAATACTTAGATATAAATGTTTATATTTAGATTATAATTCTACCTTTACAACTTGAAGTAATTTGTGTAGACATGTGTGTGTGTGGTTTTCTTTTGTTTTTTACAAGCCAGATTCAGTTTTTTTGTCTGTTTATTTTACATATAAAATTCATTTTGTTAATTTTTTTTTAAATCCGAAGTTAGAAAAAATCACTTAATTCTCATGTAAATATAGCCCCATCATTGCTACAATCCAATATTTTACAAAATTAAAATTATGTAACAGTCATTGCATTGTGCCTGAAACTTTGAGTAGTGCTACTGGTGAGGGGAAAAAAATGTTTATTTATTAACATATATAGGTACCTCTGAAGAAATTTGATAACTGAGGTTTAAAATAGATTTTTATTTTAAAAATCTTTCTTGACTATGTTACAAACTTGACTATGTTAAATTGATTAGAATGAGTTTTTATTATCAGTATAAAGGCTAAAATTGCCCATATTAGCAAATCTGTCAACATTACATACTTCTCCATATAAAAAACATCTTTTAAAATAAAATATACTTCTCTGAAACTTTATTTGGTGAAGATTGGCTTATTCAAAGTTTTTTATTTGAAGCATTATATAGAATTTATATATGAAATATGATTTTTCTTCCGTTTATTTATTTATTTTTTTTAACATTTGATGTCCACCTTGTACAAAGTCCAAGAGTCACTCAAGTTTGTGTGTTCTGGTGAAACCTGAATGTGCATTGTGGTGCAGTGGATGTTGGCTTCAAATGAGAAATTGGATGGTCAAATTCGAATTCTAGTTGAATTCTTTGCATTTACTTATGTGCAAATACTCTTGGGAAAGGTATTAATCTATTGCTTCTCCCTCCACCTGTGGGTTAAATAGCAGTATAGATTGGGTCCTATATCATTGGTTGGCAACTGGTCTACGACAGAAAACAATATTAAACTCTTGTGGGAAAATCTTCTACCCAATCAGTCATGTTTTTTCGAGATATGATCACCCAAGTGTGTATTCAGTATGGCACTTAACTGGCTGACTGAACTGTCCTGAAGAAATTTGTACAATGGTGCATAGACTTGGTGAATTCATGTGCTGTACTAGATTGGCAACTAGGTCTCATCAATTTACAGTTGAATTGGTGAGATGCAATCATAACTTCTATGCTATCAGTTTTTTTCTCACATTTCTTGCTTGTGGAACTTTCTTCTGGCTTCATGCTTTCCAGCCAACTTTTCAAAAATTTAAATCCAATTTCAATCATTATCTACTATCTTCTTGATTCCTCTTCTGTCTTCGTTCTCACTCCTTAATAATATTTACTTTGTTCTTTTACACTTGGTAATCTCTTGTTTTAGTGGCTTTACTGCCTTGTTTGGGGCAAAATAATCAAAATATATATACATATTATCCCACGTGTATAGCACAACTTGGAGCTTCATGCACTATGCAATTATCAGGTGCTTATTATGAGCCCATAATAAGCACCTGATGATTGCATAATGCATGAAACTCTGAGTTGTGCTATAAATGTAGAACAATATGTATATTTATTAATATATACTTTATAGCTTTCTTGTATTACATCAAGCACATTTTTATTAACACCAGAAATATATTTATATATGTGCATGTACTTGAAGATATATTCATACATATGTATACACACACACATGCACATTATATATATATATATATATATATTTAATTTTTAAACAAGTTATTTCGCTGCCTTGGTTTCTGAAAGACACCACTCATGGTAGAAACCAAGGTAGTGAAATAACTCATTTAAAAATGAAAAATATTCAAAAGTTCTACAATATAATTGTATAGAACACTTTTTAATACAAATGTTTACTGGTCTAACCCTATTAGGACCAAAAACTAAGTATTAAACAATCTATATATATATATATATATATATATATATATATATATATATATATATATTAATAATTATTTTACTAGATAAAGGTCCCACACAATACTAAATTAGTTTTCTTAACTACAATATACTTTAATATACCATAATTATTTAAACATAATTATAACATAAACATTTCAGCCCTTTTACTCATGAAGTAATTAAAAAAAATTGACCAACACAATACTAAATTGTTGTTCTTAGTACAATATAACTAAGTATGCCACAATTATTTAATCCTAATCTGACTTATACTCATAGATAGTAGTAAAAAAAATCTATTGTTCAATAAAAAACACCTAAAATCTAACCTCCTGATTAAAATTACTGTCTAGATCCAAGCTATCCTGCCCCCTTCCATAACCCAACTATTTAAATCTCCTTGGTTACATAATTCTAAATCTTGATTGAACACTTTTGACACACCTAAATGAATTTCCTCCAACTACTACTCTCTGATTTTCTAAATAACCAGAAATCCATTTTATATTTTTAAAAATAAATCGTTTTCCCCATTTATTTTAACATATCACCTGAAGTGGAACAGTTTTGTTCTGAAACAGGAAAACTTTTGTATATATATATATATATATATATATATAACAGTTGACCCTAGACTTGCAGAGCTTTAGATTGATATTTTATTGATTAGTTTTGAAATTGTAAGAATAACTTTGCATGCCAATAATTGAAAATATTTTATATTTATAATATATTAATACTGGCTGTGAAAGTAAGGAAATTACAATTTTAAAACATTGCACCATTGGTGACAATTTACTCTTTGCATGACATGTGAGTGAAGAAAAAAGTTTGATTGACAATTTTTTAATCACACATTATATTAAAAGTTTTGTGCAAACTTAATGCCAAAAGAATCAGATGGCTAATTTTAAGAATAACTGTTACTGATTGGTCTATTAATCGTAATAATGTGAGAACACATTCTGATGAGGTTCCTGCCCAACATTACAATGTGTTCCAAAGCCTACCCTAACTACATAAAAGAAAGAAAAGTCTTTTAGTTAGAAATCTTGTTTTGAACAACTCACGGCAGAAGACTGAACTCTATACTGAACGTTTATGTCTTAACATATATTGATTGTTCAATTCTCACACACACACACCAATTTGCAATTGACTTTCACCACATAATATCAAAGGAACGTTTATTTAACAGATTAAATAATTTATGCATTTATGCACTGTTCCTAAAACAAAGCACACCATGTGGAAGATTTATTGTGAAAGGCATTCAAACTTAATTTTTGTAAACATACAATTCTGCAACTTCTTTTTGTATGTTTATCACCTCAATGCTTGTGGTGTACATCTAAATCTAAACTTATTTATAAATGGAACTTTGTTTCTGTATGTGTGTGTGTGTGTGTGGTATGTACGTGTGTGTGTGTGTGTGTCTGTTACCTATAGACTCTGAAACGGCTGAACCGATTTTCTTGAAAATTTACACAGTTGTACTATAAATGTCTGTGTGTGTTCTTAGCTAGGTTTTGTGTCGAGGTACCCCCGATAAATATCGAAAATCAATAATCAAAAAAATCGGGTTATAGAAGGAGTGGTTCGATTTTAATGAAATTTGATACACTCATAGACAAAGACATAAGAAACGATATTCAGAAATTTCAAGGTTGCAGTTCTTACAATAGTGCAGAAAATTGATATCAATACCAGGAAATCAA
The DNA here is from genome assembly GCA_037127315.1 of Ascarosepion bandense. Taxonomy (NCBI): domain Eukaryota; kingdom Metazoa; phylum Mollusca; class Cephalopoda; order Sepiida; family Sepiidae; genus Ascarosepion; species Ascarosepion bandense. The sequence continues at coordinate 5,166,983 of JBBBDQ010001080.1, read as the reverse complement.
AATTTGACTGACATCCATTCATTTTTCTTTCAGTCTACGGTTTCGCTTTAACTGGAAACAACTAATTCTTTTTAGTCTTTCATGCCAACGTCCAAAGAGTCTGAGCTTCAGGACCATTGATTAGTTTTAAAGCTTTCATTACACCCAAGCAACGCCGAGCTATACTGCTAGTTATTATATAAATGTTATATCATTTGTTGCCTTACAGAATTTTGTTGTATTTCTTTTGTTTCGTCATTGTACAAATTATTTGTGGATTGGATTCTGAACACGGTAGTAACTTGTAATAAATAATTAGCAATTATTTGATCATATAGATAAGCACACATCCACTACAAAATCAATGTTTGTTTGAAAACATGATTTTTTTCCCCCATCTTTTAGGCACATTCAAAATTCTTTCCTTCCACAATATTTTATGTTTTGTAGATTTTTTTTATACTGTGTGACATTAAAATAAATAAAAATGTACCAATTTTAGGAAATTAAAAAAATCTGCCATCCTGCAACTAAAAACCACCTTTTTGAAGTAAATTAAAACTAAACACCACTAGTGCCACCTAATTTTATAGAAGACTCTTTTTGTCAGATTCAGTGAAACAAAAAAAACAAAAAAGAAATTAACAGATGTTTATAATTCAGTAACTTGATATTCTTTGTTCAAAAGAAAATCTGGTCAATGCAAAATGAAATTTGGTTTGGATGAAAACATTTTCAGAGACAAAATAAAAATCGTTATTTTGATAATTATTAATTTTGATGAATATTTTCATTCATCTCTCATATTTAGCTGCTTTTTTTTTTAGAATGCAACTTGCTTGAGTTTTCAATATTTTTTATTTCAACTGTTTGCTTGCTGCTGTTGAAAGAATGAACCAAATCACAAACCTTTATCATAATAAAAACGTTTTTCATGGATTTATTTTGATAAAAATTTTCTAGCCATTGATTTCTTCAGGAAGTCAAAGTTGAGCATGGGAAAAAAATGAAAATAAGATGAAAGAAAAATTTGTCAAAGTCTAAAATAAAAATCTGTCATAGAATATGTATGCGGTACAATCATTGGTAGGGTGACAAAGCGAAAACGTTTAGATTGAGTGAATGAATGATTACATATCTATGTGCTTATTTGTATGTCTTATGTATAATCGCTATGTTTATTTAAAAAAATGTCTTTATGTATTTGTATGGTTGTTTCTTTTCTTTCTTCTATTGAATACTGGGTGTATGTATGTGTGTGTATATATATATATATATATATATATATATGATTATTATTAATCAGTTTTAGATCATAATTAAATTAAACCAGTACACAGTTGTATTTAAAAGTGCTCAATACTTATATATTGTAGAGCTTTTGAATATTTCTTATTTTGAATCTAGTTATTTCTGCAACCTAGGTTTCAACCTTTTGTTATATTCAGACAATTTATGATAACTGATTTTCCAGTGTTTTCAAACACACAACAGGGATTTTTATGAACTCATAACTGGCATTTTTAAACAACCAAAAATTTTTTTTCATTTACTAATTACTATCTTATGATCATACAAGCCTGGATGAAAGTGTTTAAGATCCTTAAGTAACTCTTCCCTAATTTTGAAATTTTCATTTGTTTAAAAATTCCCATCATGTGTTTGTAAAAATCCTTGTTGTATATTTTAAAATGTTGAAAAATCTGTTATTATAAATTGCCTGAGGAAACCTAAAGGTTAAAACTAGGATATGGAAATAACTCGTTTCCAAATGAAAAATATATTTATAAAATGTGCAATGAATAAATTATTGGCTGAATGTTGCAAAAATAAAAATAACACTAACATCTCATTTGTAATAGATATATTTACCAAAAGTACACAAAAATATCTAGAAAAATTAGAGTAAATTTATTCAATAACATTGCCATCAGCTTCAACCATAGTGTCCAAATGACTTCGAAATCTCCTGCAACTCTTCTGGATAGTCTCCTTGTTTAAGTTGGTGATTGCTGTCATAATCATTGCCTTCAGTTCATCTTTGGTGTTACAAGGTGTTTTGTTACAAGGTCTCTTGATCAACTGTGTCCCACACACATTAATGAAAGGGGTTGCAATCTGGAGCACTAGGTGGCCAGATGTAAGGGGTGATGATGTGGTTGCAGAAATTGTCTGACAGCCATGACTTGGTTCTCCTGATTGTGTGGTATGGTGCAGAGTCTTGTCGCCAGATATAGGAACTTCCAGCAGCGACCCTCTTGACCTAGGGCAGCAATACCTTAAGGTACTGGATGTAGATCTCTGTGTTGAGTCTGAGGCTCTGTGAGAAGATGAAAGGGGGCATAACATCACCATCTCTTGTGATCACTTGAAAAACCATGTTGACGGGATAGATCATTCAACTCTTTCCAGGCCTTCTGTACAGTCCTCAGATTGACACCCAAACACTCTGAAATGTTAATATTGCAGTACAGCAGGCTGTTTCTAAATTTCTGGAGGAGGGAATTACATCATGGTGCTCTTTTTCTCACAGCCAGTGCCCAACTGACCCTACTATACTGTGCAGTTGACAAAATAAAAAGCAAACAATGTGCATGCAGAAAATTAAAAATATAAGATAGTGGCAGTTTATTCTCTACACACTTTGTGTGTGTATATGAGCATCATCCCCCTTCATGTAAGTTTTATTAAAGATGACTTTCTTCAATTTTTCTTGCATTCATACAAGTATCTTGACATGTGGATGAAGCTAAATATGCCTTAAAATAATGAAACCATTAATAATATAAAAGTAAGTATTGACTATGAACATGGCCATAATGAGTTGACCATGTTTAGAAAATAAGAAAATATTTCCATCCTTAGAGACATGCATATATACAAAAATAAACATATTCAGTTAAAAAATAAAAAAATCCTTGATACAAGCTGATAGAATAGTTGAAATTTCTCATATAAATGGAACATTTGGACAGTTTTTCTACACTTTACTTTTAGCTAAGAAAATTCTTCTATGAATGCAATAAAAAATTGAATAAAAAGCTTAATCACAATATTTTCTCAGATGTCATTAAAACTCATTTATTATATATATATATATATATATATATACACCAAATCGGTTGAGTTTTGATCCCGGCCAGAAGCAAGTGGATGTATCTAGCCACACTGATGAGCTGTGATACAGCAAAACAGGCTTGTATGTGGATGACTAATATATGTATATATATATATATATATATATATATATAGAGAGAGAGAGAGAGAATCAGTACAGATTTGTAATGTCTCCTAAAGAGGAACATTAGTTAATAAGCTGACAATATCAAGAGACCATAAGCTTGTTCCCTGAACACAAATTGGAATCTTTAATAAATGGAGAAAACTGAAATGAATCAGGGACATGAGTGTTTTTTTTTTTTAGATTCTTGGTTAAAATATGAGGGTTTTTTTTTTTATATTCTTGGTTAAAATATGAGGGGCTACCGTAAAGTTCTTAGAGTGATAAAAAGGAGCTTCAAAAAATTCTGATGTTTGATTATTTGTTGGGTTTTGGAAATTAGGTCAGTTTAAGAACTTTTTGGCAACCCTCATATTATGTTTATTTTTTGCTAACCATTGTTATTAATTATGACTAGTATTTTCTTTCATTTTAAACATCAGTTGCATTTACTGCAACTTAGACCATCATAAGATAACAAATCACTAATAAGAAGTAATAAATGTTAAGTCCCTAATGACCCTTGAAGTAATGTCCCCTTTACCTCAGGAAAGTGTGTTTAACAGCACCAGCTGCCTTATTGTCTAATCTACATGAAATTTCTGGTTAGCAGAAGATAAAATCTATTCTCATAAAACTAGCATTTACTCTTTTCTTCCCTTGTTATATTCGTTATTGTTTTTTACACTAGTAGCAATAGTAAAATAATATTGTTAGAAAGCAAAAGAAATTGTCAAAACAAAGAAAATTTTTTAAATGCTGAACAAATTTTCTTTGTTGTTTAAAAAGAAAAGCCATTTATTAAAATATTTGATGAATACAAAACAAATTATTGCTTTTCATCATAAAGGCAAATATTGCAAGATTTCTGAATAGTCTGTCTTTAGTAAATATATAAGGCACTTTGGGAAAATTCTACACTGACATATTTCAACGATTAACCTGTATCATCAGAAGTCAGTTAAGTGCTATACATGATACACGCTTTGGGCAATCATGTCTCAAAAGAGACATGACTGACTAGGCAGAAGATTTTCCCACAGTAGGTTGCCATTACTTTCTGCAGTAGATTGGTTGCGAGCCAAGGCTATAGAACCCAATCTGTCCTATTATTTAACCCATAACTGGAGGGAAGAGACAAATTCATACTTTTTCCAAGGGTATTTGTGCATAAGTGAATGCAAGGAATTCAACTGGAATTCAAACCCAGCTTTTCAATTTGTTATCCACTGCACCACAATGCACATCATCAGAAAACAAAACTTATTTTATGAAACAAAATCTACATTAGCACGAACAAAAGAGAATTTTTCCTAATTGTTTAACTAATTTCAACACTATTTTTCTTTATTTATCTATTTTATGGCAACTGTTTTGATGAGCATTTTTTCCTGGATCCCTGACCATGTGAATTTAAGCATGCTACTCAATTGGCACCTTTTTACTTTTGAAATAATTAAATGTAACTGCTACTTCTACTCAAAGAGTTTCTTTTTCTTGCACTTCTCACCTTTGGAACTTTCTTTTGTTTACTTGCTTCCCTGATAGCTACAATCTCCAAAAATTAAAATGCAACATCACTTACCATCTTCTATCTTTTTGAATCCTGTTCATTTTTTATCCTTTCTTCATTATCCACTGTATCCAGTTTTTCTCTGTGCACTAGTGTCAGTCCTGCATTGCTTGGAGTGAAATGATTAAAAAGAAAAAAAATTTAAAATTTATTTTCTTCTTCAAGGTTTACAAATACCACATTGTTATTAAGAACAGGCACTAAACTGAAATAACTCCGTTGTATATTAATCATGGGACACCATCAATTAATTTTCATCTGAGTAAATTATATTCAATTCTTAATCTATATGTCATGCCTCTTCAGGATGTAGGTAATTATGGCTCTCCACAGTTTCCTGTTTTTTGTGTCTGTGTAAATTTTGTCTTTTTCGCAGCACCATCTACATGTTTTGTGGTTGCCAATAATGAATCTTGGTAGGACTCATTAGGTTTCTGTACAGTCACTATCACTGACTGAATTTTATTGAGCAATGAATACTTCAGAGGTTTATGAGCAATGAACACTTCAGAGGTTTATGAGCAATGAACCCTTCAGAGGTTTGAGCAATGAACCCTTCAGAGGTTTATGAGCAATGAACACTTCAGAGGTTTATGAGCAATGAACACTTCAGAGGTTTATGAGCAATGAACCCTTCAGAGGTTTATGAGCAATGAACCCTTCAGAGGTTTATGAGCAATGAACACTTCAGAGGTTTATGAGCAATGAACACTTCAGAGGTTTATGAGCAATGAACCCTTCAGAGGTTTATGAGCAATGAACCCTTCAGAGGTTTATGAGCAATGAACACTTCAGAGGTTAAGATTTATAATGAACAAACCAATTCTAACCTTCATGGATAAGACCCACCATGTCACGCACATTGTAGTGAATCACCCTCATGCCTTTGGCTCTTTTAATGAGATGTAAGTTCTGGAATTAAGGGCAATGATAAAACAAACAAAATTGCAAATTAACCATTAAGACGGGGTCCTGAAAACTACCAAATCCCATAGATTGACCGAAAACCATTAATTAAGAAACACATACAAAATCAAGGGTAAAAACAATGGAGCAGAAAAATGCAAAATAAACTAAATACAATCTTACCAAACCTCAAAGAAAATATTATGGAAAATCCTGAAGGGAAGAGATTATTATATCACAACTACAAATAGGTCACACAATATTAAAATGATTAAAATTATAACATTCCTGAAATCAGTTGGATTATATCTGAGAAAAGAAAAAACAAAGATTGTCTATTTTCTCTAAATATAAATCAAGATAAATTGGTTTTGGCATAAAATGACCCTAAAGAAATAATAAGTTATTAAAAATCTTAAGCTTAAAATGTATGTTCCATTCAAACAGCTTCTTCTCACTAACCCTTACTTATCAAGGGGATAGTTTCCTGATCACTACAATCTTTTCAAATCTAGAGTTAGGGTTGTTATCTTCCCCACATATCCTCATAAACTGTGCCTCTTATTTCTTACTTTGTAACAACACTAGCTCTAGTGGCTCTTAGGCCTTGTACAGAGTGAACATTATTGTAACAAAAAAATATAAGTAGTCACTGTGTATGGACTAAATATGTATAAATGATTTTTTCTTTTTCCATTTCCAATCAAGTACTAATTCCAGTTGAAATGGTAGAGAGATGACAAGAAAAGAAGGAAGCAGTAGATTTTAATTTTTACATCTGTGAAATGTCCTTGAGAAGATTTTTGGGTGATGATATATAATTAGGAATTAAAGTAGATGCTACAGTTGAAAGATAGAGACAGGAAGGAGGGTTTTATCTTGTATGATGGACAGATAAGGCTGCATTCTGGACAACCACTTCACTACTGCAGTGGCAGGTCAGTGATAAGATGAAGAGGAAGAACTGATTGATATGGCAAAAACAAGAACACAAGAGTTTAAAGTTGGTGGGTGGGTGGATGTTTATTGAAGAGAGTTGTGGCACTCTTATTGGTCAGGGTTTATGCAATGGGTTGACCAGTCTCTGATTACTTTAGTAAATTAAGAAAGTTCAAGTTTTGGTTGATTATCATTAAGAAGGTCTTTTATTGTACCCTTCTCTCCATTTTTTTAATCCCAGAAATGGGAAGAATATCAAATATAATTTGTATAGGTAGTTGCACACGTATATATATATATATATATATATATATGAAAAGTGTATGTATTCGAATATGCCAACCGAATGAGTGTGTATATGTGCAATGGCACACATATACATATATATACCGAACCCCGCACGATTCACATGTGTATGTTTATGCAAGCCTCAGTGACCAAACGCACGTACGTATATGTGTGTGTGTGTGTGTGTGTGTGTGTGTGTGTGTGTGTGTGTCCTTGCGCACGTTGATGGGTGTACAAATATATATATATATGTCTGCGTCTGTCGTGACGTGTACGCACGAGAAATTGACAACTGTTCGCGCGTTGACATCGCTACACACCATTTGAATATACCAACCGAATGAGTGTGTATGTGTGCAACGGCACACATATACATATATATACCGAACCCCGCACGATTCGCATGTGTATGTTTATGCAAGCCTCAGGGACCGAATGCACGTACGTGTGTGTGTGTGTGTGTCCTTGCGCATGTTGATGGGTGTACAAATGTATATATGTGTATGTCTGCGTCTGTTGTGACGACAGATTTTTTTCCCCCACTTCCACAAAAATACCCGAATATAACCAATTTTTAAAAAAAAATTAACCAGTTTGTCTGATGATCGCAAAAGTGTGAAACCCAGGGTTACAAACTCACACCTATCTATCTATCTATCTATCTATATATATATATATATATATATATATATAATCTAAACTTATTTATAAATGGAACTTTGTCTGTGTGTGTGTATGTCCATTACCTATAGACTCCAAAATGGCTGAACCGATTTTCTTGAAAATTTACACAGTTGTGCTAGAAGTATCTGCAAGTGTTCTTAGCTAGGTTTTGTGTCGAGGTACCCTAAATAATTATCGAAAATTGATAATAAAAAAAATCGGGTTATAGAAGGAGTGGTCCGATTTTAATCAAATTTGATACACTCATAGTCAAAAACATAAGAAATGATATTCAGAAGTTTCAAGGTTGCAATTCTTACAATAGTGCAGAAAATCGATTATATATAAAAGGTAAGATATTTGTGTGTGTCTGTTTATCTGCCTGTATGTCTGTATTTTTTTTCAGCCCTTTTATTTTAGAGCCAAACCTGAAGCAAAAACTAAGTGTGTGTAATTGTAGTTCTTAGTCTCAGCCATGATACCATTTACTCAGAGGACTTATTTAGCCTTCAAAATTCAGTTTATGATGAAAAAAACTTATTTGATATCTATACCAGGAAATCAAAATTTGATTTACATCCATTCACTTTTCTTTCAGTCTACAGTTTTGCTTTAACTGGAAACAATTATTGCTTTTTAGTCTTTCGTGTCAACATCCAAAGAGTCTGAGCTCTAGGACCATGGATTAGTTTTAAAACTTTCATTACACCCGAGCAATGCTGGGCTATACCGCTAATATATATATATATATATATATATATATATATATATATATATAAGGTATTTCAGTTTCAGTGGTAATAAGTGTTTCAAACATGTTTGGCTAAATAATATCAACAAGTTCTGCCAAATATTATTATCAATTTTTAAAATTTCCAATTTAGTTGTTTCATGTCATTGGTAAATTTGCCAAAGTTTGTATTTATTTGACATCCCCCTTCCGCCGAGTACTTTTGAATCCTGCTACATTAATTTTCAAAGATTATGTTTTGTGTCTGTTTATACAACACGTTTTGGTTTCGAAATTATCATGTTTTTACTTAATTTGGGAAGTCTCACTATGCATACACACACACGTTCATCTAATACAAGACACAAGAGCCACTCAAAGAGTTAATTTGTGGTGTTGTATGAGCATAAGAAAAGCCAAGAAATCAAGTAAGTTCATACGGTTGCATTAGAAAGATAATAGTTAATTCTAAATTTGGAGTAATCAAGATTGTAGCGATTGAGAAATATCCTGCAGAGAATTTGTTCCACAAACCAAAATGTGTGTGTGTGTGTATATATATATTGATGCATGTTTCATTAAATAATATAGGCAAGTTTTGTCGATTTATTTTATGTAAATTTTTGTCATATCATTTGATAAGCTTAATAGCATTATCGTTGAAAGAGGAAAGAAAATCACAATATTGATACATGTTTTTATTTAATCCTTTCTGAGATCAAAGATGACTATTGTGTTGGTTGTAATGAGCAGTTTGCAGATAAACGATAGTAGTAGTCGTCTATTTTGTTTGTATGGAGGATTGGCAAACACTTGCATGCATGCTGGAGGCAAAAATCCCAGCATGCACGCATGTATTCACCAATCCTCCATACAAACAAAATAGATGACTACTACTATTGTTCGTTCACGAACTGCTTGTTACAACCAACACTATTGTCATCTTTGATAATGGCTGATGTTAGCTGAAAGCTCAGAAAGGATTAAATAAAAACATGTATCAATCTTGTGATTTTCTTTCCTCTTTCAACAATAATGCTATTAAGCTTATCAGAAAATATGAAAAAATTTACATAAAATAAATCAACAAAACATGTCTATATTATTTAATGAAACATGCATTAATGAAAAAATGCTGCCTAAATATATATATATATATATATATATATATATATATATATATATATATATATATATTTGAAATAATATAAAAATATACAAAAAATATTGTCAGTTGTCAAAAATGAAATACTAAATGAGGAAAAGTAGTAGAAAACCACAATGATAACCAATTGTCAAACCATAATGACATTGAATATAGAAGCCTCCAAAAATGCACTGCCAAAGACCTTCGGGATGGTGACATAGTGGATATAGGAATTGGTTATACATGTGTGACTGTCAGCCATGAATTTAATCCTTGGATCTGGCAGTCAAGCAACAATTCGGCAGTAACAAGCATCAACCAACATTACATGGGAAATATATCATAATAATAACAAACAGATATCCCATATCAGTCATTCACTGGACACCTGATGATGACCAGGGGATACTTGCTCAAAATGTGTCTATAGCATCATCTGTATCAACCAAAATGAAAAGCAACAGTTTGTGATAAAAAAAATATTCTTTATTATTTGTCATGTCCATTCAGGACATAAGCAATCATGGCTCTTCACAATTTCCTGTCCTTTATAGCTTTTAATAGTTTTTTTTCTCTCCTAATTCTTGTTCCACTATTGGTTTTACTCAAGTTCTACTAAGTATGTTATGCATTGTTTTCTTTTGGCCCCTTTGCCTTTAATCTGTCCTGTGAGTATCAGATTTTCCAAGCCCTCTTTCTTCATTATGTGTCCTAAAAATTTATGTTGCTCTAAGTCTCTTTATCATCTTTAAAAGAGCATTCATGGTAATATCAGAGGACTGATATCACATAACAGTTCAGTACTTTTTTTTCTTTGTTTCTAATGAATTTTTTCTGTTTCTTAATACTCTGCTTAGCTTTTGGAATGTATCTTTGGTTCTCATTCCTCACATATTCAGTCTGTGTTATCGTCAACATGCTTCTGTAGAACCACAATTCTGTTGCTTCAAGTCTCATTAATCTCAAAAATGAAATATTAAAATTTACTTTTAAAGTGTGCTGAATCTATGGGCAAAAGTGCTAAATATAGATAGTGCCTGTGTAAATAAGTGTTGACATTGAGGTCAACACTGATTGGCGACAGTCTGTTTTGTACTTTGTACTGATCTCAGTGTCTTTTCACACACACACACACACACACACACATGTATATATAGAGATGATTAATACAAATATACAATTTGTCACTTAGCTGATTGATGTTAATGATATTTATTAATCTAACTGATTTTATCACTTGAAATGTTATTTTTAGTGAACATTTGAGAATCGCAGGAAAATTTATGCCTATAAGGTACTATTTAGCTTTGCTTGATCAGCAAGACCCTTCATGACATGTCAGTTCTCATGATGGTTTCTCTTGCTTGTGGAGGCGCAGGTTCAAATTCTGGTAGAGGACACATCTTTCCTTTAAAAAGATTTCTTAAATATTCCAGCAAGTAGTTGAAAATTAATAAATATACTGTTTAATAAATAGATGGATCATTTACTCAAATATGGGTATCTGCTAAAATCACATTTAAAATGATATATATATAATATGAAAAAAGCCCTGAAGAGTGAAGGCATAGTGGTAATCTCATGAAACTTTGGCATGACTCTGCTCAGTTAAGTCACAAACTTCTCCACACTAATTCTATTAACACTCTATTTTTATTTCTATGTTGATATTGAGCACTTTATGCCAAAAACCTGCTTGCCAAGATATCTTTTATTAGTAAACCACTGCAAAAACAACAATCTTGTCACTAAGAATAATCACAACTCAACACACACACACATATATATATATATATATAAATAATTTTCAAATTTCAAGACTTCTACTCCAACAGTTTCTTTCCTCGCACTTCCCGAATGTGGAATTCTCTTCCAAACGATTGCTTCCCCGACGGCTACAATCTCCAGGAGTTTAAATGTAAGGTCAATACACACCTCCTAACACACTAACCTGCTCCCATTCTATCAAGCACTCTTCCCATCTGCCCGACCCTCATCCTCACTATCCTTACTCATCTGTCACCTTTCTCCTGACATTCCCTATGTCTATCCACTCCTTCTCTTTACCTTCCCCTATGTAGCCCCATGCGCAATAGTGGCAGTGGAATGCCTTGCTTGGGGTGAGATGATTAAAAAAAAAAAAAAAAAAAAAAAGACAATGTTCTATCTTACAAAAGATTTGCTATTCAATTCCATATTATAACAGGCACAAAAAAATAAAGCAAACAGGGAAGCTAATCCTAATAAAATAAAAAAAAAACACTATCTCAGAGGAGACATTTGATGTTAAAAAGGGTCCTGGACTTAAAAGGTTTTATCGTCAAAATGTTTATTAAGAGAAAAAACCAAAATATTTTTTTTTTTCATTTGTGGGTAACCAAATTTTTCCCAGAGTTTACTTAAATGTGTAATATTACAAAACTCTTTTTTTTTCTTTTTTTTTCCCCCCGTGAAAATCACATTAAATTGGAAATTCTTACAAAAATCATTTTGCTTACAGAATAACACACAAAATTTACTGATGCATAAATGCTTAGATTCTTGGTTTACAAAAGCCAGCTATTAATATTTATTAAGTGTAGTAATTCCATATTAATGATATAGATAAATCATAAAAAATCTCAAGAATGAGGCACAAAAAAAGGAAATAATCCAGTTTAATAATGTAAGTCATAGAATTATTAGTCATTTGATGCATTATAAATATAATATTTTAAATGCATTCCTATAGTAAAATAATTTCAAATGAATTTCTATATATGCTTTTAGTATTTGCCATGTCTTTACATACATAATTATTAGAATGAATGAAAGTTGTGATGGGTTTAAGAAATCATATTCTTGACTATACAGGTTATAAATGACTAATAAATTTGTTTAACCAATACTACTTGAAATAATAAATTATATAAACTGCTTGAATTTTGATTTTGATATACATTTATAGTTGATTTTACTTTTATTTTTATGTGCTGCATCCTTTCTGGATATAGGCAATCATGGATCTCCACAATTTCCTGTCCTTTGTAGCACTTAGTTTTTATCTTTTCACTATTTTTCCTAGTTCCTTTTCTTTCAATCATATCAGTCCGTTGGGTATGTTAACTAGTACATTAGGTTTGTTACTCACTGTTTTTCTTTGTCCTTCTTACCTTCAATGTGCTGTGTGAGTATTAAATTCTCCAAGCCCTCTGTTCCATTTTCTGGTGTCCTTTGCACAAACATACCCATTTCATAAAATCTGTAATTCCTTTAGTCTATCTTGTAAATTTTTAAAGGAGTTCATATTTTCCTCTGGATTTTGTTTCAGAGATTTATGTATGTCCATAAATTTTCTATTTTTTTTTAATTTTCAGATTTTACTTCTTGTTCAGTTCAAGAATGTTAAGTTTACATTTGTTTTTTATGGATCAATGAATGCATATTTGGTGTACGCTTCGGTAGTTTGTTTTATCTCAGATAACTTTTGTCAAACTCAACAGACCAGGATGAAATATAAAAGGTTGTGAGGTTATACATAAATAAGAAAGACAGAAAGATTATGTTATGTGACTCAATGTGATGCAACAGGTAAAAGAGATAGTGTAGCTAATCATCGTGATGAGAACAGAATTTAACATTGTTGGGATGAGAAAGATAGTACATGCTTAACAAATTGATTTTTTTTGTGGGTGAAATATTAGTAGGGATATACCTGTAGTATTTGAGCTTTGACCTCTTACCAAGGGTAGAGGACTGACCATCTCTTGACAAAAATATCATTTGCCCTTTCCTGCTATGAAAATACTGTGAACTAATTTTAGTGTTCAAAATTCTTATGTCCCCCACCAACGTAAGCAACTCCCCTTTTAAAATATTCTCATGATGGGTCTGCATGAGTGACATTTGTAATCAATGGAACTGATGCAGACACTGTTACAATTACAATTATGTGTTGTACATATATAAATATTACAATAATATATTGTTACAATTATATTCAACTAGCAGTATAGCCTGGCGTTGCTCGGGTGTAATGAAAGCTTTAAAACTAATCCATGGTCCTGAGCTCAGACTCAGCCTAAAGAATATTTGTGTGAAGTTTGGTGAGAATCAGATAAAAATTGTTGATTTGTATAAAGGACATACAGATAGATAGACAGACACACACACAAACATCTTGCCTTTTATATATATATATATATATATTATCAATTTTCTGCACTATTGTAAGCACTGCAACCTTGAAACTTCTGAATATCGTTTCTTATGTCTTTGACTATGAGTGTATCAAATTTGATTAAAATTGGACCACTCCTTCTATAACCCAATTTTTTCAATTATCGATTTTCGATATTTATCAGGGGTACCCCAACACAAAACCTAGCTAAGAACACTCACAGATACTTATAGTACAACTGTGTAAATTTTCAAGAAAATCGGTTCAGTCGTATAGGTAATGGATACATACACAAACACAGACAAAGTTCCATTTATAAATAAGTTTAGATGTGGGACCACTTCTAATAACAGGCAGCAACAAATGAAACATAAAATTAAAAGAACAAAAAATAAAAAAATCATAGGGACATAAGAATATTGAACACTAAAATTAGTTCACAATATTTTCATAGCAGGAAAGAGCAAATGATATTTTCATCAAGAGATGGTCAGTCCCCTACCCTTGGTCATAGATCAAAGCTCTGATACTTTTGGTATATCCTTACAAATATTTCACGTACAAAATAATCAACTTGTTAAGAGTGTACTATCTTTTCCATCACAACATTGTTAAATTCTGTTCCCATCACTATGGTTGCCACAGTTACACTATCTCTTTTACCTGTTGCACCACATAACCTAATCTGTTTTTCTTATTTATGTATAACCTCACAACCTTTTATATTTCATCCTCGTCTGTTGAGTTTGACGAAAGTTATCTCAGATAAAACAAACTGCTGAAGCGTACATCAAATATACATTCATTGATCCATAAAAAGCAAATGTGAACTGAACAAGAACTAAAATCTGAAAATTAAAAAAACTAGAAAATTTATGGACATACATAAATCTCTCAAAATAAAATCCAGAGTAAAATATCAACTCTTTTAAAAATTTACAAGACAAATTAAAGGAATTACAGATTTTATGAAATGGGTATGTTTGTGCAAAGGACACCAGAAAATGGAATAGAGGGCTTGGAGAATTTGATACTCACAGAGCACATTGAAGGTAAGGACAAAGAAAAACAGTGAGTAACAAACCTAATGTACTAGTTAACATACCCAACTGACTGATATGATTGAAAGAACAGGAACTAGGAAAAATAGCAAAAAGATAAAAACTAAGTGCTACAAAGGGCAGGAAATTGTGGAGATCCATGATTGCCTACATCCAAAAAGGATGCAGCATTTAAAAAAAGAAGTCAAATCAACTATAAATGTATATTTAAATCAAAATAGGCAAAACACAAGCAGTTTATATAATTTATTATCTCACAAGTAGTATTGGTTAAACAAATTTATTAGTCATTTATAACCTGTATAGTCAAGAATATGATTTCTTAAACCCATCAAAACTTTCATTCATTCTCATAATTATGTATATAAAGACATCGTAAATACTAAAAGCATATATAGAAATTCATTTGAAATTATTTTACTATAGGAATGCATTTAAAATATTATATTTATAGTACATCAGATGACTGATAGTCCAATGATTCTGATTATTATATATATATATATATATATTCAAATGGAGAATACATATTCATTTGACTTTTCCACATTATTATTGTTCAGAAAGCATTTTGGCACAACTTTACTGCTCCAAAAGATATATATATATATTCTAAATTGTTTGCCAAAATAGAAACAAGGCTGGGCTGTCATTGGCTTTTCTATTGAACAATCAGAAGACTTGTTACATGCTGGTTACAAGAATGCTGTAAAAGAGACCTATGGATTGGCCATTTCCTTTATTTTCTTAAAAGGAACCATTTCAAAACCATTTATTACTGATAAAATTCTTACCCTCCCTGATGAAATGAAAGATGCATGAAATCATGTCCCAATTCAAAAGTGATACCACAGAAGAGGAGGTCACACTTAATAAACATAAGTCCATGTACAACCCAGAAATATTACTGGATGTACATAATCATTCAACTTCAGCATCTTATAGATTTTATGTCAACTAGCCTAGACTGAGAAGTCCTACTGAAAAAAAATCTACCCTCTGAAAGTAGCTGAACAATTATTCCTTTTTTCCATTCCTATAGCCAGAGTTAGTCTTCAAGTGACCCTCATGAAAAGGCAAAGCTCAATTATCTACTTAATGATGTAGCTGCTGTTTATGAAATGAAGGGCAGAGCTACATATTAGATATATTAAATATCCTCTAATTTTTTGGCACTTCTCTCTAGAAGGAGAGAGAAGTAGTTATTTTTTTTCTATGTTCATACTATGTGACATCTTGTGTACTATGTTTTACTAAGATGCTTAAATCAATTTATTTACATGCATTGACTTTATTGTCATTATCACAATATTTTGTGCCCTCTGAATATGTTGACCCAGGTAATTCCAAACTGAACCTTGTATTTAACCTACGGGAGCAGAATTACCATATCTTCAAATTCATGAATCAGCACTTTAATCTATGTGGCTATTGTTATGGAGAACAATTTTCTGTGAAGAACTTGGAGCCTTAAACCTAACTTACCTGTTGCTGTAAATTTACTTTTAATTTTCAAATCACAACAATATAAAATACTTTATAAAAGATGACATTGTGGTAAAATCAGTTATCAGCCATTACAGTTTTGAAATGAAATTAAACAGCTGTCCAGAATGATAATAGAAATTAGTGAGAATGTCAGGAAGATTTCTTGATCCTGATTAGATGTAGTAATCTAGTTTACTTTATACTTCAATTCACATGTACAATTAAATTGGTGCAGTTCAGATTAAAAACTTCATTGAGCTCCAGCCAACAAGAGTACTATCATCTAAAGTGTTTGATGTAAGGATTAAAAAAAAAACACTTTTAAGAGATTATACTAACCAGATTCTATTTTACCTATACAGTGTAACCCTGATATAAGAGAGTTATCGGGGCCCGGATAAAAGTTCTCTTATATCCAGGTTTGGTCTATTTTATATACATTACTACAGGCTCTAATTTGGGACCAGATAAAATCTCTCTTATATCCGGGTAATACTATAAGATAGAAAGAATTTACATATTCTTCTAACAATAAATTAAATAGTAGGGTAGACTGAGCTCCCCACTTTGGGGTGAACACCAGTCTAAGAGAAAAACTTTAAATTCCAAACCATGAACAAGACAACAGGATACTGCTCTAATATATTTCCCAAGAATGCATGGCAATTCATAGATAGTAAACAAAAATGTAATAAAATAAAGGCACTGGTGAATTTCAGTTTTAGGTTGGAAGTTGGGTGCAGATACTCCAGATCAATCAAATGTAGAGTTGGAAGAGAATTTTTGAGCAAAATACTCAGCCTTGTCCGCTGTAGCTCTGGTGACCTCAAAATTATTGATTAAAGGAGGGATTGAAGGTTTGCTATTGTTTACCACACTTTTACAGAGACGCCAGTAGTTCTTAGAGCCAAACTGGTGGGATGCTACATGCTATTAGCAAACAACAACTTAACATCATTTAGGACTCACATTCATTGCATGCAGAGACAAAAAGGCGCCAAAGAGAAGAATGAGGTTTGAGTCAGAACTTCCTGGATGAGGTGAAAACATCAATGCTGGCTTTCACTCAAGTGGAGACCTCAGATGCACAGTCTTTAACAGTGAGACTAAATAGTTTGTTCCAAGGGACATCACAAAGGAAGTCATGGAATGCCTCTCAGTCTGCACTTTGATAGCAGTAGAATATTCTACAGCTAGAAGGTTCCTTGAAGGAAGGGGAGTGTAAGTAGATATTAACAAAATCATAGCATGACCATAGTTGAATAGAGGGAAGAGGTGCATGGCATGGCAAGAGTCAGGGATAGAAGCAAAACAGAGATCTAGCAGTGAGCAGTCGGGAAGTCCACCACTTGTGTGAGAGATTGAGTGATTAAAAATTTCATGGTATGGGAACCAGCAAGATTGGGCCCCTAACTACCAGTCAGAAGCAGCAACCAGGAAACTGCCATCCCAGTACCCTTAGTATGAAGAGACATTGCCACCAATTACACACATTACAAACAACTTGCAACAGCACCACTATTAAGACCTGAAGAGAGAAAAGAAAACCAGGAACCCTTTTTTTAAACAGGAAACAAGGGATGAGCCTCTACTCCTGTTCAAAAGAAGGGTGTGGAGTATGAACAAGGTGATAGTAGTGTCTATCTACTCCAAATTAAAAAAAGTTAAGAAAAAACAAACTTACTAAGTTTTAATTTAGTCAGAAGATCCTTTATTAGTCACTAAAAGAGAATTTTAAGATACATTTCTAAACATTCATTTAGAATGTTTTTAAAAATATTTTTGCTGTCTGAATGTCTACAGTCTGAACATCAAGGGCTGAGTGTGAAATATTACATTTCAAAATTTACACAAATGCTTTACAGAAAATATTTGAAAATTTTATGTTCAGAAAAAGAGAAAATAGGTTCAATTACAGCTTACCAGAGAAAAAATCTGCTTCCATCAGATTATTGACTGAGTTGAGTGAAACTTGAAATTCATGGTGATTTTTTTATTTCACTTTTTAAAAATTTTTTAGTTGATATAATTCTGTCAGCAAGAAGCTTCATTGATACTAACATATTATATCCAATATATATATATATTACACTACCGGTCACAATTATTAGGTCACCCCAGTGTTTAAAAAAAATGATGTATTTTATATTATTTTTCTAGTATTTATTGCCAAGTGAATAATTGTAAATGAAAATAGAATGGTTCTTTTGTTAATACTGCATAATAACATGTGCATCAAATGAATTTATAATATTTAATAATTACCTATATTGCAGTTTCATCAATAAAAGAATGAAGAACATTTAGGGAGATTCGAACGAGTTCATCTTTGCTTCCTCGCCTTGTAAAATTCTGCAAAGTAATAATAACAAAAGAACCATTCTATTTTCATTTAGAATTATCCACTTGGCAATAAATAGTATGAAATACATCACTTTCTTTAAAAAAACAGGGTGGCCTAATAATTATGGCAGTTCATATATATATATATATATATATATACTCAGTTATAATCTGAGATTAAGGACAAAATGGTTAAATAAAATAAAGACAAGAGGAAAACTGTATTTTAAATCGCCTACGCGTTTTGTCCTGTGATGGAATTTATCAAGGCAAAAAGACAAAATGAGCTTTATTCTAAATTACATATCTATAAACAAACAGTGTTGGCAACCACAAAGACGCTCACAAATCATTTCAAATGATTAAAAGAATATTTTAGTTTTTTAGAATTTCTTCATGTGTAGTGCAAAGTCATGAGATATTAAAAAGAAGGGAATTTGACCGTTTTCTTTGAAAACTGTTTATTTCGTGTGTTAGTCTGTTTTAGAATTCTATATTAGATATGGTATACTTTTCAGTGGAAAAAGATTTTGTAACACAACTACAATTGAAAAGAATTTAATTTGTCACAACTGCATCTGAAACAAGACTTAATTAACACAAAATAAAATAAGGTAAAACATAAAAGTGGAATTTACTCTGTTAACTGTCATAGTTGCCACAAGGAATACATTAGAGAAATTTAAATAAATCTTATTTGTATACAAAAGGGATCTTTTACAAAACAACACATTAAACACATTACTTGTTTACTGTAACAAGCCTGACCAGCTTCATTTTGTATTAAATTTATAATGAGCCATATCCCTTCAAGATGTGGGCAATGGAGCTCTCCACAACTTCCTTTCCATTGTGGCCCTTAGCAGTATTTTGCTTTTTGACAAGTCTTCTGACAATCACTTCTGCATTCTGCTATCCATTCACACAAGCTCATCAGGTACATGGTCTGCTGCCTTTCTCCATCTCTCACTGCGAGATTTATGTTTCATCATATTATGCCCCCAAAATTTCAGTTACTTATTTTGATTCTGAGTGCAACTTGTTCCATCTGTAGAATTCTCAGTATCCTTCTGTATAACCATATTTCCATTGCTTCTTGTTTCTTCTTCATCTATGGGGAGAGTGTCGAGCATTCACTACCATACAAGAGGATTGATATCATATAGCAATCAAGTACTCTTTATTTCTAATGAAATTTTCCTTTTTTTGGAATGCATTTGTTGCTAATCTAATACACATTCAGATTTCAGTGTTGTTTTTTCCATCCTCTGTAAAAATAAAAATAAAATCTTCCCAGATAGATTTAAACTTCTGTGTTTGATGCTGACACCTCCTATTTGTAATGTGCATCTTGGGCTTTTTCTATTACTGATAACCATGATTTTTATCTGTTTACAGTTGATGGCTTGTCTTTTTTCCCCACATTCCTTCACTACCTTATCTAGAAAGTCCTGTAACTTTCTTTCCAAATTGGCCATCAACACGGTGATATCTGCATATCTTATATAGTTAGACTTTATCCCCTGATAAGAAGTTCTGGTAGGATGTCCAGTTCACTTAGGACAGCTTCATGAATTTTGAACTGATTTGAATAAAAGACACATACTTGTCTTACACCCTTTTTTATTTTTAATTATCTATGCAATTCATTTTTTATCCATATGCAAGCAGTTTTCTTCCAGTATAATTTCTGGATTATTCTAACATCTTTCCTAAATAGGTTGAGTTTGCAGTGAACAAAACAGGATCTAAATTTAAAATTCAAACACTAAGCACTGATTCATTGATTTTGTTAGGAATAAAAAAAAAGACTCGAATTGACAAACTTTACTTAGCACACAAACAAAAGTGAATCCAAAACAAAACTCATGAAATTTCACACCTTGATGCAAAATGTTTTTCGGCCAATAGAAAACTAGAAAACATCTAAAAACAAAATTCAAATAATCTTCAATTCTCAGAAACAAATTCTTTTTCAGAACTTTTTGCAAGCCGACGTGAAGTTTGTTCATTGTCCAATGGAAAGGTATGAATTCCCAAATGACTTTTTCAAGCCTCACAAACTGAATATAAGATGAAAAGTTCACCTGTCATCAGAGGGAAAGAGATGAGCATATCAACATGTCCTTTGACAAATGTCAAGGGATCATTATTATTATTATTATCATCTCCGTCATTCTCTCTCACCTCTTTCCTTTCACTTTCTCACCAACTATAAAAGGGAAAGAAATACAGATTTCATCACTATCCTGTTAATCTTTACATACAGACAAATTGCTACTACATACTCTTAATACCCTTAACTCCTTACTACTGAACATTTAACTTCTACCAATTCATGTTATTCTATTCTATTAATAAATTTCTATTTAAACATACAAAAGGTATAGTTTTATTCATTCACAAATCCACCTTCTGATAACTTTCTGATAGGTCTAATAAAGTCTTAAGTTGTGGGGATTGTTGACTATGTTTGTGAATTGGCCTTGTACCAGACATGGCTGACCATCCCTACAACTACACTGGTAAACCCCAACATCTAAAAAGAACACGCAGTGGAAGAACCCCTATTACTACAAGTTTTCTTATCAGTTCAAATAGAACCTTGTGTTGTACCTTGTCAAATGCTTTTGTTTAATCTATATGACATCCTTCTGCATTTGTATTGCTTTTTCTGATACCATTCTAATCATAAAGATTGCTTTCTTTGTTCTAGTGACCTTGGCAAAGACATGGTGTTCTTCTATTTTTGACTTAATTCACACTCTATTCATCAGGATTCAGATGATTAACATTTGACATTAATCTAAAACTTGATCCTGATTTTGTGCCTGTTTACATATAACCCAAATCCTTAACTGGAATAAAATCAATACTTGAGAAACTCTTTTTATACTCTATTTTTTAGAAATGTTTGTTGATCCTAAAGTTCTATATTTTTTTTAACAATGACTGGACTAGGTTATGTTTTTATCGATATATTTCCAAAAAGAAGCAAAACATTTGGGCCCAGTTTTGTGTTTAATTCACACACTGAATTGAATATTGGCAGTTCATTTTATAAGAATTCAAAATAATGGCTCTTGTGCACACAAAAATATAAAAACTGACTTACTTTTTTTATGTTTTACATCCCTACAGATTGTGGATGATCATGGCTCTCCACAACTTTCTTTCATTTGTAGCTCTTAATTAACTGATAATCGAAGATGAGAACTTAATAACTTTTTAGTTAATAATACAACAATAATAATAATAATAATTCTGTTTGTGAATGGTTGCTTTAATCATTTCATCCTAAGCAAGGTGATAATGTCAAAGAGGTTGTGATAGTGGGAGAGAATTAGAAAGCTTTAGTAAGGTGAAAAAACAGTAAAAGAACAGGATTCAGGAAGACAGATTTTTGCAACTGGCATTGCATTTAAATTTATGAACATTGGTGGCAGGGAAGCAAGAAATTGCAAGAAAGTTCCACAGATGAGAAGTACAAGAAAAGAAACTATTAGAATAGAACAAACAGTTGCATCTACCTAGTCCAATAGTAAAACAATGAGATCTAGTTGCAAATCTAATAGAATGCCATTAAGGCACCAAAGAGAGAAGCTCATCTGAACAACTGCATGAAAATATTTTTAGAAAAGATTGAGGTAAGCAGACTCTTTTGTTAAGAATTTTGTCAAGAAACGTTTTTTTCTATTCAGCCAAAATGCTGAACAACATGACTCTTAGTGTCTGTCCTTGTGGTGCAGCCATCTTAAAAGTGTGGAACACAGGCTCTTTCTTAACTCTACAGAATCTCTCCTTCCTGGCTCCAGTGATTCCTGGCTCTTCTAACCATGTCTGTGTCACCTGTGAACAGTTGCTGATTCCTGTAGAGTCGATCTTCAGAAATGGGTATATGCCATCAATGATGATCTCAACAGCCAATGCGGGCAATCACAAACTCTGGAACATCTAGTTTGCTTTAAAGATCCATGTGATGCAGTGGATATCATCTCAGGATGAGAAATTGGAGAGTCAAGTTTGAATTCATTGCATTTGCTTACGTGCAACTATGGATCATACATACAAGTTCCACTTGAGATTTGGAATGAGCTTGAGTTCCGGTAAACATTTTCAGGCAAGTAGCTCAATGATTCATGATTGGTGAAAACTCATGGTCTGCTTGGCTGTTGGAGAAATAAAGTGTTGTATCCCTGGAGGGGATAAATAGAGAAAGAATATTGCAAGAAATAACTCTTAACACTGAGGATATATAAATAGAGATTTAGTATACCTCAGTACAATAAACCAAATACAAGTACACCAACGAACAGTTAACAAGAATAACATTTAAGAAGGCAATGTCTCTCAGTGTTAAGAGTTATTTCTTGCATCTGTCTTGAGAAGAAGGCTTCTGTCTAGTGACGTCTAACACTCGTATAAGGCCCATGGCTCTTGAGTAAAGTCGATGACGCTCGTATAATAACGAAGATTCCCATATAATCACGAACACTCTCAATCACTCTGTAGTTCGTTCAATTCCCGGTCTTTTATAATCCAGGCCATATTCATTCCTGGGTAGGACAGGATATTTCACTACAACATAAAGAAAGAAAAAAACGAGAAAGGAAAAAATAAAGAAAACGCAAGAAAGAAAGAAAAAACACAATAGAGTAGAGAGCAATTCATCACCCACATGGCTGTGCTAGAAAGTGATGATTGCCCATCTCTGGTCCAGATTTACCAGTTACACTTCATTGTTGGTTTTGATCTATCTCTTTTCAAGTCAGAATGTGGCAGGAGGTGTGGTATAGGGAACCAAGCATTTTTTCAACATCTTTAGGGATGGATTGTATATAAAGATTCCATTTGACATCTTTTGTGAAATTGAGTTCCAATAGACATTCCAGGCAATGAGCATCATTGAACATACAACTGTTCATTATGAATGGAGAAAACTCAGGATCTGCTCTGTAATAATTAAATGTTACCAGCTTGGTTTTAGAGGTATTGAATTTACAAACCATTTTTTTTATATACTAATATTCACTCAATACCAGGCCCAAGGACCACTCAAAATAAAGAATTATTGTGTTGTGTTGTATGAGCATAAGACAAGTGAAATTCATGAAGCTATGCAAGAAAAATAAAGGTTATTCCTAGACTTGATGAAGTCAACATTGCAATGATTGGGAAAAACATCCTGACAAGTGTTTGTTCCACAAAGGAGTACTTATTTGGCAAAAGCTGAACTTATTTTTTTATGATAGGAATATGAAAGGAATGAAAATGATTCCCCCTTGTGTATGTAGCATTGTGGGTCTCAGTTATCAGAGTCAGGAGTAGTGGAACTCAAGAATGTAGCTTGTTAGAACACATACTACTTCACTTATGGGAGGAAGGATTTTACAATGGAAAATAATGTATCACTCACAAGGCTGCAGAGTATAATGAAGGGAGTCAAATAGTTACTGGAGTGGTACAATGAACCAACCATTTTGTTAGCATCTTTAGCAATAGATTATATATATTGGTTGTCTGGGGAAATCTGTGCATGCAAGTGTTTACAAGGGAAATCTGTGCATGCAAGTGTTTACAAGGGAAATCTGATTTTATCTCATACAGAACAAGGAAGATGCATCTTTGGCTACATGGATAAAACAAACCCAATCTATCTGGCTATTTAACCCATAGCTGTGGGGAGAAAAGATGTATTAATACCTTTCCCAAGTGTATAACTGAAGGCAACAAATTCAACTTGAAACCTGTGCCTATTTTATGTATGTGTGCCATGAGTAATAAATGCAATAGATGTTTATTTTAAATGCAACCATGTATAAATGTTTGTTTAAATGTGTTTATGTAAAATCTAAACTTATTTATAAATGGAACTTTGTGTGTGTGTCTGTGTGTGTATCTGTTACCTAAAGACTCTGAAACGGCTGAACCAATTTTCTTGAAAATTTACACAGTTGTACTATAAGCGTCTGCGAGTGTTTTTAGCTAGGTTTTGTGTTGAAGTACCCCCGATAAATATTGATAATCGAAAAAACCGGGTTATAGAAGGAGTGGTCTGATTTTAATCAAATTTGATACACTCATAGACAAAGACATAAGAAACGATATTCAGAAGTTGCAAGGTTGCAGTTCTTACAATAGTGTAGAAAATTTGATATCGATACCAGGAAATCAAAATTTGATTTACATCCATTCATTTTTCTTTCAGTCTATGATTTCACTTTAACTGGAAACAACTATTGCTTTTTAGTCTTTCATGCCAATGTCCAAAGAGTTTAAGCTCCAGAACCATGGATTAGTTTTAAAGCTTTCATTACACCCGAGCAACGCCGGGTTAAACTGCTAGTAATGAATAAATAGATATTTATGTACATTTATATTTAAAATAGACCTCTGTTGCTTTTATTACATGTGGCACACATACATATAAACAGGCATGGGTTTCCTACTTTTAAGAATGATCATCTGTTGCTTTATTACACATATCTGACCAATGAAATCAAGCATTGGTCAACTTTGTTTTTTTAAAAAATTTGTCACTTTGTTTTTTTAAAAAATTTTAAATCCATGTCTTATTAAAAAAATCTCTGAAGAAACTTGAAAAAAATGAAACATGTTAAAGATACTTTTCTGCCTGTTCTTATTCTATCATTTTGTTGGATTTTAATCCATATATTTAGCACACACACATACACAAATGTATATTTGGGCAGCAATCCTTCATTTAAACATGTTTTGTTAAAAACGACTGACAAAGAAGATTTTATTAATTTTTTATTTTATTCTTCCAGTATTCTTACATGTTTCCTTATTACTGGAGATAAGGAATGTAAAGCTGTTCCATAATTTTTGACTTTCCAAGCACTTTCAACCACTTCAAAGGCCATTTTCAAGGATGTTATTTTTCCGGTGTTGTTATGTTCTCATGTTTAACTCTAATGTATTTTTTCATTTTAGTGGGGGTTTTTTTTTAAAAGGAGAGTTCTTTAAAGTTGTCACATGATGTGTGTGGTGGGCATCATGTGAGCATCTATCTATTTTTTCAAAAAATTTCAAACTTCCATTTTCACTGTTAAAATAGTGTAAGGTAGTAGGAGAAAATTGCTTGATATATAGTGCATCTCATATAGTAGGTGCCTTTGATATTGTGATTTAAATAGTATTTTTGTATTTTCAACCAAAATTTTTCTTAAGGGTTCTTGTAAGTTATGAGTTAATGAATGTTTTCAATCCACTATTATTACTAAATAGGTGGTATGTAAGGCATCTACTCAGGGAAGTGGTAGTATGATCAATATAGGTAATTGATTTATGATAAGAAACACAATCTTGTACCTGGTATTGAAATTCATACACTACATTAGTTATTGCTAGTTTAGATTTGATAGGGTTGTTATTATTAAAACTAACAAGGTTTGCTGTCTTCCATTTTCTGAAAATGGCATCTGAAGAAGCTGAAAGTGCTTGGAAAGTTGAAAACTATGGAACATTTTTACATTCCTTACCTAAAAGCAAAAAGTTAACATGTAAGAATACTAGAAAAATTAAATAAAAAATTAATAAAATTCTCCTTGTTGGTCATTTTTAATGAAACATATATATATATATATATATATATATTTCTTCATTTATAAATGAGCTATTATGTGACCTATTTTTTTACCATGTGGTGTCTTCAGGCAATTTCTGAAGACACCACATAGTAGAAATCTAGGCTGCATTATAATTTGCTTAAAAATGAAGTATATTCAAAAGTTCTACAATATAACTGTATTGAACACATTTTAATACAAATGTGTACTGGTTTAATTTTATTATGACCAAAAATTAAGTAATTAAACAATATATATATATATATATATATATAAAGATCAAGAAGAGAAAGTAAGGAAACTTGGCCAGAAGATATCAGTATTGGGTGGGGGGATACACAAACCAACTGTAACACTATTTGACCTCAACACTTGAAGTCTGGTTGCTTGGAAAGTTTGAAAGAACCAAGCTGTTCTAGTTGAAGCATCTTGCTAGTCATCATAGACTAGTTAAAGTCACCTTTTATGTAGATCCAGGATAATCTTACCTAGACAAAGTTTCCCACAAAGTTGGGAATCAGAAAAATTATCTGTTTCATCCATAGTTTAAAAGTTCCTTTTCAGCCTTCCAAATGTGTTACTGTTCTGGTGTAAATAAATTTTACACGCTTAGGCTTATATGTTAAAACTACTACAAACTTATTCAGTACTAACTGGATGGAATTATTTGAGCTTTGGGATTTGCCTAGAAATATTTATTGCTAAAACATAAGTGGACAATTGACAAATTTAAAAAACAATGTGAAGATTTAAAGGAAGAATTTGAAAAATATTTTCCAGATGTTCTATCAAATGAGTTGGGTTGGTGTTCCAAATTCAAAGCGAAATTTTAAGTGAAAAATATTTGACACTAGTATTTAAACCAAAAGCATTGAATCAAGTCAAGTTAGAAAAACATTAAAAAGATAACCGTAAAAAAAAAAAAAGATTAATCATTCAAAATAGGCAAGCAGTGTATGTAAAGAAAAAATATAATAAAATTTGTCTCTGTGCTGATTTTAGAATCCCATAACTATCCATTAACATGTCCAGAGGAAATTTTTGCAAAGTTAAATGGTGGAAAATTTTTTTGCTGCCAGATCTGTCTGAAGCCTATTTGCAAATACAGGTTAAAGGAGAATGTTCCAAGTTAACAACTATAAATATGTACAAGGGGTTGTATAAGTTCAACTGGCTTCTTTTGGTTTTTAAATGATGCAGTTTCTATTATTTAATATAATTCTTTGTTTGTGATTCTGTACCACCAGCCCAAAACATTCAAAGTAGGATGGTCCTCACTGAGACCTACAGGATTCATTCACTCAGTCATTTTTACCAATTCTATCTCCCAAATATCCATTCTCATGCAATGGATATCACTTTGGAATGAGAAATCAGAGAGCTGAAGGCTTACAGCCTATCACGTTGAATACACTGGTTCTCACTCGATCACCAAAGTTAAGCAACATTGAGCCTGGTCAGTGATTGGGAATACCAGGTGCTATAAGTGTATAGTGACGGATGTGTGTTGTGGTGCAGTGGATATTGGTTTGGAAAGAGAAATCGGTGAGCCGAGTTCGAATTCCAGTTGAATACCCTGCATTCACTTAAGCACTGGTACTCTTGGGAAAGGTATTAATCCGTCCCTTCCCTCCAGTTAAATAACAAGGGTAGGACTTGGGGGCCCTGCCCTTAAAAACAAATCCCAGTGAATCTTGATACTTGAAAAGAAAAATGTATTACTAGACACAAAACTTATATCAACAATATATTGTTGAAAGAAAAAGGTATTACCAGCAATAAATAAATAGTTTAGTTGGCAATAAATGACCCGCCGAGGTGTTGATTTGCCATAAAAACAAAACAACAAACCAAAATCAGAGAGCTGAGTTCAAATTCCTGTTGAATTTGTTGTATTCACCTAGGCACAGATACCTTTTGAAAATGTATGAATTCATCTCTTCTCCCACCAGCTATGGGTTGAATAGCAGGACAGATTGGGCTCTATAGCTTTTCTTGGTCACCAGTCTACTGCAGAAAGAAATGGCAATCTACTATAGGAAAAATCTGCTGCCTAGTCTTGAAAGAGACATGATTGCCCAAGCATATATCACATATGGCTCTTAACTGACAGTGATTTTCCTGCTAAATGAGGAACACTTGATAGCATGTGTCTGCTCATATATACACAGTTAGGTTTTTGTGATTGATTGCCACATTAAATCAAGGCCACTCAACTGGTTCTTGAGAATTTCAGAAAGTTTGTATGCCATTGTTTTCTGTTTGCAAATGCAATCACAAGTTGCTGCACATACAACATTTTACAAGGAATTTGTTTGTATGCATTGCTGTTTGCAAATGTAATGCACACTGGACCAAACTTGTAATTGACTGATGTCTAAAAAGAAATAGAAAAAAGAAAAAAAAATTGAGCTAAGTCTCTGACAACAGATGTTAACTAATAGTTGCAGCAATGACTAACAGGATAAGATAGATAGGACTGACTGCAAGAGAGGAGGGGTAGTGTATGGGGGTGGGGATTTAATCTTTGATGTAATAGTTTTTTCCTTCAATTATTTACTTTATCTTTCTTTTTTTGCTCTATTCTTGTTTGATGTGCCGTATCCCTTCAGGTTGTAGCCAATCATGGCCTTCCACATCTTCCTATTTATTGTAGCACCCTTTCTCTTGTTACCCTTCCCAAACCCTGCTCTGTCTTCCATTTTCTCAAGCTCATCATGATTCTCAATTTGACAGTAAACTGCATCTGATTGGGAGGTTGTGTAGAGCATGGAACCACCTCTTAATTGCTGTTGTTCCCAAGTCCACCCTGATCCTGAGTGATTGCACCTGTTAGGATCCCAGCTATGGGCAAATACTTAAACCCCTAAACTGGGGTCAAACCACTATGAAAGTATAAAAACAGACTTTTATAGAAATATATATATATAAAAATAGACTTTTATGGAAATATATACATAAAATGGGCATTGTGGTACAGTGGATATAGGCTCAGAATGAGAAATTGAGGAGCCGAGTTTGAATTCGATTTGAATTCCTTGCATTCACTTATGCACAAATACATTTGAGAAAGGTATTAATCTGTCTCTTCCCTTCAGTTATGGGTTAAATCACAGGACAAATTGGGTTCTATGGCCTTGACTGGCAACCAGTCTACTGCAGAAAGCAATGGCAACCTACTGTGAGATAATCTTCTGCTCAGTCAGTCATGTTTCTGTTGAAGTGTGTATCATGAATAGTACTTAACTAACTGATACATAAAAATAGACTTTTATAGAAATATATACATTTTTAAAGAGAAAAAAAAATTATTGCCATAATAAATTTTTGAAGGAAAAAATTATTACCAACAATACATTTTTGAGTACAAAACTAGAAGACATCTTCAGTTTTTTAAAATAAAAAAAGAAAATAAAAAATTTTTCATAAAAATCTAACTCAATCAACCTTCTCACTATAACCGAACATTAAAAAATGTACCTTAAAACCACCTTTTTGGTATTAAATAACCCACAGAAGTTGATATACCATTAAACAAAACTCAAAATCATGCCCATCAAGTATGTCATGTGTTTCTTTCCCCTGTCTTTCTATCACTTTATCTGTCTCTTCCTGATGTTGATAAGTATTAATTTATCAGTTTATAAGACTTCTCTTATTTAAATTTACTATTAAAATATTTCATAGTTAGCCTAAGTATAGATATTGTTAGTCAATGGCATTTGGGCAAACATTAGTTGACCAGATGATCGTGGCCCTCCAAATTCCCCATCCCTTGTAGCTCTTAACATATTTCTCTTGTTATTTCTCCCAAACCCTGCTCTGCCATCCGTTTGCTCAAACCCATCAAGTATATCTCATGTTGCTTTCCTCTGTCTCTTTTTCTCTCTATCTGTCTGTGAGTATTAGATTTTCCAAGCCCTCCTTCCTCATTACATGTTCCAGAAACGTCAACTGTCTCTTCTTGATGTTAAGTATCAGTTTCTTTTTCATTTCTATCCTCTCCAAAACCTCATCATTGCTTACATGTTCGGTCCATGGTATCCTCAGCATCCTTCTGTAGAATTGCATTTCAGTTGCTTCCAGTCTTTCCTTCATCTTTGATGAGATTGTCCAGCATTTGCTGCCATACGGAAGGACTGACATCACAAAAATATCCAGTATTTGCTTATTTGTTTCTAGCAAACTTTTCCTGTCTCTCAATACTTTACTCAGCTTCTGGAATGCATCCTTGACCATGGTAGTATACCTCAGTCATTTAGTTAAGTGCCACATATGATACATGCTAAGGTGATCATGTCTTGAAAGTAACATAACTGACTTGGTAGATTTTTCAACAGTAGGTTGTCATTACTTCCTGCAGTAGACTGGTTGCCAACCAAGGCTATAAAACCAAATCTTTCCTGTGATTTAACCAATAGTTGGAGGGAGAAGAGATGGATTAATACCCTTTCCAAGGGTATTTGAACATAAGTGAATGCAACAAATTCAACTGGAATTCGAACTTAGTTTTCCAATTTCTCATTTTGAGCCAATATCCACTGCACCACAACACACATTTTTACACTTACTAAACTGAAAAAATGTGTTTGGTTTTTTTTTTGTTGTATTTTTTTTTTACTTCTGGACATCAGCAACATTGTTTTTACTCAATTAAGAATTAATTAGCAATATGAAAATTCCTATAACAGCTATTCTTATTAAGTGATGTTACTGAGATTTTGACATAGCTATATTTTGAGTGTCCTTTAAAAATAGATCTTTATTTGTAAAGGTTGAAATAATTTAAAAAAAAATAATTAAAATATCAAAAGTTGTTGAAAATAATTTCATCTTTACTCTATTTACATTGTTAAATCAATGCCCTCATCTTCATTGCTTCAGCTGTTGTACACTGTGGCCTTCTTCGAGTGATATTTGTTGGGATTTTTAACCAAACCCTTTATTTAGTCCACAGGAGTAGATTGTTCTAATTTAACATATCATGCCTTTGTATATTTCAATTTTTAGTTAATCCATCTTTATATATATAAGGAAGAGATTGAAAACCTACTGTTCATTGTATTTACTTAAAAAAAAGTGCTTTGTACAGAGTAGAGCTTAGTATTGTAATTTTGTTATTACAATGGTTTGTAAAAGCATTTTATCACTACACAAAAAACTTCATGCTGAAAGCGTTATTGTTCTTGGATGATATTTTAAAACAAACATTTGTTTTAAAATATCACTTGAAGAAGAATAATAATGCTTTTATAAACCATTGTAATAACAAAATTACCATATATATTTTTTTCTTTTCATTTTTAAACGAGTTATTTCGCTACCTTGACCATGAGTGGTCTCTTCAGGCGATTTTTAATAAATAAGTTATTGAAAACTGCCTGAAGACACCACTCATGGTAGAACCAAAAACTAAGTATTAAACAATCAATATATATCTATACACACACACACACACACACACTGAAATATAATTTTTTTAAAAAGATATTTTTTACTTGAATTATGTAAATTATTATTTCTATTTTTGATGTCTTTTCTTTTTTCTTTTTTTTTTACTTATTAAGCTAAAATATTTTGTTGTGAATGAAGAGAGGCTGAAAACTTCTCTGTTAGACCCACTTCTAAAAATGTGATAAAATATCAGATTTTAAGTACAGAAATTTAAATATCTGGGAAGGTTTAACAGAATATGGAAAGTGTGACACTGAAATCTGAAGTCACATGGAATAGCCAAAGTGCCTTCTAAAAGCTAAGCCAGCTATCAAGAAACAGGAAAATTTCCTTAGAAACAAAGTGTACTGAACTGTTACATGATATCTTTCCTCCCATATGGAAGTGAATGCTAGAAAATTTCAAAATGAAGAAGAAACTTGAAGGAAAAGAAATGTGGCTCTCCAGTAAGATGCTGAGGAAACCATGGACTGAAAATATGAGCAATGAGAAAGTTTTAGAGAAAATAGAAACAAAAAAAGAAACTTGTGCTTAACATTTAGTAGAGACAGTTAACATTTCTAGAGTATATAATGAGGAAAGAAGGCTTGGAAAATCTGACACTCACAGGACAGCTTGAAGACTAGAGGAAAACAATGTATAACCTATTTCATGAGCTTGTTTATGAGAAATAACAAAAAGACAAAATATATTAAGAGCTATGAAAGACTGGAGGGTGTGAAGAGCTATGATCTTCTACATACTGAAGGGACTCAGCACACAGAAGAAATGTTTTGAAGGGAAAAACATGCTCTGTTAAACAGCGATGTTCTGCTCTCTGTGTGTATTTTTCTATACCTCTGAAATGAGGTCATATTTACATCATTTACACTATCCAGACTGTTGTCCTGATCTTTATTTGATCATTTATGACATTTCGGCCATTGTACGTTCTGGCCTTCTTCAGGTTACTGGGACATTAGGTTTAAAAGTCCCAAAATTTTATACGCTGATGTCCTCAAGAACACATTGCCCTGTAGATACAGGTGTTGGTTGGTTCCAGTGACTTGACCCAATGAGTTGTGAGTACAATACCTAGCTGCAGCACTGATGAACAAATAACTTAGAGTGTTAAAAGAAAATAACTACATGGCGTCTGGAAGTGGCAATGCACATAGAATGTGAATGATATACTCTAGTGTTCAAAATTCCTAGGACCTGAAGAAGGCCAGAAATGTCATAAGCATGACTGTGAAGATGAGGAAAACAGTCTAAATAGTGTAAATAATGATCTCTGTACCAGTTGTATTTTCCTTGGAAACAGGCATTACTTTCAGAATTTACATTATTCAGACCATTGTCCTCATCTTTGTTGCCATTTGTACACCGTTTTGGCTGTTGTATGCTCCAGCCTTGTTTAGGTGCCAGGAATTTTGAACAAAAACATTTATTACAATCACTGGGACATATTATTCTCATTCCTTTTGTGAAGCCTCTTTTGGTAGTTATGAGTTATCTCCCTCCAACTTAACCCTTTGTTGCATATTGGTTAAAACTGTAACCAATATGCAACAAAGGAATAGAAAGAAAATTACAACTGTAACCAATATGCAACAAAGGTTAGAGAAAGGTTACAACTGTAACCAATATGTAACAAAGGTTAGAGGAAAGGTTACAACTGTAACCAATATGTAACAAAGGTTAGAGAAAGGTTACAACTGTAACCAATATGTAACAAAGGTTAGAGAAAGGTTACAACTGTAACCAATATGTAACAAAGGTTAGAAAGGTTACAATTGTAACCAATATGCAACAAAGGGTTAAGGACACATGGCCCAGTGGATTTTGGCATTGGGTTAGTTCCATTGACCTGACTCAAATAGTTGTGATTTCAATTCCAGTCTACAGCAAAGGTGAACAAGTACCTTAGAGAGTCGTGTTAAAGGGAGATAACTTATGACTACCAAAAGAGGCTTCACACTAGGAGTGAGAATGATATATCCCAGTGATCATAATAAAGGGATTGGTTTGAAATTCTTAGCACCTGAAGAGGGCTGGAGCTTACAATGGCTGAAACATCGTACAAATGGCAACAAAGATGCAAACAATGTTCCCAATAATGCAAATAGTGTAAATACTACCTCATCTGAGGAATATAGACAAATACTTTCAGAATGTATTTTTTGTTTCTGACAATGGCTGACCCATTCTGCTGCCTTCTTCAGGTGTACTTTCTATATGAAAACATTCCTCCCTACTCCACTAGTAGAATGCAAGATGGTACCAATCAGAAAAGTTGTAATATAGGTTATTACGTTATAAGTGATACTGTTTAGTATTTAAGGACACATGGCCCAGTAGATAAAGATATTAGTTAGTTCCTGATTTGACTCTTAGAGTTGTGAGTTCAATTCCAGGCTACAGCAGTGGTGAACAAGTAACTTGCAGAGTTAGAGGAAGATAACTCATGACTTCCAATCGAGGCTTTACACAAGGAATGAGGATGATATCCCTCAGTGATTGTCATAAAGAGTTTGGTTCAAAATTCCTAGCACCTGAAGAAGGCCAGAGCATACAATGGTCAAAACATTGTACAAATGGTAACAAAGATGAGGACAATAGTCCAAATAATATAAATACTGATACTGTTTATTCTCTTTTGTTCTGTTTTAGAGTATTGTTGGCAGGGGACAGAGACCTTATCTTTCTATTTGGATAGCATACTTGAAGAAGGCAGTAGATTTGATCAGCTGAAGCAAAGAATCTAAGTAACTTTCAGAATGGTAATGAACCTTCTCACAATCAACAATGAAGTCAAGTGGTTCCCAAACAGTCCAGTGCATCTCACAGGTATGGTGGAAGAGGATAGGTGAAGTGGAATGATTGAAAGACAATCAAAGATTAAGAAACCGTTTCAAAAAGCTCATATGCAAAAAAAAAAATGATTTTAAAATTTAAAATGTGATTATGGATTACATGTAATTGCATGCATGAGTCCCAGTATACATAATTATTAACTGATATTATTGTGATATTTTTGCATTATATCAGGTATTAAAAACATTGTAACTAGGGTTCGCAAATTGGAGGAGAGAGTTATCAATGATAATGTTTTGATTTCAAATTTGTGGTTATCTTTCTTTAACACTCTCTGTATTTTTTATTTTTAAATGTACTTTTATCATATGAAATTTGGTGAGGCAAAAGAAAATTTTAATTCTGAAAAATTCGGCCCAGGAAAATAAGTTTGGGAATGACTGAATGTTTAAAATTTGGGTTTGGGTTTGATTTTTGTTTAACGACATATCAACCTCTGTGGGTTATTTAATGCCGAAAGGTAGAGTTTAAAGATATTTTTTTTAATGTTCAGTTTAGTAAGAAAGTTGATTTAGTCAGATTTTGACGAAAAAAAATTTATTTTTGTTTTAGAA
Organism: Ascarosepion bandense; assembly: GCA_037127315.1. NCBI lineage: Eukaryota > Metazoa > Mollusca > Cephalopoda > Sepiida > Sepiidae > Ascarosepion > Ascarosepion bandense. The sequence goes on along the minus strand of JBBBDQ010001080.1, from coordinate 5,132,031 downwards.
AACTGAAGATGTCTTCTAGTTTCGTATTCAAAAATGTATTGCTGGTAATATTTTTTCCTTCAAAAATGTATAATGGTAATAACTTTTCAAAAAAAAAAAGTAATGTTGGCAATATTTTTCATTCAAAAGTGTATATTTATCTATCAAAGTATTTTTATATATATTATATTTCTATAAAATTATTTTTATATTTTTATAGTGTTTTCACCCCAGTTTGGGGTTCACTATTTACCCATAGCTGGGACCCTAACAAGTGCTACCACTCCGGGTCAGGGTGGACATGGGAACAACAGCAATTAAGAGGTGGTTCCATGCTCCTCACAACCTCCCAATCAGAGGCCTTGCTGCTGGATGCAGTTTACCGTCATACCCAGGACCGAACGTTTAAAAACCCAAAAATTAAACTAGATAAACCATAAAAAGAGTTGCAGTCTTTTTTTTTTAATTAAAGTTTTCCTTGTCTGATCTAACTTAATTTTTCACAAATGTTTACACATTTAGCTAGAATTTAAAATAGCATTTATATTTTATGAAACTTTCAGAATACATTCAGTAATTTATAAAAATTAAAAAAAACTTCTTTCTTTTGTAAGATATGCAAAGTGTTTTTCTCATAAAATTTAGTTCTGTTTTTCTATATAAAAAAATGTATTTTTCTTTCATTGTGGATTCTTTCATCTTTGGATAAAATATTTCTCTCTCATCTCCATTGTCATTGTTTAAAATACAAATATTGACAATTTCAATAAAGAAAGACTTTATTTGCCTTTTCTCAATATTCAAGCATTTTTTTAATATGTGGTGTGAATTGTTTAAAAATTGCTAAAAAAGTATTGAATTTTTGCATTATTCAAATTACAAAAAAAAGAAAAAGGTAGAATTAATTAAATTTTTGATAATATTACAATGTAATTACAAAATTTTTATTATCTGAAAAAAATCTAAACATAAATAAAGTATGTTATTTTATTTATCAAGTTTTAAAATTGCATGAAGTCATTCTTCCATTTCATAAATGCAAGAGTCAACTATATAGATATATATAATACAGATAGATAGGCAAAATGTTCATTTCTGTGGACATTTCTGGCAATGTAGAAAAGTTAAATACGCACACACCTACACCCCCCCCCCACATATATTTTCAAGAACAAAATGTTTACCACTTGCTTCTTATCCAGGTTTCAACCATATTGATTGATGAGACTGATATGTTTGAAACCTGGGTAGCAAGTAAGTGGTGAACATTTTGTTCTTTAATATATTGTTGGTTTGGCATATTCAGTTCTTTTGATTATGCATTGGGTACTTTTTTCAAATAACCATCTACTGGTCTAACCACTACCTCTTTTACTGTTTATATATATATATATATATATATATATATATAGGATATTGAAATGATCTCAGGCTAATCAAGAAGTGATTCTACACCCGCCAAATTCTGACATTTGGTCAAGTTTTGGGAAGTGGGGCACAGTAAGAACTTTCAGTACCTCTTCAGGCACACACACACATAACTACACACATGGAGTGTAAGGAGAAAGAAAATTTTCATCAAATACTTAAAAATGTTGCTGGACATAAAATTGAACTTGAATTAAAATTCATTGTTAGGAGGTGACTTTCCCAAAACACACACACACACAAAGATATATTTTTAAGCTATAGGTAAAAGTACTCAATATCAGAGTTAGTATTTGTAAATATATAAGTGGACACTGCAGTCAACACCAAGTGGCAACAGTCTGTTTCATGCATCAGTGTAATCTTCAGGCCATGAATATTCTATTAAAGCCTAAAACAAACTATTGTCACTTCGTTTTAGCCCCAGTGTATACACAAAAACACACACACACACACACTATATAAATATTCGTCTGGAAATGCGCACATGTATAAAAATATTATTCAGGTGTTAATAAAACAGTGCTCAATGTACTATAAACAAAGCTATCAATTATATGTTAATGAATATATGTATTATTCAATGTTGGTGGCACAACTCACTTTCATGCACTACCCAATCATCAGGTGCATATTATAATTTCAATATCCACCTGATGATTTTGTAGTACACGAAAGTCTGAGTCATGCCACCGGTGTAGGATGATATTTATATATATATATATACTATATATATATATATATATATATATATATATATATATATATAGTAATTTTAATTTTTTTTTTCTGATATTGTCTCTTATTTCTATAATTGTTGTTTTTAGTGGGATGTGTGTTTGGATTGACACACCTATTTTTATTTAAAACAAGAATAGTTATGTCAACTGTGACACATGTATCTACTAAAACAAAATTAAAAAAATGCTTATAGTCATTATACTGTGCCTCCTTGACCTCACTTTTTGACTGACCTGAAGTGGAATAACTGCATTGAATCTGTAGCTGCATCTACTACTTGGAAGGTTGAGTCACTGTGTTGTTCTTGTCAGAATCCATCTACCATTCAGCTGTGCATTCAGTACTGTTGCCATATCAGGTTTGGTGCTTCTGCTATTCATTTTGAGAATCTGGACAAAATCTAAAGAAGGATCTGCAAAATAATCAATTTGCTATTTCAATTTCAGTCGCTTTCTTGCCAATGTGATATGGTTTCTTTCTCTTTTCTACAAATATCTGCATGATAACTTGTCTGAAGTAAGTAAGTTTTTAAGAAAAATTAATGAAGATTTTAATAAAAATATGATTTTAAAAATACATTCAATTTTCTAAACAAATTTTCAGAAGACTGGGTGTAAACTACAAATCATTTATCACTATTTGTGGTGTTGTGGATATTGGCTCAGGATATGAAATCAAAGAGCCAAGTTTTAATTCCAGTCAGATTCGTTTCATTCACTGACACACAAATACCCTTCCAAATCTACTCTTCTACTTCCAGTTATAGGCTGAAGAGCAGAGCAGAGTGGGTTCTATAGCCTTGGTTGACAACCTACTGTGAAGAAAACATCTCCTGCCTCATCAGTCATGTCTCAAAAGAGACATGATTGCCAAAACATGTATCATGTATGCCAATTAACTGACATTTTATATATATATATATATATATAATCTAAACTTATTTATAAATGGAACTTTGTCTGTGTATGTGTGTGTCTGTCCGTTACCTATAGACTCCGAAATGGCTGAACTGATTTTCTTGAAAATTTACACAGTTGTACTATAAGTGTCTGTGTGTGTTCTTAGCTAGGTTTTGTGTTGAGGTACCCCCGATAAATATCGAAAATCGATCATTGAAAAAATAGGGTTATAGAAGGAGTGGTCCGATTTTAATCAAATTTGATACACTCATAGACAAAAACATAAGAAACAATATTCAGAAGTTTCAAGGTTGCAGTTCTTAAAATAGTGCAGAAAATCGATAATATATATATATATATATATATATAAAAGGCAAGATGTTTGTGTGTGTGTGTGTCTGTTTATCTGTCTGTATGTCCTTTATACAAATTCGTAATTTTTATCCGATTCTCACCAAATTTCACACAAATATTCTTTAGGCTGAGTCTGAGCTCCAGGACCATGGATTAGTTTTAAAGCTTTCATTACACCCAAGCAACGCTGGGCTATATTGCTAGTATATATGTCGTAACAAATTATAAATATACATATGTGGGCACATATATATATAGTATTATTTTTCAGGTGTTAATAAAACAGTGCTAAATGTAGTATGAACAGAACTATTATATATATATATATATATATATATATATATATATATAAAATTTGTCACTTAGCTGATTGATGTTAACTTTAATATCCTAACTTTTGTAGATGAACCCTCTAGAAATCATTACATTCACTTATTTACTCCTGCCTCAGTAAGAAATCTGCCAAGGCTGACAAAGCAGGCCTTGCTGCTGATCTTGGAATGGACCTCCAATCTGTGGTGAACTGGGGTATGAAATCGCTCATAAATTTTAATGCTTCCAAAATGAAGCTGCTATCCTTTAACTACCATAGACAATCTCTCCTACCCCCATCGGCATGGATCACACTAGTCTCACAGAAAGCAATACTCTGTACTTCCTTGGTCTCACTCTCTTAAAATCCAAAGGAAAGTCTGCAATGTAATCAATCATGACCTGGCAGCTCGACTCCAGTCCTTTTCTCACCAACAAGATGAGGCTTCTCTTTCTCTCTTCAACAAATATTTTCACGGCTTCTTCTCTGATGAGCTTAGCTCCCTGGTACATTAATTTATTTGAGCTAATAGACTGGCAATAAGATCCCACCCTTTTACAGTCAAAACAACCAAATGTAGTTATCACTTCTACTACCTCAGCTCCTTTTCTCACACTTCCCACCCGTGGAACTCCTTTTTGTATACTTGTTTCCCTGATAGCTACAATCTCCAAGAGTTTAAACACAACATCAATTGTTCTCTCTTATCTCCTTGACTCCCATCCTTTCCCAGACACCCCTGTAACTTGTTGTTCTCCCTTTTTGCTCTACTCTCATATAACTCTCTTCACACCAGTGTTCCCGTCCTTCTCTTATCCATTATCTGACTCCCCCTGTAACCTGCCTTTCTCTTTGTTCTCCTTTTATGCAGCCCCCTCTGTACCAGTGGCAATACTGTCTTACTTGAGGTGAAATGATTATTAAAAAAAAAATTTGTCAGGGCAAGCAGTATGAACACACAATTCAATCCCAAATGACAGCATGAAACAAACTATTGCAATTGAGTGTTAAAATCTCTGTCCACACTACTCATGCTTGCTTTTTCCTGAATGTTAAAGACTTTTCCCTATATATATCACCTACCTTAAAATTCTATTTTATCATATATATGTATATATATATATGTATAGTCATCCAAAGACAGTCCAGTTTCCCTGTATCACAGCTCATCAGTACAGTTAGACATCTGATTGCTTTTAGCCAGGATTTAAACCCAGCTGAATTGACATGTCGGCAATTCTACCTTTAAGCTATTGTCGGTCGGTGGTAGAAGGCAGATATTAGTGTGTTATATACACACAATCTAAACATGGGCCAATAGCTAAAAGTGTTCAGAGTCATTACTGAATGGACAAGGCATCATCACAACACAGCAATATATATATAACATAGTACAATAGTTATGTAATCCAGGTAAATTTCAAAAGAGATGAACTTAAGAGAACTCAATGTTAAATTCATTTATTTAATTTAACAGAGTAATATAATGGTCTGACGAGCCACAATAATAACATCAAAGCGGTGAAATATATATTATTCATAGTAATATCGAAAATCCTTTATAAATTATATATATATAACACACACACACACATATATATATACACACACACACACACATATATATATACACACACACACACACATATATATATATATATACACACACACACATATATATACGCACACACACACACACACACACACACACACACACACACACACACATAATATATATATATATATATATATATATATATATATATATACACACACACATTGTTGAGTTGTGATGATGCATAGTGCCAAGATTGCTGGGGTTTTTTTTGCTTTTTTTCTGTGGTTTACTGATAAAAGATATTTTAGCAAACAGATTTTTTGTTGCAAAGTTCTCAATATCAAGCTAGAGATAGTGTTCATAGTATTAATGTGGAGAAGTTTGTCACTTAACTGAATAGTCAAACTGATTTTGAAGTGATTTGAAGGCACCATTATGATGTCCTCACTCCTTACTACATATATGCATTGACTTGCCACAGCAATACCTCAGAGAAATCTCTCATCAGATGATGATCATGAGTTGAAGTAAGTTTTTGGAGTCACTAACCCCAGCTGTACCTCATGATATCATCAATATTTGTTGCTTCTGTTAAATTTCATAGGTACCCAGTGCAAGTAGAGGTAGCCTTTTTCTCAATCTTGAAGCTTATATTCTTTTATAAGTGGTCTTTAAAGCTGAAATGAAAATGACTTTTTGGAACACATGGAATTATAAGAGAAGCATTTGTTATAAAGCTAATATTTACAGAGTGTGATTGCAAAATTGTCATCTAAATACCCAAAAATAAAAATAACCTGTATATCACATTTTAACAGTAAATTTATTCATTAAAATTGTCATTGGCTTCAACTATGGCTTCCAATTATCTTCAAAATCTTCTGTATCTCTTCTTGATACTCTACTTGTTTAAGATGGCGCATTCTACCATAATCTTTGCTTTCAGTTCATTTTTGGTGTTACAAGGAGATTTGTTGCTCTTTCACTCAACTGTGCCCCACACATAATAATCAAGGTGATTGCTGTCTGGGGAATTAGGTGGCCAGACGTAAGGGGTGATGTGGTCCCCAAAATTGTCTGACAGCCATAACTGGCTTTTCCTGCTTGTGTGGCATAGCACAGAGTCCTGTTGCCAGATGTAGGGTCTCCCAGCAGAAACCCTCTTGACCCAAGGCAACACCACCATCTGAAGATATTTGATGTAGGCTTCCATGTTGAGTCTGAGGCCCTCACCAACACATTTTGGAGTTCTTTTCTTATCAGAACAGAGTGAGTTTACAAAGGTACAGCAGCTTAGAAATCACCATTAGAACTCTGCCAACTATTTCTGCTCTCAGATTGGTACTCCAGCATTCTGAAATGTTTGTATTGAAGATTCCATTATAAATGACAAGGTATACAGCATGTTGTTTCAAAAATTTCTGGCAGAGTAAATTATGTCATGGTGCTCTCAAAAGAACTCTTGAAGTGTCAAAAGCCAGATAAACAGAGGTAGTGTCTTAATAAACTAATGTGGAGAAGACAATGGGAAACCACTACACTATTAATCCCAAGAATCATCATGACAAAAACAATCAAAAAATGAAACCTAACAGCATGAAGGAGGTTAAGTCTAAGAGAGCTCCTTGTCTGGCAACATGTGCAACAGGTGCCACCTGACCGTTAACTTAAACAGTGTAAAGGAGATAAAATTTCTTGGAACTGATACTCCGCTAGGAAAGGAGTGACATAAGTGATGGGTGTCACTAGACCATTATCCAGCAACTGTTCGCATTAAACAAAAAATACCTCTCAGGGCATGAAAGGTGAAAATATTGAACAACAGTGACCATTTAGAAAACATTTAGATGTAAATGAAACTAAGTGGCCAAACAATGGAGATTTTTTTCAGCAACAACCACAGGATTATATCTGTGGGCAGAGAGAAAAAAATGAAAAAGGAGTTATTGATATTGGATCAAGACTTAAGAAAGAAATGTGTTTTGGGATAAAGCCAGTTACCTGAAAGGAAAGCTCTTCAACATATCTGTTATAGTCATGTATAAACCAATAACACAAAACAAGAAGAAATCGAATCTTTCTACTCCAGGCTAGACAATGTCAAGGAACAGTGTAAACCACAAGAAATTAGAATTATCATGAGATACTTGCCAAAGTAGGCAAGAAGAGGGAAGGGGAAATAGTTGGCAAGTTCAGACTAGGAAACTGCAATGAACACAATGCAAAATGGGTCCAATGGTGCATGGCAAATGACAAGATAATAGCCTGGTTGCAAGAACATCCAAGACAATTATAGACATGGAAAATCCAGAAGGAAAAACTAAAAACAAAATTGTCTACATAACTATTAAGAGATTCAGGAATGCAGTTATTTACTGCAAAACCTATCCAAGTACCGACTGCAGATAATGAAACTTTGGAAATTGAAGAAGCCTAATGCAGCATCCAAGTTGCAATACAACAGAATCCTGAACAACTCAAACCTGAAAGAAAAATATATGGACACTGTGATAAGAAAATATGAGAGACAAAATGGAAATAGAAACTTGAAATAGGACTCACTAAGATAACCCTTACTGACATCAGAAAATGATATCATCCCAAAGGAAAACAGACCTAAAAGGAAAAACTAGTGGATCACAAATGAGATTTTTGACATGAAACAAAGGAGACAGAAAACAATGCCAAGACATGGAATGGAATATAGAAAACTACACAAGAAAATAAGTAACAAATGCAAAAGAAAAATAGCTCAATGACAAATGTGTAGAAATAGACTGAGTATCACAAATAAAGGAGATATGCATGAAAAAATAAGAGAACTAATAGGAAAAAAGACATGCTTATCAACAGAATGCATGTCATCCAAGGATGAAATGCTCATATAAAAGAAAGAAAAAATACTTCAGCAATTGGACAAATGTACTGGAGATTTTTTTCACGAAAAAAAAGAGAACAATCAGCAATACACAGAAATACTGATGGGCTGGAAATATTAAAAACTGAAATGGAAGCTGCACTGACCAAATTTAAAAGAAACAAGATGCCAGGACCAGACGGAATTGTAATAGAAATGCTGACATCCCTAGACAATTTTGACTTATACAAGATTACAGGAATAATAAATTTACAACAGTGGTGATATGCTGGAAGACCTAAGCAGATTGATTTTTATAGCACAGCCTAAATCTACTGAGCTTCATGAGACAGGAAGATGTGGAGAGCCATGATCACCTACTTCCTGAAAGGACATGGCCAATAAAAAAGAAATCCTTTTTTTCACACATGATGCCCATCTGACCTTACTATACTATGCATTTGACAAAATAAAAAATAACACACGTGTGTGAAATCAAAAATATGAAATGGTAACAATTTACCTATTACTCCCTATAAATTTCCACAGTTGTCTAATATTGCAAAAAACAAACAAATTTGAACTCTACCAAACATTCACCTTAATGAGCCACATAACAAAATTCACCATTCCGTTTCTGATGAATAATGTGTGCAGCAATCAGGCCAGAGATAATACTGGAACAAAGCAGATTGGTCAAAGACAGGAATAAAGAACACAATATTTATGCTCAGAATGTTATCAGAAAGAGCAATACAAATGCAGAAGGATGTGTACCTGTGTTTTATAGACTATGCAAAGGTGTTTGACAAAGGATGTTACAAACATGCTCAGCAATTTGGCATATTCAAAAAAGACATTAGAATAATCAAGAACCTATATTGACAACAAACTGTCTGTATATGGACTGGAAATGAATTAAGTAGATATACAAACATGTTCAGCAATTTGGCATATTCAAAAAAGGTATTAGAATAATCAAGAACCTATATTGACAGCAAACTGTCTGTATATGGACTGGAAATGAATTAAGTAGATATACAAAAACAAAAAAAAGAGGTGTAGGAAAAGGATGTATCTTCTCACCAGATTTGTTTTACTTATACAGCAAGGCAATTCTGAGAGAACTAGAAATCCTGCCAGGATTCATTATTAGCGGCCACAATCTTAACAATATAAGATATGCAGATGACATAGTGCTGTTAGAAGTCAAAGAAAACTACAAAATATTCTACAGTATATAGTTAAGGAAAGTGAGAAGAAAGAACTAAGCATAAATTACAAGAAGACTGAATGCATGGCCATCAGCAAAAAGATGACCCCAAAATGCAAATTACAGGTCAGGGATTTTAAAATCAAACAGGTACAGAAATTTAAATACCTGGGAAGTATTCTAAAAGCAGATGGCAAGTGCAACACTGAGATCCAAAAGTATATTGGGATGGCCAAAGACACATTCCAAAAGCTAAGCAAAGTATTAAGAGACAGGAAAATTTTGTTGGAAACAAGGAAAAGAGTACTGGACTGTTACATGATATCTATCTTCCTGTATATTAGCAAATGCGGGATAATCTCCTCAAAGATGAAGCAGAAACTAGAAGAATCAGAAATGTAGCTCTACTGAAGGATGCTGAGGATATCATGGACTGAACATGTGAACAACAAGAAGGTTTTGAAGAGAATAGAAACATAAAGGAAACTTACACATAACATCAGGAAGAAACACTTGAAGTCTCTGGGATATGTAATGAGGAATGAGGGTTTGGAAAATCTGATACTCATAGGGCAAAATGAAAGACAAAAAAGGGACAGGGGAAAGCAGCAAGTGACATACTTTAGGGGCTTGAGCAAATGAATGAGAGAGCAGGGTTTGGGAGAAATAACAATTTATTGAACTGCAAGAGACAGGAAGACGTGGAGAGCCATGATAATTTACTTCCTGAAGGGGCACAGCACATAAAGGAAAAAACAAGCTCTTTTTATCACAGATGGTGCCCATCTGACCCTACTATACTGTGCAGTTGAAAAATAAAAAACAACACACATGTGCGAAATTAAAAATATAAAATGGCAACAATTTATACATTGTTCCTTGCATATTCTAACATCTCACTTTATATTGAAAAAAATAACAAAACAAACAACAATTCACACATGAGTAAAATTTGATATATAAGAGTAAGAAAAAAAAAATTAGCTTGTTTCCTCCAGTAAGAAAGAATCATTTTATTTGAAAAAGCAAAATCTGACTAACTGAAACAAAATACTTTTTACATTATGTGCTTAATTTTTGTTGAAAAACAAATGATTGTCTCATTATAGAAATTAGATTGGTTACTTTCTCACATTGTTTTATTTAAGAAAAATAACAAACTAACCTGATTGATCATAGTGGACTTACATGTCCACTATGACCAATCAGGTTAGCACTGTTTTAACTAGCATATAGAACCCCGACAAAGTTTTGAAAGAATTTAACAAAGGGAAAAATGTTTCATTGAAACTAGATTTGATTACGTGTTTCCTCCTTTCTGCATAAACAATATAGACACAGAGTTCCATGCCAAATGGCAGCAGTCTGTTTCATGCTTAAACTTTATCTTCTGGCCATATTGATTGGATAGTAGTTCAGCTATTTTAAATGTTAGTCAATGGAGCATCAGGTGTAGAAAGTTTCCAGCCTACTGTTTTACTGACTATACTAGAATAGTATTATTTAAAGTTGAACTTAGTGTAATGACCAGTTAGTTTAAAATATCATTGGTTTTTCATCAAAATTAAAAAAGTTAATGCCCAATAATCAATTAAGATTTTGTTGATTTTCAGTAAAGATGATCTTCCTAGTTATTCTTTGTCTGAGTTTCACCAGAAACTAATTCTTCTATGTACCGTGTTTTTTTTCAGGGCATTGGCATTCATGGTTTTCCACAATTTTGCACCGTTTCTAGCACTTGGTAAGTTTTGTCTTTTTGCTTTCTCTCTCTGCCATACATTTATACAAACTCACTAGGTAGATTATGCTTTTTTTTTCCTCAGTCTGTCTTGCCTTCAATCTGCTCTGAGAGTTTCCAATATTCCAAGCCCTGTTCCCTAATTATGTGCCCTAGAAATTTCAACTGCATCTTTCTGATATTAAGCATAAATGTACTTTTTCTTTTTCTTTTTTCTAAAACTTTGTCATTGCTCTTATGTTCAGTCAATGACATTCTCAGCATTCTCCTGTAGAACAAGATTTCTGCCACCTCAAGTCTCTTCTTCATTTGGGAGGAGATTGTCCAGTATTCGTTGCCATTTTAGAGGTCTAATATTACATAACTGTTCAGTACTCTTTTTTTGTTTCAAAAAAGATTTTCCTGTTTCCTAATACTTAGCTTTGCTTTTGGAAGGCATCTTTTTCTATCTCAATTGAATTTCAGTGTCACACTCTCCATTCTCTGCTAAATCACTTCCTAGCTATTTAAATTGTTGTAGTTGCTTGATTTTAGTATCTTCCAATTTGTCATTTGTTTGTTGGGCTTTCCTTTATGTTAATAGCTATACATTTAGCACTATTTACATTATTTGGACTGTTGTCCTCATCTTCTTGTCATATTCACAATGTTTCAGCCATTATATGGTTCAGCCTTCTTCAGGCAATTAGAATTTTGAACGGAACCTTTTACTTCAATCACTGGAGTAAATTGTTCTCATTCCATAAACCATGTCACTTCCAGATGTCTTAGTTATCTTCCTTTAACTCAGCTCTCTAAGTTATTTGTTCACCACTGCTGTAACATGGTATTGATCTCATAACTCTTTGGGTCAAGTCACTGGAACTGACCAACGCTTTTATCCACTGGGTTATGTGTCCTTGAGGACATCTAGAAGTGGCATGGCTAATGGATCAAGAACAATATACACCCATGATCAAAATTAAGGGTTCAGTTAAAAATTCCAATCACCTGATGAAAGCCAGAGTGTACAATAGCTGAAACATTGAAAATATGACAAAAAAATGAAGACAGAAGCCTGAACAATGCAAATAGTGTAAATACTACCTCATCTCAGATGTATAGACAAATATACATTTAGCAATTAAAAAAATAATTATTATTTTAGTTTTACAGATAAAATTTGAGTTATTTTTAGAATTATCTTTTTTTTCTTTTTGCAAGGGGGTTGAAGTTGTGGGGAAGGGAAGTGTGAGAAAAAATTTCAGTTTTGTAAATTACTAAAGAACAACTGAAAATAAAATAAAAAAGATTTAAAAAAATGTCTGCAGTCAACAAATTAAACATAAATAAATAAAAAAAAATAGAAAGACTCCATATGCCTGGGTACATTGAATACCTGTGTAGATATGAGCTTGTATCTATTTTAACCAAGATGATTAACAATTGCCATTGATTCCTTTGTGTTGGAGTTTAGCCCAAGATATATATTTGAAGAGCATCTTGACATGGTTGCTGTTTTACCTTTGTAGAGTCATCAAATCAAACATGTTCATTTTTTTCTCTTTTCTGTTTTAGTTTTCCTTTTCTACCCACTTCTCTGTCTGTTTGTATCTCTCTCTCTTTCTCACACACACATTTCAATTTTCTAGTTTTCCTTCTATTTAATTTAAACCTCTCTCTCTCTCTCTCTCTCTCTCTCTTCCTCTGGTTTCCTTTTTTCTTACTGTCTGTCATTCTCCCACCTTCTTTGCTACACTATTTTTTTTCCTTTTATTTCTCTTTCCCCACTTTTTTTTTACAGCTATATATTATTCTTTTTGTCTCCATTTTTTATTTCACTTTTTTTTCTGTTTGATATTTTTATTTGTTTTTGTTTTTTTTCTCCATCTTATTTATCTCTGCCTTTTCTCTTCTTGTTTTCATTTTACTCCTGGTATACATTCTCATTCTTTCTCCATTCTCGTTCCTTTCTTTTTCTTTTTATTCAATTCATTCTTTCTTCTTTAGTCTTCACTTAATGTTCATTCTATTTTTCACATTCTACACTTCATCTTTTCTTCTTTTTGTTCTTCTTTCTCCTCCTCATTTTTATTCACTCTTTCACTATAGACAACCTCTTTATTTTTCTTTTTTCTTACTCTGTCTATTGCTATATTTTTTATCTAATCAAAGATATTTTCTTTTTTTAGAGTTTTTTGTTTCTTTTTAATAAATTTTATTTAGTTTTTCCTTATACTCTCTCCTTACATTTTTCTACTCATCCTCTTATTCATTTTCATCTTTTCTCCTTTCTTTTCCCTTTTTGTTCTCACTTTACTTTTTTCTTTCTTGTACCTCCCTTTTGGCTTTTTCTTTCTTGTACCTCCCTTTTGGCTTTTTCTTTCTTGTACCTCCCTTTTTGGCTTTTTCTTTCTTGTACCTCCCTTTTGGCATTTTCTTTCTTGTACCTCCCTTTTGGCATTTTCTTTCTTGTACCTCCCTTTTGGCATTTTCATTCTTGTACCTCCTTATTGCCATTTTCATTCTTGTACCTCCTTATTGCCATTTTCATTCTTGTACCTCCTTATTGCCTTTTTCATTCTTGTACCTCCTTATTGCCTTTTTCTTTCTTGTACTTCTTTATTGCCTTTTTCTTTCTTGTACCTCTTTATTGCCTTTTTCTTTCTTGTACCTCTTTATTGCCTTTTTCTTTCTTGTACCTCTTTATTGCCTTTTTCTTTCTTGTACCTCTTTATTGCCTTTTTCTTTCTTGTACCTCTTTATTGCCTTTTTCTTTCTTGTACCTCTTTATTGCCTTTTTCTTTCTTGTACCTTTTTATTGCCATTTTCTTTCTTGTACCTTTTTATTGCCATTTTCTTTCTTGTACCTCTTTATTGCCATTTTCTTTCTTGTACCTCTTTATTGCCATTTTCTTTCTTGTACCTCTTTATTGCCATTTTCTTTCTTGTACCTCTTTATTGCCATTTTCTTTCTTGTACCTCTTTATTGCCATTTTCTTTCTTGTACCTCTTTATTGCCATTTTCTTTCTTGTACCTCTTTATTGCCATTTTCTTTCTTGTACCTCTTTATTGCCTTTTTCTTTCTTGTACCTCTTTATTGCCTTTTTCTTTCTTGTACCTCTTTATTGCCTTTTTCTTTCTTGTACCTCTTTATTGCCTTTTTCTTTCTTGTACGTTCTTATTGCCTTTTTCTTTCTTGTACGTTCTTATTGCCTTTTTCTTTCTTGTACGTTCTTATTGCCTTTTTCTTTCTTGTACGTTCTTATTGCCTTTTTCTTTCTTGTACGTTCTTATTGCCTTTTTCTTTCTTGTACGTTCTTATTGCCTTTTTCTTTCTTGTACGTTCTTATTGCCTTTTTCTTTCTTGTACGTTCTTATTGCCTTTTTCTTTCTTGTACGTTCTTATTGCCTTTTTCTTTCTTGTACGTTCTTATTGCCTCTTTTATGTACCTCTCTTTTGCCTTTTTCTTTCTTGTACCTCCCTTTTACTTTTTATGTTTTGTACCTCCCTTTTGCCTTTTTCATTATTGTACCTCCCTTTTGGCATTTTCTTTTTTTGTACCTCCTTATTGTCTTTTTCTTTCTTGTACCTCCTTATTGTCTTTTTCTTTCTTGTACCTCCTTATTGTCTTTTCTTTCTTGTACCTCCTTATTGTCTTTTTCTTTCTTGTACCTCCTTATTGTCCTTTTCTTTCTTGTACCTCCTTATTGCCATTTTCTTTCTTGTACCTCTTTATTGCCATTTTCTTTCTTGTACCTCTTTATTGCCATTTTCTTTCTTGTACCTCCTTATTGCCTCTTTTTTTGTACCTTTTTCTGTCTTGTATCTCTCTTTTACCTTTTTCTGTCTTGTACCTCCCTTTTGCTTTTTTCTTTCTTGTACTTCTCTTTTACCTTTTTCTTTCTTGTACCTCCCTTTTAGCTGTATTTTTTATCTCCCTTTTACCCTTTTTTACCTCCCTTTTACCCTTTTTTTCTTTCTTGTACTTCCCTTTTACCTTTTCCTTCTTTCTTGTACCTTCTTTTTATCTTTTCCTTCTTTTTTGTACCTCTCTTTTACCTTTTTCTATCATGTACTTTGTTTTACCTTTTTTCTTTGTGTACTCTATTTTAACTTTTCTTTTCGTGTACATTTTTCTTTTGTGTACCTCCCTTTTTCTTATTTCTCACACTTCTTTGCTTTTTTGTACATTTTTTCTTCTCTTTGTCTTAATCATTTATATTCATTCTTATGTCTCTTTAATTTTGTTCCTATTTTCTCTTTTTTTATCCTTTCTTCCTTTACCACGAGTAATCTGATTGTCTTTTTCCTCATCTTTCTAATTCAAAATGTTTTTTTTTCTTTCTTGCATTTTCTCTATCTCTCACCTTTGATAACTCCTTTTTCTTTTTTCTTATTCTCTCTTATTCTTTCTTTCTCTACCCACATCTCTGCCAATATTTTTTTACAACCCGTTATTCTGATCCTGATAATTTTACAAAAACCTCTTTCTTTTCTATTATTTTTCTACTTCATTCATTTGCTTAGCAACTTTCAAAAGATTGAGCCTTTTCTAATTCATATGAGTGCCAGAGTTAGCATTTCACACTGGGTTTTCACCTGGCTACAATGTTGGCATCAACCCCACAGCCTAGGGTGCTGCTATTTTCTGCCAAATTTCCATGCCACTCCTACCCATTTTCAGACACTTGGAAACTTTACCGAATTTCATAATTCACAAAATTCTTCATTTAGACAGCTACTTTGGATTTTAGACATTTCTGATGTTAGAGGTGATTTTTGATTCTTTCTTATCTACTGATTAGTTTTTTTTTTTACCTAATCAGAGATTGATTTATGTTTCTTTAATTTTTATGTTCTCACTCTTTTTATTCACTTCTAAAATTCCTATGCCAAAAATGCACAAAAGTGGTCATCTTTGAGATTGGCCGTTCTCCAGAAGATGAAATAGAATAGCATAAGAAAAGAATTAACCAATTGTTCCTGATAATTAAAAACAATAAAAAAATGTCAAAAAAATAGTATATAAAAATAAATTAAAACAATTTGTGCTTTATATATTATAACTAAAGAAAAACATGAAGAGAAGAAATGCTTTATATATCTTGACATCTATTTGAAATGGTCAACTAGATACCATATATAAGGAAAGTTGTCTTGATTTAATGAAATTAGTTTCAAGGAGTTTTAATCAATAGTCTTTTTTATCATTTTACTCCAGGTCAGGCAATAAAGCCACTAAGATGCAAGGGTGTTAGAGAATTTGAGAGAGAGAAAAAACTAAGGAGAGAGAACATTAAATGAACAAGAATTAAGAAGACAGTAAATAAGAATTGCCATTGCATTTAAATTTTTGAAGATCAATGTTGACTAGTAAGCAGGAAGAAAGTTCCACAAGCAAGAAATATGATAGAAGAAACTGTTAGCATAGATTTTACAGTTACATTTAGCCATTTTAACTATAAAATGACGTGAAACCTTGCTGTTAATGTAGTACTGTGCTTAAGTTTATAAAAAATGTAGATATCATAGAGTAAAGGTCATCGAAACAATTAACATGAAAGTATTTATAGAAAAAGTACAGGGAACCTTGGCTGGCAACTAGTCTACCACAGAAAGCAATGACAATCTACTGCAGGAGAATCTTCTGCCCAGTCAATCATGTCTCTTTTGAGACATGATCACCCAAAGCATGTATTATGTATGACACTTAACTGACTGACAGGGAAATTACATTACAATGGTGGGAAAGTGACTGAAGATGAGATGCCAGGTCAAGACCAATAACATTGGAGAAAAAAAAAACTATTAGTTAAAACTCCTTGAAACTATTTTTATTAAATCCAGACATCTTTCCTTCTCTCACACTCCTCCTCAGCCTTTTGAACAGGAGTAGAGAGATGTCCCTTTTTTACTGTTAAGAACTGAGTTTCCAGTTCATTCTAAAGTCTGCTTCAACTCTATACTCCTATTGCTTGTTCTTTGCTATGCTAATATAAGTCCATACAGTAACCCTCTACCTTGGGTGGTTCTTAGGCCTTGAACTGGGTGAACATTCATATAAAAAAAATCAGAAGGAATGTGAAGAGCGATAACCAGTTAACTTATTCTATTGCTATTATTATTATTATTTCTATGATGTGTTCAAATCACAAAAGTCTACAATATTTGATGACATAAATAAATTCTGCTCCTTTTTTACTTTTCTTTTTCCATAACTGAAAATAAGTATTAACTTTCCATTTTATTTTAATATTTGTAATAGCTGGTCAGTTAATGTTTGCCCAAATGCCATTGAATAACAATATCAGTACCTAACTCGGCCAGTTAAGGACCATATATAATACACACTTGGGCAATCATGTCTTGAAAGACATATCACTGACTAGGCAGAAGATTTTTTTGCAGTAGGTTTCTATTACTTTCTGTAGTAGACTGGTTGCCAACTAAGGCTCTAGAACCCAAGTTGTTCTGTTATTTAACCTATAGCTGGAGAAAAGAGATAGATTAATGTAAGTGAATGCAACAAATTCAACTGGAATTTGAACTCAGCTCTCCAATTTCTCATTCCAAGCTGATATCCACTACCTCACAATGCACTAATATTCAATTTAAATAAGAGATGCCTTATAAACTGTCAAACATTTAAGCCTTTATGAATCCTGTTCTTTTATTGTACATTCTCTTTACTAAAGGTTTCTTATTCTCATTCATTCCAAGTAACCCTTTGCATCTTAGGGGAATTAATCTCTTGCCTGGGCTGAAATGATTAACAAAAAAAATATTTATTTAATAAAGTTTAATGCTTTCACTGTAATGTTAAAATAAATTGGGTAGAGCTCTCTTATCATTTCTAGCTTTCATGATTAACCTTAAATAACAGAGAGTTGGCTAAGTGTATTTTTATCCAAATTAATTGAAATTCTAAGGCTTTTTAAAGATAATCCTTCAAGTTTATATTCTTCCCTGTTTCCGTTCATTCTCCTGATAATGTCATATTGAAAAAAGCTTATCTATTATAATTCTGTGGTTAATAGTTGAACAATTTTTTTTTCTTTTTAGATATTTGCAACTAAGGTAATTAAATCAATACAAATTTATGTTTTGACCAGTTTTAAACCTAAATTTGTAGATAGCACTGGGTAATAAAAAAAATGTCTACTATTCAGACAATGCTGTCTAACATTGAATTGAGTGTGTTGATTCCAAATTTATATTCAGAAATTTCCAAGCATGTCAGGTTAAGATATGAAACAGCTTAAAATTCCAAACAATTCAAAGAATAAAAATACTTCTTCTCAATATTATAGGGAGTATATTTTTGTAGCATTTTGATTGTAAGACTAGCAGTATAGCCTGGCATTGCTTGGGTGTAATGAAAGCTTTAAAATCCATGGTCTTGGAGCTCAGACTCAGCCTAAAGAATATTTGTGTGAAGTTTGGTGAGAATCAGATAAAAATTGTGGATTTGGATAAAAGACATACAGACAGATAAACAGACACGCACACAAACATCTTGCCTTTTATATATATATATATATTACTGATTTTCTGCACTATTGTAAGAACTGCAACCTTAAAACTTCTGAATATCGTTTCTTATGTCTTTGTCTATGAGTGTATGAAATTTGATTAAAATCGGACCACTCCTTCTATAACCCAATTTTTTTCGATTATTGATTTTTGATATTTATCAGGGGTACCTTGACACAAAACCTAGCTAAGAACACTCGCAGATGCTTATAGTACAACTGTGTAAATTTTCAAGAAAATTGGTTCAGCTGTTTCAGAGTCTATAGGTAACGGACACACAGAGACAAACAAAGTTCCATTTATAAATAAGTTTAGATTTAGATAGATTATATTTAGATTAGATATTAAGAATATAATAACTAGAATCTACCAATTGGAGGAGAGAGTTATCAATAATAATGTTCTGACTTCAAATCCATGGTTATCTCCCTTTAACCCTCCGACATTTTTTAATTTTTTTAATGTACTTTTTATCACATAAAATTTGGTGAAGCTTAAGCAACTTTTCTTTTGGAAAATGCAGCCCATGAAAAAAAATAGTATGGGAACCACTGCCATAGGAATATGTACATTTGTTTGTTTTATCCTAGAAGACATCTTGTAGAACATAGAACAACAACTATACCAAGTTATAGTGCTGTAGTATCAGCAGCAAGTTTTTTTTTTTTTTGTAAGGCTGGTACCCTAGCTTGACATGAAACCCTCTTATAGGGTTAAAGGGTTAAAAATATCTTCAACATCTATGGGTTATTTAATGCTAACATTTACATTTTGTATATACTTCCAGGGTTAAAAAGTTGTTTATTTTAAATATATAGTTTTTAGATCATAAAATGTACTTCTGGTAATTTCACTAGAAAAATCTCTTATTATACTGTAAAAATGTACTGTTGATTTCTCGTTAGGGGATTCACTATTTGCATTTTATTGGGACTCTAACAGGTGTTACCACACCACGTCACAGTGGTTTTGGGAACAATAGCAATTAAGTTGTTCAATGCTTCTCAAAACATAGAATCTTCTGATCAGAAGCCTTGCTGCTGGATTTAGTTTATCATGATATCCAAAACAAACAAAGGCAATAGTATAAAGTGATTGCAAATTATTTGAGCTGGTTTTTGAACTTGAATTTCACTGATTCTGTTTATTTATTGGTTTATTAGAAAAAGTAATTTCAGATGAGAGATACTGGAATTAAATTTGATTAGATACTTTATGGACAATAATGACTGGAATAGATAATGAGATGAAAGTATGTCAGGTGTGAGAGTGTTAAGCAGAATCAATCATTTTAATGAAAAAGATAAACAAATTACATCATCAATAAATCTGGAGCACAAATTTAATATTTGTGCAACATGCATAGCCAATATTCCCATAATGGCCTTCATAAGGGATCCAGCTGTTGTTTTGTGACTGTTGGTGAAACTTCTATGTTTTGCCTTCTAGATTGCCTTCAGGAAGGACCCAGCTGTTAACAAGTTATAGATGGTCAGTGAAACAAAAAATGGCAGGTACTCTTTTGATGGTCTACAAGCTGATCCATGTGTTGTCTTGCGACTGTTAGCCAATCTTTTGGTTAATGCACTCTTGATGGCATACAGGAGAAATCTAGCTGTTGTCCTATGACTGTTGGCTATACATTCAGCTTGTACTCTCTAGATTGCTTACAGGAGGGATCCGTCTTTTGTCTTATGATTCTTGATCAAACTTCTGATTTGTGCTCCCTTGATGGCTTACAGGAAGAACCAGCTGTTGTCCCACAACTGTTGGCCAGTCAATCAGAAAATGGTAGCTACTCTCTTGATGGCCTACAAGAGAGACCTCGTTTATATTCTGTAACTGTTGGTCAGTCTTTTGGCTTATGCTCCCTGGATTACTATCAGGAGGAGTCCTGTCATTAACATGTGACTATTGACCATTAAAACAGAAAAAGAAAGAAAGATAAATTAATGATCAACTGATATTTTAAGAGTAAAACACTTGATTGAGGCTGTAGGAAACATCTGCTTAAAATATGGAGAGACAAGACTCAAGTAGAGGCTTCAAACTAATAGCTGGACAAACATGCAAAACAAATTTTGAAAAGAAACTGGATATCAAATCTTGATTTACAGAAAATCTATGGTAGATTCTATAATGAAGAAAGAGTCCTGTCAACAGAGAAACAGAATCAGAAATTCTGCAAAGAATATAATCAGAACCAAATAAAAATAAACTAAGATGCGAATCAAAGTCATGATGTAGGAACAACCAGTCTAACTCATGAGGAAAAAGACTTCTTCTTCTTCTTCTATGTCTCCTGTCCTTTCAGGACATAGATGATCATGGCTTTCTACGTCTCCCTATTCCTGGTGGCTCTTAGCACGATTTCTCCTGTTACACCACACAACCCTTGTTCTATCATCCACCTGATCAGGTCCTTCAAATATGTTATCTGCTGCTTTCCCCTGTCTTTTTTTCCCTTTATCTGACCTGTTAGTATCAGGTTCTCCAACCCCTCCTTCCTCATTGCATATCCCAAGAACTTTAGCTGTCTATTCCTGATGCTTAATATTAATTTCCTTTTTGTTTCCATCATTTCCAAAACCTCATCATTGTTCACATGCTTGATCCATGATATCTGCAGCATTAGAACCATATTTCTGCTGCTTCAAGTTTTTCCTGCATCTTCAATGATATTGTTCAGTATTCACTGCTATACTGAAGAATTAACATCACATAGCAATCCAGTAATCTCTTCTTTGTTTCTAGCAAAAATTGTCCTGTTTTTTTAATACTTTACTCAACTTCTGGAATGCTTCCTTTGACCTTTGGATCAAAAAGACTAAACTACAAAAATTGAAAAAGTTGATACAGAAAAATAAATATCTACCATCCCTGAAGAGCAAAGACTAGGATGGACTGTAAAAGTGATAACCAGGCTATTACAACACATGGAAATATAAAGTATAGCACAGGTGAATGACCTAATCTATGCTGGACAAAAAATGATGACCAATGTGATTATAATACAGGAACATGAAATTGTTTTGGGAAATAAGATCAAATACCAAACTACAAAGAGATATAAGTCTACTGGAAGGCAGTACTAAAATAACAGTCCAGAAGCCAATCTGTGAGAAAAAGCAAAACTAAAAGGAAAATATACCAAAACTGAAAGAGATTTAGCAAAAAAGACCGTCCGAAGAAGAAAGAGTAAAAAGGTACAAAGAATTAACCAATATATCTAAGCGCCACACATTGCAAAACAATGAAAGAAAATGTTATAAACATAAAGAAAAGAGAAAAAGCAAAACCGTACATCACAGATGCAAATAACTGTTCAGATGGAAACACAATGAAACACTAGAATGGTTATGTGTTTTCCACATAATTAAAGTTTTTTTTAGTTTAAATTTTCTTGTTATCTTTCTATATAACTCTTTTTTATTCACTTTTTAAATTCCAAAAAAAGAGAAAAATGGCAAACTCTGAGAGTGACAATTCTCCAGAAGATGAAACAGAAGAGCAAAATAAAAACAGAAAAGCATTAGACAATTTTGGGCAGTTAAAAAAAAAACAAGAAACAATGGCCATCAGGTCCATCAAATGTAGTCTTGTATTCTTCATTAAAGATTGCTATTGGCAAAGAAGTTTTCATGTACCTCTTCACTTGGCATAAGCATTTTTCTTCTTGCTACTTACTGAAAGATAGTAATTTGGCTAAAGAATGCAGTAAATGTTCACAATATTTTTTTTCCTTTGTTCACATGTACACTGCCGGCCATAATTATTAGGCAACCCTAGTTTTTTAAAAAAATTATGTATTTCATACTCTTTTTAGTATTTATTGCCAAGTGGATAATTCTAAATGAAAATAAAATGGTTCTTTTGTTATTATTATTTTGCAAAATTTTACAAGGCAGCTGGGATGCTTTTGCTTCAGCCAGCCAATAAGAAGAAGGGATTAACATGGGGTAGAGAGCACAAAAATTGAACGGCAGAACAGTTCATTTGATGCACATGTTATTGTGCAGTATAAACAAAAGAACCCTTCTATTTTCATTTAGAATTATCCACTTTGCAATAAATATTAAAAATATTATGAAATACATCATTTCTTTTAAAAAACAGGGGTTGCCTAATAATTATGGCCGGTAGTGTATATTATCAGCTTCTTGAGGTGATCAATCCCCCTTTCTTGCATGTCCATATCACATTGAAGTAACAATTCTTACATGATCCTTGCAGTTAAGCAACATACAACCTGATCAGTACCTATATGGGTGGCTGCATTGGGATACCAGGTGCTGTAAGTTTGATTGTGTGGGTGCTGTAATGTATAACAGCTCAGAATTGTTAATTAGAGAGTTAAGTTTCAATTCCATTTGTGTATGTTATATCCACTTTTGCACCTTCTGAAAAGTATGAATCCACCACTATTGCCAACTATAGGTTAATTAGTAAGGATTGTATTATTAAGTAATTCTGTCAGTCAGTTAAGTGCCATACATGATACACACTTGGATAATCATGTCCTGACGATACATGACTGACTGAACAAAAGATTTTCCCACAGTAGGTTGCCATTACTTTTTGTGGTAGACAAGTTGCCAACCAATGCTATAGAACCCAATCTGTCCTGTTATTTGACTCATAGCTGGAAGAAAGAGATGGATTAATACCCTTTCTCAAGAGTATTTGAGCATAAGTGAAAGCAAGGAAAATGAACTTGGTTCTCTGATTTTTTCATTCCAAGCTGATATCTATGGCACCACCACATCTTCAAAAACAACAAAAATTCTTAAAACTAAAGATATTTTCTAGCTTTAAATAACCTGCAAAGGGTTGATAAGCCATAGAAAAAAAAATCAAAACAATGTTTATTTTTCTCAAATCTATTTTTATAAATTTTTTTATTCTATCTTTGCCAGTGTTTTCAGTTTATTTTTGTTGTTTTTACAGTCTCTGTTCAATTTTTTGGCAATTCCCAATATTCACTTAATAACCTTAAATTACCTTCCTTCCTCCTCTAAGTTTGTCTTTTTCATGTTCCATGAGAGTCTTTATGGTTTATGTACCTAAAATAAAATTCTATTACAGCCGTGCTTGTATCTCACTTCATTAGGGAGCAATCTTTGAGATGCATAATAAAATTCCAAACCACCAATAAAATCCTGTTACAGCTGTGCTTGTATCTCACTTCATTAGGGAGCAATATTTGAGATGCATAATAAAATTCCAAACCACCAATAAAATCCTGTTACAGCTGTGCTTGTATCTCACTTCATTAGTTTGCACAACCTTTACCTCCTGCCATTACCTCATAAATAATGGATTGTTTCATTTTTATTGCATGGAAAGAACAACACTTATCAGAAATCCTACTTAATGTCAGTGATCTGTCCTGTTAGTATTAAATTCTCCAGGCCCTCCTTCCTCATTACATGTCCCAGAAACCTCATCTGTTTCTTCCTTGTGTTAAGTATGAGTTTTCTTTTTGCTCCCATCCTCTCCAACACTTCAAATAGGAACTATGACATTTTTAAAATGTTGAATAATTTCAGTTAATTTAATGAATAATTTACGAGTATTTTTTCTAGTAAGCAAAAACTTTTTTACTTTATTTAAAATAGATTTCATTTCATCTTTGACCTTGATGAAGCCCATTACAGAATGAAATGCATAGGCAAGAAAAATATAGTTTTCCTTGTCTTCTTTATTTAACCATATATATATATACACACACACATTTTAAACATCATCAGTGCAGAGCTGATATTTATTCACTTGTCTTCTCTTTTATGAGAGAAGGCCTCATACAATAGTGGAAAAACTTCCTAAATGTTCCATTTGCAATATATATATATATATATATATATATATATAGGATTGATGGGCAGACGTTTGTCACTTGACTGAGCAGTCATGCTGACTTCAAAGTTTTGTGAAGGCACCACTATGGTGTTCTCACTCCTCAGGGCTTTTTGCTCTATCTTTATATCGATATCAAGCACTTTATGACAAAAGACCTGCTTTGCAGAATGTCTTATCAGTAAATTACTGAAGAAATAATAGTCTTAGCACTAAGCATTATCACAGCTCAACACTATCTATAAAGAATTGGCATGAACTATAGATAAAAATCCAACAAAATGATAGGACAAATAACAAATAGAAAATGTTTATAAATTTAACATGTTTCACTTTCAAGTTTAATCAGGAAATAAAATATGGAGAAAAGAAAATTTCATTTTCTGATGAAACTTAAATAATAGTAAAATGTTAAATTTATAAATGTTTTCCTATTTGTTTTATATATGTGTATATATACAGCCTTTAAGATTTCACTCACCCGATCAACTCAGTCGATTAAAAATTTAATTGGGTGATTGAAGTTTATTGACTTACTTGTCCC
The DNA here is from genome assembly GCA_037127315.1 of Ascarosepion bandense. Classification (NCBI taxonomy): domain Eukaryota; kingdom Metazoa; phylum Mollusca; class Cephalopoda; order Sepiida; family Sepiidae; genus Ascarosepion; species Ascarosepion bandense. The sequence continues at coordinate 5,107,034 of JBBBDQ010001080.1, read as the reverse complement.
CGGTCAATTGAAAATCTCGCAATGAAATGTGTTTCTTCAAATATATAAAAAGGAAATCTAATTCCTTTTACAACCCAAAAGTATGCCACTGAACATTCACAAGTTACTTAGAATGACCTACAATGACATTATTGAACTCTTTGGTCTCATGCATGACACGTGATTTACGTCAAAATCCCGCAATCATCAAAGCAAGATCTGACAAATGGAATTTAGACTGACAAGCTCCTGTCTCACTTTTATCGACCTGGTCAGTGTAAACATTCATTTAATTAATGCTTCCAGAGTGGAGCCAAAATGTCTCTGTCACCCAGATTAAAGACGCTCACAAATTTTTAGAAACTCATTTGGAAAAATATTTTCCTTGACTCAACATCTATATTTCCTCCCTGTTTACGAAAAGTAAAAACAAACATTTGAAAGAAAGAAAGAAAATATGCATACTTCTTTCAACCATGCACTGAAAAACAAATTATGCAAGTATTTTTTTTTATAGAAAATCATTGAGAAAATCAGATTTGTTATTTTTTATCATCTATGAGATGATGGTTGTAGTCAAACAGAAGTAAAAACTACGAATTTAGGTACCTCCACTCAATTGCCAAAAAAACAGCATATCATGATGTTAAAAGGGTTCAAACTTAATAAAAACAAAGTTTTATCATCAAAATGTTTATGCTATTATTAAGAGAAAAAATCAAATTTTATTGTCATTGTTTTAAAAGATTTTTGAACTCCTTTCTAAAGCATTTGAAATTTTAATTAAAATTTCATTTTTTGTTTACCATCAGTGATTTATGCTATATTTACGTAAAGCTACTATTAAGAAAATGAAGTCGGTCAAGTAAAATGATTTTGAAGGCGAGTAAATTTTTTCTCGCTCTCAACCACTGGTTGAGTGATTTCTTTTTCAAATCTCAAAGGCTGTATATATATATATATATATATATATATATATAAAACAACAATGGTCTTCACGGACAATGACGAACAAACAATGACTATATATAAAAAATATGAACTTGTATAAAAATACAAGTTTATATTTTTTTATATCCTCGCTGTTCATCAAGACAATTGTTGTTTTCCAACAGCAGTGGAAATATATAGCCCTTAGTATATATATATATATATATATATATATATATATATATATATGAGTTTTCATTGGTGATGGTTGTGTGGAGTGGTAGTCAGAGAGAATCATGCATATACAGGGGAATGGTCAGGAGTCTTTCACTTGTGGGAGTTGTCTTTTCTTCTCTCTTTTTTGCGTTCTCTCAATCTTCTCATTGTTGCTTGAAAACCCCAAACTTATATAAACTGAAATTTCCATGCATTTTTGCCTTCTTGGGTTTTCACTTAATTGTGTCATCTATAGCCAAGCATATTTATCAATCATTTTTGCTGGTTATTGCCTTTTAAGCCAGCTGCCTTTAATGTAATCACACTTTTGTTGGTCACTGATTTTGGTGTCAATCATATTTCTGTTGAGTCATAGAAATATACTACACTAAGGGCAGTAAAGATGTGGCACAAGGTTGTAAGAATGGAGCATCCAGTTAGGAGTGAACTCACTACTCAATTGTAACTAATCTATTGAGACAAACTTTCTACTTATTACACCAAGTCAAAATATAATATATATAAAACCAATGTTTATGCAAAACCCTGGATATAAGTTGCAAAAACTTGACTTTCTAATTCACTGATTAACACTTTGGCAAGCAACACCGGATCGAGATGATGAGTCATATTTTTTTTTCTCCTGGCAATATCATATTTCTATTTATCTCATTGAACTTTGTTGAGTACATCTCAGATTTGACAATCATCCTTGACTAAAAATAACTTTCCTTTACATCAAGTGTTTTCTGAACTGATTGCTTAAATTAAAACTAAGCTCTAATCTTTTGAGATATCAGATTTTGAATAAAATGTTGTTTTTCAATTTAATTTATTTTTTTCATGTTAGAGTTTATATAAAATAAAAGTAATTATGGTTTTTATTGACCCTTTTTTTTTAGGTAAGTTATGTGCTTTGTTGTGCAGTGGATATTGGCTCAGAATTGGGGAGTCGAGTTCCAGTTGAATTCATTGCATTCGCTTACGCGCAAATACCCTTGGGAAAGGTATTAATCCATCTCTTCCTTCCAGTTATGGGTTAAATAATAGGACAGATTGGGTTCTATCGCCTTGGCTGGCAACCAGTCTACCGCAGAAAGCAATGGCAACCTACTGCGGAATAATCTTCTGCCCAGTCAGTCATGTCTCTTTCGAGACATGATCGCCCAAGCGTGTTTCACGTATGGCACTTAACTGTCTGATGTGCTTTGTTATTTGGACTAGTATTTTCATCTTGTTTATTAGACTCACAACATTTTTAATGTTGTACCTGTTAGGTCTACAATACATTGATTTGTTTTTATAGCTTATCAACCATTGGAATGTTATTTAAAGCCAGAAAGTATTTTAGATTGTAAGAATTTTGGATGTGTGTTGTCATGCAATGGATATTGGCTTGGAAAAAGAAATCAGAGAGCTAGGTTCAAATTCCAGTTGAATCCATTGCATTCACTTTTGCTCAAATATCCTTGAGAAAGGTATGAATCTATCTCTTCTCCCTACAGCTATGGATTGAATAGCAGAACAGATTGGGTTCTATAGCTTTGGCTGGCAACTAGTCTACCACAGAAATAAATGGTAATTTAGTGGGAAAATCTTTTACCTAGTCAGTCATGGATCAAAAGTGTGTATCACATATGGTACTTGACTGACTGACTTGTTGTGTGTATATTGGTTTGTTTTATACAGCTTACCAACCATTTTCAGGTTATTAAAAAACCAGAAAATATTTTTAGATTGTAAGAGTCTTAGGGGGATAATAATGATTTACTGATACAAGTCCGACTAATTAACCCATAGTTAGTGGGGAGTTGAGGTAGATTCATGAGTAAAGATAATAAACCTGACTGGAATTGGAAATTAGCTCTCATTCATTACACTACCAGTATATCCAAGCTTACATTAGCTGGTATTCCCAATGGGTCACCCATCTAAGTACTGACCAGCCTTGAAGTTGCTTACCTCTAGTGATCATACAAGAACTGTTGTTTTAAGATGATATAGCTGTAAGCCCTGTTGTGTGTATAACAATTAAGATGTGTATGCTGATCTGAATAGCAAGCTATTACATTGGAACAAAGAGTTGATTTTCTAAGCACAGCTTAGATATGGCACAAGGCCAAAACTATGAGGCACCCAATGAGGATTGAACTCACTAATCAACTGTAATGATTGAAGTTTTTTTCTGGGTTTATATTGAGGTCAATAAGTGATTGGGGAGTGTGATGGGTGGGATTGTCCTTTGATTTGGTACTGGGTCTTTGAAGTTTTGTTTTTGCTTATCCAAAGATCTTGTTTCAGAAACAAAGCCAATTGACCTTTTCTTTAAAAATGCCAGGTATTCATGTTAATGAGCTGTTAAGGTAATGGTAAGTAGATGTTATTTTTACAAGATTTATGAAATATAATTCATTTTATTTGTCAAACTTTGCCAATTACTACAGGCTAGTTTGGTTTGTTTTATATCATGTCGACATCAATGGGTTATTTAATGCCAACAAGATTCTTAGAACAGATTCATATGAATAAAATATATATTCTTTGTAAAAAATAAGTTTGTAGATCAGGTTTCATTGACGTATTTTTGTAAAGAGGTTTTTGCCAAGTATTACTGGTATATATATTTTTTCTTCAAAAAATATATTGCTGTTAATATTATTTTTCTTCAACAATGTATTTTTAATATTTTTCCTTCATAAATATATTGCTGATAATATTTTCTTAACCAAAAAACTATTGCTGGAATTTTCACCATAAAAATCTACTTTTATATTTTCATAGATTTTTGACCCCACTTTGTGGGGATAACTATTTCCCATAGCTGGGACTCTAACAGGTGCTACCACCCAGGGTCAGGGTGGACCTGGGAACAAAAGCAATTAAGAGGTGGTTCCATGCTTCTCAAAACTTCCCAACTAGAGGTTTGCTGCCAAATGCAGTTTATCATTAAACACAGAACCCAGATGTAATGCCCAGGATGCCTCATTAGGAGCATTTTACCCATCTGCAGAGGTGCAGTCAGCTTATTCTGATTCCCCAGCCAACAGAGCAGATTACAGGCTATTTACACTATTTACATTGTTTGTACTGTTGTCCTCATCTTTGTTTGCCATGCCCAGTGGATAAAAGCATTGGTTAGATCTAGTGACTTGACCTAAGAGTTGTGAGTTCAATACCTACCTACAGCAATGGTGAACAAAAACCTTAGATAGTTGAGTTAAAAAGAGATGACTAAATGGCATGACATAAGACAAGAACAATTTACTGCAGTGATCAAAATAAAGGATTCAGTATTTGTCTATATTTCTGAGATGAGGTTGTGTTTACACTATTTACTTTATTCGGACTATAGTCTTCATCTTTGTTACTATTTGTATGACATTTCAGCCATTGTGCATTCCAACCTTCTTCAGGAATTTTGAGGCTTCACACAAGGAATGAAAATGATTGCGATAATGATTTGAAATTCCTAGCACTTGAAGAAGGCTAGAGCGTACAACGACCAAAACGTTGTACAAATGGCAACAAAAATGAGGACAATAGTCCAAATAATGTAAATAGTATAAAGGATTCAGTTCAAAATTCTAATCACTTGAAGGAGGTTAGGGTATACAACAGCCGAAACATTGTGAATATGGCAAATGAAAATGAGGACAATAGTTCGAAGAATGTAGATTATGTAAATAATTACAATATCTCATCTCAGAAATCTAGACAAATACTACAGGCTACTTTATGAAAATATTAATGCTTAACATCTCCGCAAAATCTAACCAACTTTGTCTTGATAAGAATTATTATTCACAAACCATCAATACAAACAATTCTAAAAATGGGATGGATGGATATTAATGGGTAAAAAAATCTATAACATTGGTAACATATTTTGGTACAAATATGGGATCACTTTATCCTGGTTAATTTGAAGGGACCAAATCCAAAAATGATATCCATTTTTTCATATTAGTTACCATTCTCTCTATAAAATTCATGAGTTTTTAGATCAGAAAATGAAAATTTGAAATCTTAATCAACTCAAATCAATCTATATTAATGAAAAGTAATCTAATATATCACTGATTAAAGACGGCTCTATAAAAAATAAATTACATACGTTTGATTTTACCATAACCTGAACATTTTAATAAGTTACAATGATATGGAGCATATAATGAGAAAGGAGGCTTGAAAAATATGATACTCACAGGACAGATTGAGGGGAAGTGACAAAGGAAAGCAGCGCAAAACATACTTGATGAGCTTGAGTAAATTGGTGACAGAAGAAAGTTTGGGAGAAATAATGAAAAGACAAAAATTAAGAGCTACAAGGAGCAGGAAGATGTAGAGAAGCATGATCGCCTACATCTTGAAGGGAAATGACCCATAAAAAAATAACAATAATGATATCCCTTGCACCATTTAAAAAAAATAAATTTGCAGGATAGCCCGGCATTGCTTGGGTGTAATGAAAGCTTTAAAACTAATCCATGGTCCTGGAGCTCAGACTCTTTGGACATTGGCACAAAAGACTAAAAAGCAATAGTTGTTTCCAGTTAAAATGAAACCATAGACTGAAAGAAAAATGAATGGATGTAAGTCAAATTTTGATTTCCTGTATCGGTTTATATACGTATATATATTATCGATTTTCAGCACTATTGTAAGAACTGCAACCTTGAAACTTCTGAATATCGTTTCTTATCTCTTTGTCTATTAGTGTATCAAATTTGATTAAAATCAGACCACCCCTTCTATAAACCGTTTTTTTCAATTATCAATTTTCGATATTTATCAGAGGTACCTCAACACAAAACCTAGCTAAGAACACTCACAGATGCTTATAGTATAACTGTGTAAATTTTCAAGAAAATCAGTTCAGCCATTTTGGAGTCTATATGTAATGGATACACACACACACACACACACACACACACAGAGAAAGTTCCATTTATAAATAAGTTTAGATTAGATAGATTTAGATACCAGATTTTACAGTGGGCATGAATGGTCAAGCATATAATGCATAACACTATCTGTACAATCTGAATGTATTAAGAAATAACATTAACGTTCAGATATAAAAGTAAGAATAAAACTGGTTTAGCCTGTAACTTAATTTCAAATAGCAAATTTCTTACATGGAATTGAATAAAAAAAGAAATAAACTGAAATTTTTTTTATCTTTCGTTCAGTTTAAAAAGTAAAAGTACCATCATTCAAGACATTCACTTTGATAAAATAGGAAGCTACTTAATTACAAAATAGAAATTAAAAAAGCAGATGATTTAGTGTGTGTGTGTGTGTGTGTGTGTGTATATATATATATATATACATATTTTCATTTGTAAATGAGTTATTATGAAACCACAGTTTCTACCTTTCGGTGTCTTAAGGTGATTTACAATAACTGATTTTACCATTTTTTTTAAGAACACTCATGTAACATTGATTTTTTATGAACACACAATTTTCAAAATTAGGAGAAGTTAGAAGTTAGAATTTTGAAAATTGTGTATTCATAAAAACTTCCTGTTCTGTGAGCATTCTTAAAAAAAAAAATGGTAAAATCAGTTATTGTAAATCACGTGAAGATACCAGAAGGTAGAAACTGTAGCTGTGTAATAACTCGTTTCCAAATTTCCAAATGAAAAATATTGAAAAGTTTTACAATATAATTGTATTGAACACTTTTTAATCAAGCTGTGTACTGGCCAAAAACTAAATAATTTTATATATATATATATATATATATATATATATATGACTAATAATCTAAATAACAAAACATAAAATATAAATGTATAAATATGAACATACAAAAACAGAAAATAATAAGCAAAAGATACAAATAATATATATATATATATATATATCCACTCATGACAAAACACAGAAAATAATACAACTAAAAATGCAAAAAATACATCCATGACTCAGAAAAAATAAACCAGTAAGAAAAAAATCAAACCAATAAAAGACATCAGTACAATAACAGAAGAAGCCAACCCAAACTAAAAAACCAATTAAGTGAACATTTATTCAATATAAAGCAATTAAGTGAACACCTACTCATGCATACATGAAAAGGAAATAAAAATAAAAATAAATCTAACACCTGCACAATAAAAATAAAAAGGATAAAGAAAAAAAATCAACCAATCACAAATAAGACCACTCTCATAAAAATACCACCATGCTCTATATAAACAGGAAAAAAACTGGGACCCAACAGCAAACCATGCCTGACTAGTGAGACATCATAATGGTGTCCTCATAAAACTTCAAAATCAGCATGAACCTGCAAAGTTAAAGTGACAGACCCTTTGTGCTTATCAACACTCTATCTTCACCTCAATATCAAGCACTTTATGATAAAAAAAAACAAAACTGCTTGTCAAAATACATTTTATCAATAAAACTACTGAATAAACAACAAATTGGTGCTAAACATTATCACAACTCAACTCACACACACACATATAAGTTTAAATATCGGATTTTTTAAATTTATATATATATATATATATATATATATATATAAACAAAACTTGGTTATAAACAACCAACAATTTGAGATGATTTGTTTTGAACATTATTTTTGATCAGTACTCGTATTTAAATACATATCCTGTTTTTAATTAAAAAGTATTATATATTTATATCTACTGGCCTGATTATTTACGATAAACTTTTATTACTTTTTAATAATCAGGCCAGCAGATATAAATATACAATACTGTTTGATTAAAAACAGAATATCTACTTAAATACGAGTATCGATCAAAAATAATGTTCAAAACAAATCATCTCAAATTGTCGGTTGTTTATAACCAAGTTTTGTTAATATATATATATATAAAAAAATTTTTTAAATTTTAAAAACAGTTTCCACTTCTGCTATATGCGTGACTCTTCAGAAATGAATTGAGTTCTTTCGGTGACTGGCATGTTTATACACTGCTTATATACAACATGTTAAAATTTCCCTTCTCTGATTCCATGCGTTGATGGCTTAGGGAGTAGCAACTCTGACTAACACCAAATCGGTCAAGTTTCAATCCCGGCCAGAAGCAAGTGGATGCATCTAGCCACACTGATTGTATGTGGATGACTAATATATATATATATATATATATATATATACACACACACACACACACCAGTAGACAAAAATAACTATACTGTTTAATAAATAAATGGAGTGTCTACTCAAAAACGAGTATCCACTAAAAATAAAATTAATTGTGATAAAAATCTGACAGACTTTAAAAAATCCATTCTAAAATCCTTTGTTTATGTTTGGATAAGAAACTATGCAGGTTTGATAATTTTGAAAGATTGTATGACGAGAAAAATTTTACTTGTAGCCATTGAATTTGGCCTTTTTTGACAAAACTGCTTTTCATGGCCAACTTAGTAATGCATACAGAGCTTAATAGTAGCTTCCTATATCCTGAGAGACACAGGTTCAAATCCTGCTAAAGAATGAAACATTTTTCTTATTTAAGATTTCTTGAATATTCACTCTAGTAGACAAAATGAATAAATGGAGCGCATACTGAAATACGAGTATCCACTAAAAATAACATTGAAAGTGATAAAAAACTGTCTGATTGATAAAAATTCATTCTAAAATTATATATATAGCCAACCTCAAGCATCAACAATCAATTTCATGCTTATATATTGTTATATACACATCTATAAATATTAACAGCTATGTCCCAATCATCATCAATACATTGGACACTATTGTGAGATAAAGATATTGCTGTTTAGCAGTTCACCACGAGCAGTGGTTATTTAGTTCACACAGATGGTGAGTATTGTATTTTGCTGATGTTTTAAAGATTACTATTTCAATATAACAACCTTCATTTTGGTTATTGCTCATTCAATAATCTTTTTAGGTTGTGACATATCTATCTATCTATCTATCTATCTATCTATCTATCTATCTATCTATCTATATTCATGCAGATAGGTGTGAGTTTGTGACTCTGGGTTTCAAGCTCTTGAACTCAGGGTCACAAACTCACACCCATCTATATGAATATGTCAGCTCTATTACTAATATTGAGCACTTTCAAATAAGTACCACACATATATAATATATAAATAATATATGTAACAATATATATATATATATATATATATATATATATATATATATATCAATAATTTTTTAAACTATTTTGTCTAATTTGCTTTTAGACTAGAGAAGAGTCTTTAGCTTTGGATAACAACTTGTCTAAGAGAAGGAAATCTCTGAAATAAAACCTCTACCTCTACTCCATGTAGAAAAGGGTAGGCTGAACTCTTTATCCTTGGTAGGTAATTTTCCTAGTGATGGTATCTGAATAAAAGCACTGAGTTTCCAGTCTCCTAAACTGGTTGGTAAGGGCATACAGCTTTAAAACTCACTCCAATATTTCATGATGGTTTAATTATGGAGCCATCAAGAAAACCCTGTCTAACCCATGCTAGCATGAAGATGGACATTAAACAATGATAATATCACCTGATCAGTTACTAGCTGACTAGAAATTCTTTTTCATATAAAATGGTGCATATAACAGAATGATTAACAAAATAAGGAATGAAAAGATCTACAAATTCTTAATTCAACTAAAACCATTCTTGAGCTTGAATAAGACATTTTTGTTTCTTCCTTTTTAATCAATTCACCACAAGCAAGACAATAAAGTCACTAAGATGCAAGGGGTTAGTGAGAGTGAAAGAATCTTATAAAATCATTATTAAGGAGGGAGGATAGTAAAAGGACAGGATTCAAAGAGACAGATGATAATTGTTATGGGACCTACCATTTTTGGATTATAATGAACTCTTCCTATTATTATGAATGCCGGGAGAATATGCTTCTTGGGGTGGAGTTGGGTTAAGTCACCCTGGTCTAATACTTGGCTGTCAGACTGATATGTAACACTCTTGTATATGTTTTCCGTTTAATATATATGTTTCACTAATTCCCGAGTTTGAGTTTTCTTCCGGACCTATTCTGGGTCCACAACAATAATGATGATTGGTATTGCATTTAAATTTTTCAAGATCAAAGTTGATTAGAAAACAAGAAGTCTAAAGAGAGTTCCACAAGCAAAAGAAGAAACAGCATATATAACTTATAATTACATCTAGCAGATAACAGAGAATTTAAATTCAGTTTTCCAACGTGTTGTAATAAAAACAAATTTAACCTGAAGGATCCTCAGTTGATTAACTTTAGGATTACATATGTTGATTTTCAAGGTGGACAAGCAGGTAGGTAGAAGAAACACTTTTATCATTCACTACCCACCCACTGCCTTATGCACAAATAAGCTAAGAAAAATTCATACCACATTCTGTTTCCATCTGTCTCCTGTCTGGTTGCTCATGCCTCCCATATTTACTCCCACACAAATTTTTCTTTTTCACTCAACTAACACGAACCTAGTGAATTTTTAAAAATTATACTCTTAATGTCAATGAACGAGTATTATGCAGCATAGCTTTTTTGTTGTCATACTATATCTCTAGCATTTCTCATTTTCATGATATAGCATATCATCTCTCATTGTCATTCTATCTCTAAAGTGATTCTCATTATCATTATATAGCCAAGTGTCTCCTATTATTATTATATAAGTGTCTCATACTGTCATTATATAGCCAAGCGTCTCATACTGTCAACATAGTCAACTGTCTCATACTGTCATCATATAGCCAAGTGTCCTTCATTGTTATTATAGGTTGTAGCATCTATCATTTCATTACATAAGCTATATAGCCTAGTGTCTCTCATTGCCATTATATAGCCAAGCGTCTCATACTGTCATTACATAGCCAAGCATATTCTTATTATATAGCCAAGCATCTCCTATTGCAATTCTCATTATCATTATATAGCCAAGCATAGCCTATTACCATTATATAGCCAAGTGTCTCATACTGTCATTATATAGCCAAGTGTCTCATACTGTCATTATATAGCCAAGTGTCTCATACTGTCATTAAATAGCCAAGTGTCTCATACTGTCATTACATAGCCAAGTGTCTCATACTGTCATTACATAGCCAAGTGTCTCATACTGTCATTACATAGCCAAGTGTCTCATACTGTCATTACATAGCCAAGTGTCTCATACTGTCATTACATAGCCAAGTGTCTCATACTGTCATTATATAGCCAAGTGTCTCATACTGTCATTATATAGCCAAGTGTCTCATACTGTCATTATATAGCCAAGTGTCTCATATTATTATAGGATGTAGCATCTCTCATTTCATTATATAAGTTATATAGCCTAGTGTCTGTCATTGTCATTATATAGCCTAGTGTCTGTCATTGTCATTATATAGCCTAGTGTCTGTCATTGTCATTATATAGCCTAGTGTCTCTCATTGTCATTATATAGCCTAGTGTCTCTCATTGTCATTATAAAGCATAGCATCTCTCACTTTAGATTTTTATAGCCTAGTGTCCCTCACTGTTGCTATATAGCTTAGTGTTCGTTATTGTCAGTATAGAGCATAGCATCTCACAGGCTCATTAATTAGCCCTGTGTGTCTCATTGTCATTCTCTCTTCATAGTGTTTCTCATTGTTTTCATATAGCATAAAATTCCAATGTTATGTTCATTGTCATTATATTATTTACATTACTTAGAGTAGTTTATAAGTATTATATAGCATAGTTTTTCTATCCTAGAAATGAATGTATGAGTAGCCATTATTTACCCAGAATTCAACTAAAGAGGAAGCAAAAATACTATTACACTTAGGGAAATTAGTTTTTGATAGACTCTATCTCTTACTATATGAAGTAATTATTGATCATAAAACTACCAGCTGCCTAATGTTGTCAACCATAAAAGAAACAAAACCTATGAAGTCAGGTTTACAACTGAGC
>JBBBDQ010001080.1:4925000-5090000 GCA_037127315.1 Ascarosepion bandense | reverse complement strand
CATTTCTTGTATTTAAGAAAAATATTGTTAAATTCAAAATGTATTTATTTCAATAATTGCTTTTTATGCTTAAATTTGAAACAAAATATCTATTTAAGAACACCTGTTTTAAATTAGATAATTTTCAAAAATGTATTAAGAAAATTCTTATACAAGCTTTGAAAATACTTTAAAAACAAGAAAGTATTCAGAAGAAATTTTTGCAAAAAATAAGCTATCAAAATTCTGTTGAGATAAATGTTGTGATTAATGTTGTTACAATGTCATGGGTTTTTTAGTATCAAATTATAATATCTTGAATAATTTAAATCCAGGGCTTTCTCACTTGTGTTGCAGTAAACCCACCTTGAATGACCCTGTTTTCAGGAGTGTAGCCGTAATCACCACAGTTGACAAATTCCAGTTTCAGTCAGTTAAGTGCCATATGGGATACATGCTTGGGTGATCATGTCTCGAAAGAGACATAACTAAGAAAGTTTTTCTGCAGTAGGTTGCCATTATTTTTGGCAGTAGACAACAAAAGCTATAGAACCCAATCTGTTCTGTAATTTAACCCATAGCTGGAAGGAGAAGTAGCAGATTAAGACCTTTCACAAGGGTATTTGCACATAAGTTAATGCAATGAATTCAACAGGAATTTGAACTGGGCTCTCCAATTTTGCATTCCAAGCCAATATCCACTGCACCACAAACACACATCTTATTCCATTTTGCTGAGGCTATTTAATTCATATTTGAGAGTAAATGGCCATTGACTTTGAGGAATTTATTTTCTATTTAACAACTGTTGTTTTTTTTTTGTGCTGCTTACCTCATCAAACAGTGTTTGGTGGGAGAGAGCTGGTTTAGTTGTCATCCACTCAGATTTTGAGTTCAGATTTGCCTTTCTCCTGGACCAGTTGCTACCCAAGACTGTCAGAATCAGTCTTTTCTGTACACCTGGGGAGAGAAGAGATAGCTTCATATTTTTCCCAAGGGTATACATTCTCTCTTCATGAATAAAACACCTTTCTCCCTCTTTCCACAAATGATTCCCTCTCTCATTTTCCCCCACAAATAAACCCCCCACTCTTTCACTTTCACTCAAATGAAATCCCCTCTCTTCCTTTCTACACATTAATCCCTATCTTTCTCTCTCTCTCTCCACAAATGAACACTCCCCACTCTCTCATTCTCTCCACAAATGAACCACCTCTTCTCTCGTTCTCTCCACAAATGAACCACCTCTTCTCTCATTCTCTCCACAAATGAACCACCTTTTCTCTCGTTCTCTCCACAAATGAACCACTCCTCTCTCATTCTCCCCACAAATTAACCCTATTTTACCATATATATTTTGTTTGGAATCTACTTGGGTGACATACAAAAACCATTTCTACCTACAAATATGCTTCTTTTCCTAGAAAACAAACACAAAAGCATTCAATGATCTCTCAGTGAAAATAAGCCAAATAAATTGTGAATTTTAAAGCCATGATGTTGCTGCATAGAAATTGCCATTTTACCCAGGCAGATTCACATGAATATACCCTTCTATGATTAATCAGTATTGTTAAATTTGATTGGCAACAAAGACATTATTTGGTTGGCCAGATTAAGTCGGCTCATCTGAAAAGAGTTAATCCAGAGTTAATTCTTATCTCAGATTTCATTTTCCTTCAAAAATTAAAATAAAGATGGACATCATTGTCCTACTTAAAAGAAAATCTCAAAATGTGTATATTCAACAAACAGATAAGGAAACTTGAATTCTAGATTTCCTGCCATCTGACAAAAGTACTTAAATGTGAAAGAATTTGAGCTACAGACACTTCATAAAAAATCCTGCTTTCAAATTTATTTTCTGTGTTTTTTTTAAATCTTTGTACTGTTTTTGACATGGAGAATAATTTATTAATAATTGAGAACAGTTCTTTAGAACAAGAAAAAAAGTTTCCTCAAAAGCTAGCATGTTTATATAAGATCTATAATAAAAAGAATTGAGAATCAGTTTTTGGATAAAGCAATAATTTTACAAGCTGGAATATAACATGTGATTATGAACTTATAAATTACCATTTTGTTAGTAATGCAATATATAAATAATGTATAAAAATAAAAAGATGGCTCTAGTTGTAACCCAAGTTTCACATGATCTTCTGACGACTTCAACAGGCATGTTCAAGTCATTTGAAGATCATGTGAACATGAAACTTGGGTTATAACTACATGCATCTTTTCAGAGAATTTTTTTAAAAAATTTAAATATTTGGGAAGTGTTTTGACAGAGGAGGGAAAATGCAACTCGGAGATCCAAAGACGCATTGGCATGGCCAAAGACGCATTTCAGAAGCTAGCCCGAGTACTGAAAGACAGGAAAATCTCATTAGAAACAAAGAAAAGAGTGCTGGATTGCTACATAATATCTGTCCTTTTGTATGGAAGTGAATGCTATACGATCACATCAAAGATGAAGGAGAGGCTTGTGGCAGCAGAAATGTGGTTTTACAGAAGGATGCTGAGATTACCATGCACAGAGCATGTGTACAATGATGAGGTGTTAGAAAGGATGCAAATGAGGAGAAATATCAGGAAGAGACAAATGAGTTTCCTGGATCATGTAATGAGGAAGGAGGGCCTGGAGAACTTGATACTCACAGATTGAATAAATGGAAGAAGAAACAGGGGAAAGCAGTGTGAGATGTACTTGTTAGGTCTGAACAAATGGTTGTTGGAGTGAGGCGTGGAAGAGATACCAAGAGAAAAATTACTGAGAGTGACAAGAGATAGCGCCAAGTGGAAATCCATGATCACATATTTCCTGAACTGACACAGCACAGGAAGATGATGTTTTTCCTTGGTCTAGGCAATCTAGGCTTCAAGCACTTTATTGAGTAGGTAAGTTTGCCTTATGAATTTTTTATCTTTCTTTTTTGAGTATTCTTGTTTTTATTTGAGTCTTTATCTGGACAAGTGTTTTAGGTTTTGTAAAGTTTCCATTGGTTCCATCAACATTTGCTTTTCTTTATATATATATATATATATATATATATATATATATATATATATGTTGGGGTGTGTGTGTGTGTGTATATATATATATATATATATATATATATATACACACAGACAGAACATCTAAGCAAGAGCCAACAAACCTACCTAGATTTCACCCTACGGTTTGTCAGGGTAAATTTACCTTGACGAGCCGTAGGGTGAAACTTATGTAGGTTTGTTGGCTCTTGCTTAGTTGTTCTGTCTTTGTTGCTCTGCCTTTGTATTGAGCGCTTTAGTGTTAGGGTTTTCGTCTTGGGTTTTTTTTCTTTCTCATGGGTACTTGACTTTTTGTTCTTGTACTTCGTTTGTTTCTTTTTTTACTTCCCCCTCTTTTCCCTCTGAGTTTGTCCTCAGTGGGTTGTTCAAGACAATTTAAATTATAGCTTAATTAGTACTAGTTTTGGCAGAGTTAGTTTTGTTACTATTGGTTTTGTAATTACTATAGTTAATATTTATATATATATATATATATATAAACAAAACTTGTTGATGTTGATATACACTACATATGTGTGGATAGGGGTCGCAGGTTCAAATCCTGCTGAATGACACACATTTTTGTAACAAAAATTCTTTGTAAATGATCAGGCTGCTAGAAATAAATATATATATTGTTTGATTATAAAACAGAATATCTACTTAAATAGGAATGTTTATCAAAAATAATGTTCAGACAAATCATTTCAAATTATTGGTTGTTTATAACCAGTGTCTTTAATATATATATAGTGTTTAATTGTGATAGTATTTAGCACCAAGGTTTTTATTTTTCAGTGGTTATTACTGATAAAATGTATTGTATTTTGGCAAGCAGGTTTTTTATCATAAAGTGCTTGATATCATGGTGTAGATAGGGCATTTATATTTACAAAAAGTTTGTCTCTTTCCTAAAGCAGATTCATGCTGACTTCAAAGTTTCAAAGGACATGTTCCAACTAAACAAACATTCA
Source organism: Ascarosepion bandense (assembly GCA_037127315.1). NCBI lineage: Eukaryota > Metazoa > Mollusca > Cephalopoda > Sepiida > Sepiidae > Ascarosepion > Ascarosepion bandense. Next base: position 5,086,014 of record JBBBDQ010001080.1, on the reverse strand, counting down.
TTTATGCATGCACTAAAAATATATCAAACAACTACACAATAAAAAAGAGAAATAAAGAAAATAAACAAATTATAAACAAGAAAAAAAAGAATAACTAACCAATATACTCCCAAAATATCACACCATACTCTATATAAACAAGAAAAAATTGTTACGTAACGACAAGCAGGCCTGACAAGTGAGAGCATCATAACTGTTTCCATAAGAAACTTTGTAGTCAGCATAAATCTGTTCTATCAAAGCAAGAAACTCTTTGTCACCATATATATATATATATATATATATATACATATATATATTTAAACATTTATAAATGGAACTTTGTCTATGTGTGTGTGTATGTGTCCATTACCTATAGACTCTGAAACGGCTGAACCGATTTTCTTGAAAATTTACACAGTTGTACTATAAGTGTCTGCGAGTGTTCTTAGCTAGGTTTTGTGTCAAGGTACCTCCGATAAATATCGAAAATCGAGAATTGAAAAAATTGGGTTATAGAAGGAGTGGTCCGATTTTAATCAAATTTGATACATTCATAGACAAAGACATAAGAAATGATATTCAGAAGTTTCAAGGTTGCAGTTCTTACAATAGTGCAGAAAATCGATAATATATATATAAAAGGCATGATGTTTGTGTGTGTGTGTCTGTTTATCTGTCTGTATGTCCTTTATACAAATCCACAATTTTTATCTGATTCTCACCAAACTTCACACAAATATTCTTTAGGCTGAGCTCCAGGACCATGGATTAGTTTTAAAGCTTTCATTACACCTGAGCAATGCCGGGCTATACTGCTAGTATATATATATAATCATTTCACCCCAACCAATGCAGTACTGCTTCTGGTGCATATGGGGTCACATAAGAGGAGAATGAAGAGAAAATGAACAGGTTACAGGGGTGTTGGAAAATGGGTAAGAGAAGGGAGCTGCATGTAGCAGAGTGGAAATGGGAAAAGAACAAGAAACTGAGGGAGGTTCAGGGAAAGGATGGGAGTCAAGGATTTGCATTTAAACTCTTGGTAATTGTAGCTATTAGAGACACAAATATATGGAAGAGAGTTCCACAGGTGAGAAGTGTGAGAAAAGAAGTTGCTCAAACAGAAATTGTGGTTACGTTTGAGTGTATTCACTGTAAAAGGGTGGAACATATTTGCCACTCTATAAGTTTGAGAAAATTCATGCAGAGAAGCACCAGAAAGCTTAACTTGTCAAAGCAGAAGCCATGAAAATATTTATTTATTTTATTGAAACTTCTTCAGAGGAAAAATTCTTTTTTTTCTCTCAATCTCTAAAGAAGCTTTAATAAAAGGGAAACATGTTAGATCAAGATACATTTTCTATTTTGTTCTTTGACTTTATTCTATCATCTTGTTAAATTCAGATCTATATATTCAACTCCTTTATATATATAAGAGAGTAAGTTTTTATTTATATTCCACACAGGTAAAAATATAGGAAAAAGAATTTAAAAAAGCAAAGGTACCTTTAAGAATATTTAGAGTAATTTTACTTGTTTCAGAGATCCAGGTGAGACAGGTTATTGCATAGTCATGTCTCTCCATCTCAATTTAACTTTAAAAACAACATACAATGGTGAAACCAGTAAAATTACTGAAAATAAATATTCTTAAAGACTCCATTTGCATTTTCAACTTGTTTTTCTTATACACACACACACACACACACACACTAGTCAAGTGCTGTACATGATACATGCTTAGGCGATCTTGTCTTGAAAGAAACATGACCGACTGGGAAGAAGATTTTTCCACGGTAGGTCGCTATTACTTTCTGTGATAGGCTCATTGCCAACCAAGGCTATAGAACTCAGTCTGCCTCCTATTTAACCCATAGCTGGAGGGAGAAGAGAGAGAGAGAGAGTAATACCTTTCCCAAAGATATTTTTGCCTAAGGGAATGCAATGAATTCAACACTTATACATGTTTTCAGGGAACTTCAGGCGATCTTGTCTTGAAAGAAACATGACCTAGTGGGCAGAAGATTTTTCCGTGGTAGGTCACCATTACTTTCTGTGATAGGCTCATTGCCAACCAAGAATATAGAACCCAATCTGTCCTCCTATTTAACCCATAGCTGGAGGGAGAAGAGAGAGATAGTAATACCTTTCCCAAAGATATTTTTGCATAGCGGATTCCAATGAATTCAACGCTTATACACGTTTTCAGGGAACTTCATTAATGATGTTTTTTTCTCTATATAATTTGAAGGTTTTAGACTTTGAAAAATGTCAAACTCCTTCTCCCAAGATGCACAAGCAAGAGCAATCAATTTGTGATCAGCTTCCATGCCTGAATATATAAAATTTGCCAAAACTTGTATGGGTTTGATTATTTTGGATTCAGCCAATGAAAATTGGTGTTTACAGTTACTGCGATCCTCAATTTGTCTAGGTAATGTGACTGCACTCTGAATTGTTGATTTTGTTATTCTTACTGCTGACTCAGAATATGATTGTTATTAGCATTTGACCTCTTGTACTTAACTCATTAGAAACTGTATTTATGGATGGTCTAAACCGTATTTTGTATGGGATTTACTATTGTGTACTCTCACTATGACTATGATATCAACTCTAACCACTTCTTATTTGAGAACAGAAATCAATACTCATTGTAAACAGATTATGAGTCATGTATAATGAACTAGAGTTATGGTTAAAACAATCAAATGATATTTACTACTATATGTAACCCAAAAACAAGTACATAAAAAAATCTACAAGAGTCACCCAAGATTATGCCAATATAATATCAGTTAGTCAATTAATTGCTATATGTGATACACATTTGGGCAATCATGTCTCTTGTGATCCATGACTGACTAGACAGAATATTTTCCCTCAGTAGGTTGCCATTTTTTTCTATGGTAAACTGTCTACTAACCAATCTGTTCTGCTATTCAACCCATAACTGGAGAGAGAAGAGAGGAATTCACACCCTTCCCAAGAGTATTTGCGTATAAGTGAATGCCACAAATCAAAAGGAGTTTGAGCTCAACTCTCTGATTTCCCATATTCATTACACCACAACATATATAATATAGGTGACAAAAAAGGAAGACTAATAAAAAAAAATTATACTATTTACATTGATAAGACTGTTGTCCTCATTTTTATTGTCATATTCACATTTCAGCTCTTGTACACTCTGGCCTTCTTCAGATGATATTAGTTGGAAATTCAAACTAAACTATTTATTTAGTTCATATGCCATGCCTTTTGATGTCTCGGTTTCAGTTAATTCCTCTTGATAACTAAACTCTCCAAATTTTTATCTCTGCTGCATTCCCTATTGAACTCGCAGCCGAAGTCACTTTTAGAAGCACTCAACCAAGACTTTCATCTTCTGATTCATGTGTTCTTGGAGAGTTGAGTTACCAAGAAGGTGAGTGGAGAAAGCTCCAGGCCCTGTGATGCTGTAACATTACTACCAGCTTGATTTTAGTGGTATTGATTGTTACAAGCCAGTCTCTTCCCCCCACCCCCACCCCGCCCAATACTTAGCTGTACAAGCAAGATTAGATGAGAAATCAAAAGCCAGTTCTTCCACCATTGAGCTGTACAAGCAAGGTCAGAAGAGAAATCAAAAGCTGGTTCTTCCGCCATTGAACTGTATGAGCAAGGTCAGAGGAAAGATTAGCTGATAGGTTCTGGTCATCTAGTTTTTAGAACTGCTCCTTTAAACCATGGCATCATCTGCTTGTATATTTACTAGTATCCTGAGAGTCTTGAGAGATGCCTGCATTGATCTCGTAAGCATTGAACCATTAACAATAAACTTTATGGAAGTGCTCAATAGGAAGGACATGATAGTTGAGAAAGCTCTACCAGAAATGCTGTCACTGGAGAGCTTGTACAACAACCTTTTGTGTCACACATAAAAAGCCTTGTGAGGGATTTATTTTTTAGCACTTCATTTATTCTACAGATAATGACAGTTAAGTTATCAGCAGTGGGCTTGAAGGAATTAAACCCATACTATTTGCCACCTATATTGTTACTATTGAGGTGATTGATAACCTTCTTGTTTTCTGATGATGTTGAAGAGGCTGATGAAGTGATACTGTGACAGGGATGAGTGTCCACTTTCGTTCTTATAAACTGGGTGTACAGTTAACAACTTCAATACAATGAAAAATAGTCTGTCATTCATTCTCCGTATTAGCTTAACTGTAATGTTACTTTTGCTAATGACTTCTCTCAGTTGTACTTGATTTGTTTTTCATTTACAACAGGTTATCTTTATGAGTGAACTTCAATTATTCCAGACTATGGACTTGTATTAATTTTGTATATGAGTTTGTATTTTGATTGATTTATTGTTCTGAGGTAGTTAACACCCCTATATCCATGGACAATATGGATTTGTCTGGTTTATATAATGCCAGACATTTCTACCTTCAAGCAGAGGAGTGCACTTGTTAGTTGTATTCACTATGACACTGTCAGCTCTCTGCCTTCGGGTAGAGAGCACTCTCTGCTTCCGAGCAGAGAGCACTAACCCAGTCGTGGTTCCGCTGAAGGATAGAATCACGACTGGGGAAAAATAGACAGATATCTTTGGCCTGGCTATATGGCCGGGAAGACCCACAATAAAAAGACCTTGTGTCACATCTAGCCTTGCATGGGAAAGTTGGTAAATACCGAGGAGTACACTTGTAGTTTAACCGCTCACAGTGAACACAGGACTCTTTCACCTTATAATTGTGTTCCCTTAAACAGGACCACAACATTTACTAATGCATGTGTCATTCTCAACATTTGATAAACCTTCTCACTATAACCAAACTTAAAGAAAACAATAAGAACCCTAAAGACACACTTTTTCAGCATTAAATAACCCACAGAGGTTGATTTACCATTAAACAAAAACTCAAACTCAACATTTGAGTAATTTTACATTTTTATACACCTTAGGCAGTTTCTTTTGTTTTTATAATTTACCCCCAATTAAGATGATAAAGCCACTAAAATGTAGTGTTTTTTATAATCATATCACCCCAAGCAAGGCATTTTACAGCCACTGTTTTGCAGGGGGTTACATAAAAGGAAAGTTATGAGAAAGAGTGACAGGTTATAGGGGGTGTCAGGAAATTGGTAAGAGAAGGATGAGAATACTGATGAAAGTGGAGTGGACAGAGAAAAGAGCAGGTTAGTGAGATAGGTGATGAGTATTGACTTTACATTTAAATTCTTAGAGATTGTAGCTGTCGGGGAAGCAAGTAAATGGAAGTGAATTCCACAGGCAGCAAGTGCGAGAAAAGAAGTAAGTATTAGAGTCTGTGAGCACAATAAAAAGAACAGGAATTAAAGAGACAAAATGAAACAATTCACATTGCATTTAAATTTTTGAAAGATCATTGTTGACAGGAGAGAAAGAAAAAAGTCAGAAGAACTTTCCACAAGTGAAAAGTGTGAAAGAAGAAACTGCTAGCAAAGAACTTATGGTTACATCTATTTCAACAGCAAAATGATGAGACCTTGTTACCAATCTAAACTTAAATTCATAAAGTCCAAGTACCATAGAGGAAAACTAATCATAACAATTACCATGAAAATATTTCTTAAATAGGTACATTTATTTGTGAATAAAATGTTAGGAATACACAGACATTATGTTAGGAATACATAGACATTATGCTAGACGTTAAAAGGATCTAATCTGACAGACCTATGCCTATACTTATTTTGTTTTTTACATCCTTCTTCTTTTATGTGTCATGTCTTTTCAGAATGTAGGCGATTATAGTGCCCCACAACTTCCTGTTCCTTGTTGCTATTAATAAATTTTGTCATTTTATTTTTCCCAAAACTTCTACAACCCAAGCTAATCAAGTTTCTTATACACTGCTTTCCTCCATTTCTTTTTCCCTCTTTCCTGTGAGTATCAGTTTTTCTATGCCCTTCTTCCTAATTACATGCCTCAGAAATTTCAACTATTTCTTCGTGGTATTAAGTATAATTTTTATTTGTTTCCATTTTCTCTAAAACCTTATCATTGCTCACATGTTTGGTCCATGGCATCCTCAGCAGCTTTTGGTAAAACATTTTTGTTGCTTCAAGGTTCTTCATCTTTGAAGATATTGTCTAGCATTTGCTGCCATGCAGGAAGACAGATATCATATAACAGTTCAATCTTCATTTCTTCATTTCTATTGCTTCAAGTCTCTCCTTCATCTTTGACGAGATTGTCTAGCATTTGCTGCCATATAGTTTAATACTCTTTGCTTTGTTTCTGTTGCTTCAAGTCTCACTTTCATCTCTGAGAAAATTGTCTAGCATTCATTGCCATATTGGAAGACAGATATCCTGTAACAGTTAAATACTGTTTATCTTTTGGAATCCCAAAATGTTTTGCACTTTCCATCCTGTTAGAACACTTCCTAGATATTGAAATTTTTGTACTTGTTTGATTATATTGTCTTTTCTTCTTGCTTTCCTTTGCTACTTTCTGTAAGGTCTTTTGTAGTTTCCTTTCTGTGTCTGTGTTGAACAATGTGTCATCTGTATATCCTATATTGTTAAGACTGTGGCCAATAATGAATCCTGGTAGGACTTCCAGTTTCTTTAGAATTGCCTTGCTGTATAGGTAAAATAAATTCAGTGAGAAAATACATCCTTGTAGTGTGTCACTGTTATAATACTGGGTTATTTAGTACAGATTAATCAATCAGTATCTTGTATGCAAACTATTGTCTGAAAATGGTTTTGTAGAAAAGCCATATTTAAATGAGTATTACACAGGTGGATGATTCTAAAAAATGACTTTTCTTCTATTGATGGTTTTTCTTTCTCAGATGAATGCATAACAATAATTTTCATGTGTTTGATGATGCCTACAAAGCTTAAGACACATAATGGCCTACTTTTGCACCCTGAATAGCAATCGAATTTTTGTCACTGACAATGAAATCATTTGGGAGCCAGAATATTATTCAAGTTTTCTACTTAGGATTTTTGTTACATGAATTATTGAAGACTTGAGTTTGAGCCAGAAAATCCATATATACTTTTTTGGGTCAAAGAAAATTATAGGTCAATATCAAACATAAACACTCACACATATATATATATTATTATTGTAAGTATTATGTAGATAAACATGTTTTAGTAGACATTTATGTTTTCATGAACAAAATAATTGATATCTGCTGGCCTGGATTTTTTGAGAGACTTTAATAAAAAAAAAAAACAACCTTTCAGCATGGTTCAAACACATCCTACCCTTAAATAGGGGAAAACTAACATATTGCCAGCTGTGTTTTTAGGCTGCTCAGCTATGAAGAACTTTATGGTGAAACAAAACACCTTAGCCTTATGAAGGAAAGCACATCTCTTGTCAGGATTTTTTGAAACCCCTATTGGCCAATTTTTATTTTTTTGTATCCAAAACACAAACTAAGGCATTAATAGGTTTTTAATCTGACATTATTTCTCATTACTGTAAATGTGATTTTTAGTGGATACATTTGTTTGAGTAGAATTTTGTTCTTTTTAACAAATAAATTCTTATCTATATTATATAATCGATTCACTGCAAGCAAGGTGAAAATGCCACTAAAACACAGAGATCTACTGGGAGTGACAGAGAATAAAGACTTTAGAAGGAACAGAAAACCTTAATCCTATACAGTGAAAATAGGATAAAACTCTACTCCTATTCAAAAGACTAGGAAGGAGTGTAAACTTTAATAGAAGGGTAGACTTATCTACTCTTCTTTATATATATATATATATATAACTCTCTGAGCAAAATTTTCAATATAAATACCATAAAATTAAGTTATAGCTGTTCCAATAATCTAGAAAAAATAATCAAAATGCATAACACCAAAATATTAAAACTACACAGCAAAAATAACTCCAACACTAATACAAGTCCGTCCCATGATAACAACCTCTGTAACTGTAGAAACCCCAACCAATGCCCCATGACCAATAAATGTCTGACGAAATCTCTGATATATATATATGTTCGATTTCATCCATAGAAAATCTTAAAGATGAAAAAATATATATTGGGAACACCATGAACGCATTTAAAAAGTGCTTTTACAATCACCTCTCATCCTTCAATAACAAAGAAAAACAAAACATGATGTCTCTCTCCAAATACTTTTGGAAATTAAAAGATGAAAATAAAATGCCTAAGGTTAAATGGAAAATCCTCAAACAAGCAAGAACAGCAAAATCTATAAAGGAACCATGTTTTCTTTGCCTTCAAGAAAAAATAGAGATCCTTAAATATATAAATAGTAACAAGCTTTTAAGCCAGAGGCATGAAACCACAGTAAACTGTAAGCACATTAAGAACCTAACCCTACAATCATGCTAAGAAATACTAGATATTTTTATTATAAAAGATTAAAAATGCTATAGAAAATTCCTAATCTAATAAATCCTTAAAATAAGGTCTAATACCCACAAAAATATCTAATTAAATGAAATAAACAGGCTCCCAAACTATAATCTATTAAAAATTAAAGGAAAAAATCGATCCTCTAAATTCAAAATTAAGATTAAATATACAACTTTAGATAAATTATAAAAAACTTATAAAATACAAATTTGCATTTACCTTCTAAAAAATGCAAGTTTAGATTTTTTGTAAATAACTTCACCTAAATACAATAATACTTCACACTTGAATGAACACCCCAATTCCACTAAAATAAAAATAAAAATAAACAATTCTATAGAAAAGATCAAACTACTAAATTCTAAAGCAAAGTTTAACATTCCGAATTAGATTAGAAACCTACCCATAAAAACCTTACTTAAATACAAAAATATTCCGTACTGGAAAAATCAAAATTAAAAGGAAAAAACACCCCACCCCTATCACATCCATCTAAGGAACCCCAGGAAGACAGCCTGGTCACTAGATAAGAGAATACATAAAATCTGTCTATAAACAACAGATACTCATTAATCAAACACTAGCTAACCACACCACTGTCCTAAAAATTCTTAAGGTCAACAAACAAGATGGGTTCCCTAATCACAAAAACTCCACACATGCATGCACAACTGACCAAGTAATCAACCCCCACACACCACGTTCTTCGAAATTCTAACCAAAAGATATTCCTGACTAACAATAAAAACGTACACTCTAACAGATAATGCCATTAATCAACCATTTAGCATTTACACAGCAAGTTCTTCAAAAGTCTAATGGTCAACACGAAAGACATATTCCCTTTATTATCAATAACCCCAACCAACCCCACAACAACAATGAACCAAATATAGACAGCGGATGATTTCAGTTCTTGCTCATTCCTCCTGATGAGATGTTGGATACCCAATGTCGAAACAACCATATGATTGTAGAGGACATATATAGAAAAAGTTATGTACATGTTCTAAAACATAATTTATAATAAATATTCACAGCTCTATACATTATATATCGAGCACTGTTTTAAATTAATGTTTTGGACGGTGAAAAAAATTCTTTCTTTGTTCTGTACTCACTCAGATATATATATATATATATATATATATATATATATATATATATGTAAATTTCAAATAGTGTATAACTGTAAAATGGCAATATGAATAAAAATAAAAGGTAAACTAAGTAAATGCATTTTGTCTTTCAAGAAACTTTATCAGTTATAAACTGTTCCTCACAATACATTGGAGTAAATTTACAGGATTTTCAAAAAGGTATCTCTAAACACAAAAGAGACCCACAAACACATAGCTAAGACAAATTTTCTTTGATTTTTAATCATATATATTAGTTAATTAATTAGTTTTTGGTCATAATTAAATTAGACCAGTACACAGTTGTATTAAAAAGTGTTTAGTACAATTATATTGTAGAAGTTTTGAATATTTTTAATTTAATAGAAACTGAGGTCATGAAGTAACTTGCTTCCAAAATATACACATATATATATATATATATGTGTGTGTGTGTGTGTGTGTAGAAAGAGAAAGATTGCGTGAGAGAGATGTTTGCTATATTTAATGAGAAGCGTGTTCAATATTGGAAATAGAATTTATATAGAGAGAAAGTGTAGACAAAGAAACCAACAGTCAGTTTCACACCATAAATGAACTTCAGACCATGATATTTGCTGAGCACTTCACTTGTCTTTTTCATATTGTTTCTAGCAACATGTTCTGATTTAACTTTAGCACAAAAGCACACACACATTAGCTATACATATATGCCCACATATACTTTAGTTTGTGTGTGTGTGTGTATATATATATATATATATACACATAAGGTGGGGGAGTTTTGTTCTTCAACCTAATTCCCAAAATATAACTGAATGATTATATACCAAATTTGTTTGGGGAATGGCCTTTTTGATCAAGTAAAGAACTTTTCAGCAGCTTTGCATATTTGTGTCTACTTATCTGTTTTCTGTGTGTGTGTGTATATATATATATATATATATATACACACATACACATAAACATTAATATGACCCAGCTTAATGTGGATAAACTATTTTGCATGACATACTTATTTTACAATATAATCTTTCATTGTTATTCATTTATATATAAATAATAAGCATATAGGTGAAACATTAAACAATGAAAATTTTGGATCAAAGTACTAATAACTATATGTGAAGTGACAAATTCATTTATTCTTTTATATATTTAATATTGATCAGCCTTTGTACTCTTTGTCATAAAAATGTATAATGTAACTGCAACTACTCTTTTCTTGGGTAGGGTACGTTTAGGCACAGCTGATTTGGCACCAGCCTATTTGGCGATGGCTCTTCTGCCGCCAAAACAATTTTTTTAATTTATAAATGTTATTATCTTAAGAACATTCTTTTAATTATAAATCTGTCTGTATAAAAAAATTTACAATATATCCATTATAAATTGAAAGATGATATACTTATTTAGGAACAGGAAAACTATTTAGCCTTTGTGCCTTTGCTCTAGTGCCTGAACTGCCGCAAGAACTTCAAGATCGACTCAACTGGTTTGAAGATACATGTTCGTTGTCAAAGCAGATGAGGAAATTGAAAACGAACTCCTCTATTTCTTCCTGAAATTTGGAACCTTTATCAGAGAACTTTAAATGGGGAAGACCGCACAAACAATAATGCTGAGGCAGCCCACCACTTGGCATGCAACATTACACCATATGAAAATTAATTAATAGCCTGCGTAAAGTACAGAAAGGTAGAGATGCATCTTATGAAAAGTTAATGGCTGGTCATGAACCACCACAAAAACTAAAAAAGTACAGAGATGCAGACAGAAGAATACATGAAACTGTTCTTAAATTTGAAAACATGGATACTGTCAAGTACTTGAGAAGCCTTGCTCATAATTATCAAATGAACTAGATAAAGCTGTGTATGGTTTTTAGTGCATGTTTTTACATTTTCATGAGCTTGTTTTAATTTTTCAATAAAAATTTTAAACTTGTTTTTAAGATCTAATGCTCGAAAATCTCATACAAACCAGTCAATACCCATTACTCAGCTCCCGTTAAACATCAGATGTTATCACCACTCCAGGAAAACATTGTTACCATACTCTTCAGATCCATCAACTCGATCATCTATACAAGGTAATTATATTATCCAAGTTTAAATAAAATAATATTTCTAGTGCTAGTAAATCCAAATTTATTTTCCTAATGTTAAAACATCTGGCTAGCACCAAATCGGTTGGACCCAACTGTCAACCAGCGCCCAAATGGCTGCACCCAATAGTTCCATTCCTTCTATTCTCGCATTTCCCCCCTATGGAATTCCTTTCTGTATACTTGCTTTCCTGAAAGCTACAATCTCCAAGAATTTAAATGCAATGTCAAGTGCAATCTCTTGTCTCTTTGTCTCACATCCTTTCCCTGACAGCCCTTGTATCATGTTCTCCCTTTCGATTTTACTCTTATACAGCTCCCTTCACATCAGTGTTCTCATACTTCTCTTATCCATTTTCTGACACCCCATTTAACTTGTTCCTCTTTCTCATCACTCCCCTATTATGTAATCCCCTGCACACCAGTGGCAGTACTGCCTTGCTTGGAGTGAAATGATTACAAAAGAAAATTATTTATGGAGAGCTTATAAAACTCACCAATCATTCCATACAAGACAGCTTGGATTTTATAACTGTTGAATTGAAAAGGATCCAGCCTTTTTGATTATCTCAAGAACCAGTTGCAGAAATCTTGACAGTTAATTAGAGAGAAATTATGTTGCATACATGAACAGATACACTCCAGTATTATTCACCTGACAGGGAAATATCACTGAGTAAGCTTATGTCAGTCAGTAAGTAAAGTCTGCAGTAGACTGGTTACCAACGAAAGCTATAGGACCCAGTCTGTTTTGCTATTCAATTTATAACTGGAGGAGAGAGAGGTAGATTTGTAGTGATAGCAACAAATAAATCAGTAAATCATCTCTAATCTTTTGGATTCATCAGTCAGTCAGTTAAGTGCCATACGGGATACACACTTGGGTGATCATGTCTCTTTCAAGAGACATGACTGACAGGGCAAAAGATTTTCCTGCAGTAGGTTGCCATTACTTTGTAGACTTGTTGCCAACCAAGGTTACAGAACCTAATCTGTTCTGCTATTTAATCCATAGATGGAGGGAGAAGCAACAGATTAGTATCTTTTTCAAGGGAACTAGTGTGTAAGTAAATGCAACGAATTCAATTGGAATTTAAACTCGACTTTGTACTAGACTATATAGTAATAATAAATAATAATAAAAGAAAAATTAAAATATCAGTAATAAAATTACTTTAAAATATAAAATTTAAAATCACGCTACACTTTCAATGGCCAAACAAAGCAGATGCCCTCTTATAAAATCTGTGGCTCCAACCTGATAGGCAAAACCATTTTATCTCTGTACTAGCAGTATAGCCCGGTGTTGCTTGGGTGTAATGAAAGCTTTAAAACTAATCCATGGTCTTGGAGCTCAGACTCTTTGGATGTTGGCATGAAAGACTAAAAAGCAATAGTTGTTTCAAGTTAAAGCAAAACCGTAGACTGAAAGAAAAATGAATGGATGTAAGTCAAATTTTCATTTCCCTTATCGATATCAAATAAGTTTTTTTTGTAATAAACTGAATTTTGAAGGCTAAATAAGTCCTCTGAGTAAATGGTATCATGGCTGAGACTAAGAACTACAATTATACCTACTTAGAGCCAAACCCAAAGCAAAAACTAAAATAAAAGGGCTGAAAAAATACAGACATACAGGCAGATAAACAGACACACACACACACACACACACAAAGATCTTGCCTTTCATATATATATATATATATATATATTATCAATTTTCTGCAATATTGTAAGAACTGCAACCTTGAAACTTCTGAATATCGTTTCTTATGTTTTTGTCTATGAGTGTATCAAATTTGATTAAAATCGGACCACTCATTCTATAACCCGATTTTTTTTGATTATCGATTTTCAATATTTATCGGGGATACCTCGACACAAAACCTAGCTAAGAACACTCGCAGACGCTTATAGTACAACTGTGTAAATTTTCAAGAAAATCGGTTCAGCCATTTCGGAGTCTATAGGTAATGGACAGACACACAGACAGACAAAGTTCTATTTATAAATAAGTTTAGATTTAGATTAGATTAGATTTAGATTTAGATATGTATATTTTCTTTTATATATACTACTTTTCTGAAGCATATACAAAATCTTTTTTTCATTTATGTTTATGCTTATTGTGTTGTATCTTGTGTATGATTTGTCTGTAATTTATATATTTCCAGTGTGACATTAATATTTCTTTCTAACCCCCAAACAAAATTACATGCATACACACATATATATGAAAAGATTTATTCACACAAGGCCAATGTATCATCAGAACAACCTCTCAACAGATTTATACCTTTCCCAAGTAAATTAAGGCATAAATAAATGTAACAAACCCATCTAGAATTTGACCTTTGCTCCCTGATTTTGAACCAAAATTAATTACTTCCCAACACACATCCACTTAGTCATTTAATACTAATGAAAAAATAGTCAACTTTGAGCAACTTTAGCCCCATTCAAAAACCCATGAAATAGTTTTCATATTTCAGGGAACCCTTGCATAAAAGTTATTATGACAATTGTTAATACATATCTATATTTTTATTGTATTTCATGTGGTTGACTTGATATATTTGTAGAATGCATGCATCCTTTGTCTACGGCTATATCGTGATGGATACACCGGTTCCTGTCCGATCACTGAAGTTAAGCAACATCGAGCCTGGTCAGTACTTAAATGGGTGACCATTTGGGAATACCAGGTGCTGTAAATGTAAGAACCAAGAATGGTCCACTGGTCCTCCAGGTTTGGGGGTTGGGTGCAGGGCTAACAACCTTGCCTCATAAAAAACAGTTTGTTACAGAAACAGCAACAAAAAGTTGCTGCCCTATGCACCATCTGGGTGTGATGGATAAATGATGATGATGCATCCTTTACTCAAATTAGTTACTAAATGATACATGAATCCACCATGTACAGGTTCAGTGAAGAAGGTTTCACACTGATTTCATTACCTTCTTCTTCTATGTGCAATGTCCCTTCTGGACATAGCCAATCATCTCCCTGTAACTCTTAACTCTTTTTTCTTTTTCCCAAACCCTGCTCATCCATCCATTTGCTCAAGCTCATCAAGTATGTCATGCCTTGATTTTTCCTGTCTCGCTTTCCCTCTATCTGTCCTATGAGTATCAGATTCTTCAAGCCCTCCTTCCTCATTAAATGTCTCAGAAACTTTAGCTGTCTTTTCCTGATTTTAAGTACAAGTTTATTTTTCATTTCCATCCTCTCCAAAACCTTATCGTTGTTTACATGTTCTGTCCATAGCATCCTCAGCATCCTTCTGTAGAACCACTTTTTGGTGAGTTTACACCCTTAATTTTTTACGAGATTGTCTAGCATCCTCTGCCATATTAAAGGACAGACATCATATAATGTTGACATCACTAAATACGTTCCGTATGATTATTGTAATTTTAAAGAATATAAGAGGTTAAAATCCTTCTTAAAATAAACAAGGATTTTCCAACAATATAATGTGTATAGTAAAATTCTTCTTCTCTGTACCATGTACTTTCAGGATGTAGGTGATCATGGCCTTCTATATCTCCCTATCCCTGGTAGCTCTTAGCACACTTTCTCCTGTAACCCAACCAAACCCCACTCTGCCATCCACCTGCTCAAGCCCTTCAAATATGTTATTTGCTGCTTTCTCTTGTCTCTCTTTCTCTCTATCCAGCCTGTGAGTATCAGATACTCCAAGCCTTCCTTCCTCATTACATATCCCAAAAACATCAGCTGTCTCTTCCTAATGCTCAGTATTAATTTCTTTTTTGTTTCCATCCATTCTAAAACCTCACCATTGCTCACTTGCTCAATCCATGATATCCACAGCATCTTTCTGTAGAACCACATTTCAGTTGCTTCAAGTTTTTTCTTCATCTTTGATGATAATGTCTGGCATTCACTGCCATATTGATGAAGAGACATCACATAGCAATCCAGCACTCTCTTCTTTGTTCTAGCAAAATTTTCCTGTCTCTTAATACTCTGTTCAGCTGCTGGAATGCTTCCTTGGCCATTCCAATTCATCTTCAGATCTCATTGTCGCACTTACCATCTTCCGTTAGAACACTTTCCAAGTATTTAAATTTTTGTACTTGCTTGATTTTAGTATCCCCTACCTGTAACTGGCATTTAGTTTTCCTCTGTTTGATGATGATCATGCATTCAGTTTTCTTGTAGTTTATTTGTAGTCCTTTCTTTCAACTTTCTTCATCTACCTTTTTTAGGAGGTCTTGAAGTTTTTTTCCATGTCTGCTATCAGCACTACAAAGATTAAAACATGCATTAACTAATTTATCACTGTTTTTTGCGGAACCGTAGAGATTCAGGAAGCAACAGTTGAGGAATGCTGATATATGCTATAATTAAAAGCTATAATTTTGGAAAGATAAAAACCTACTGAAATATGTAGGAATGCTGTCAAGGTTTTATCTGAAATCAAAATATGAACTCTCAAGTGAAATTGTTACAATATATGAGGAAAACGTGACAGCGGCTTAAAGCATATCCTGATAGTGACAGCTTAAACTGATGCCTGTTTTTGCTTTTTTTATTTTTACAATGATGTTTCCCATCTGTTTAAATTTCTGAGATTAGGTATTTACATTGTTCAGACTGTTGTCCTCATCTTTATTTTCATATTCACGACATTTCAGCTATTGTACACTCCGACCTTCTTCAGGTAATTAGAATTGAGAACTAATCCCATTACTTTGATCACTGGGGTAGATTGTTCTCATTCCATGAGTCATGCTACTTCTGGATGTCTTAGATATCTTGCTTTAAATCACTTGATCTAACCAACACTAGGCCATGTGTTCCTGAGGAAGTGGAATGAAAGCAATTTACCTCAGTGATTGAAATAAAGGGTTCAGTTCAAAATTCCATTCACCTGAAGAAGGTCAGAGTGTACAATAGAGGAACTATTGTGACTATGACAATAAAGATGAGGATAACAGTCTGAACACTGCAAATAATATATGGGGTGGGAATGGCAGAAGCTTAAAGCATATCCTGCTGGTGACAGTTAAAACTGATATCACTAGTTTTTTTCAAATTGAAATGGAAGAAATACAAATGTTTATGCAAAATATTGTACAATATATGGGAAAATATTGAAAGTGGTCTAAAACATATCCTGCTGGTGTCAGTTTAAAGTGATACCAGGTGCATATAAGTTAAAGGTCAATAAAATGATGATACTTTTGAAATAGTAATACTACTAATAATAATAATTAAAAAGTTTTAGTACCAAACTCATGTCAGTTCTTTCTATTTTTCTCTTCTCTTTTATTATGTTTAAATCTTGCATCTGTTTGTTAATTTCTATTGTGTTTAATAAACAAACTTGTTTATTGTTGAAAAGAGATAATAAAAATAAGTAACCAGCTATCTGTGTTTTTTATCATTATTATTATTATTATTATACATCAGCTAATAAATTCTCTGTCTTGTTCTATCTTTATTATGTAGACTATCTGCTCAATCTATTTCTGGCAATAGGCCAGCTGAGATGAAAGGACATCTGGCACAGTGTTACCCAGGATGGTCAATATCCTAAAATTAGCCAAGCAGAGAATAGAAAAAAACAAAACAAAAAAACTAAAGTTAAAATAAAAAGGTAGAAAGTTTGAACGACTTAGAAACTGAATATAAAATGTCATGTTTCAGTGAATCTGGATATTTTTTTCCCAGAAATGAAATATTTGAAGTGAGGAGCAGTGTTTTTATTTGTTTTCATTTGAGGCCATTGTTTAGAAAGTTCAGAACATGCTATAAATAAATAAAATAAATTTCAGTTGTGTTTCAACAATGTTTCTTGCAATAAATATGTAATAAACATTTTTTTAAACCAAACCAACATGAGAAAATGAAAATTTTCAAAACAACATCAATCAAATGTGGCACCAATTGTAATTAAAGGTACTCAGAATATATTTGAAGTTATGAAATAACAAGAATTGGTAAAACGACAAAAGAGTGCTGAAAAGTTCTTGGTTTGACCAAGAACAAGATTAAAAAGGCACTGATGTTCAGAGAGCTTAAAACAATTACTTGGTTACTTATTTCAGTACATCATTTTACTTACAGTTATTGCCATGTGACACAAACAATAGTTAGTTCACTATTTTAAAAAATTAGTTGTAAATAATCATCAATGCCTTTTTATAGAAATCTGCTTTTACATTTTTGTAATCTTTTATCTATTATTTTTAAAAATCATTTCACCACAAGGAAGGAGATAATGCCATTAAGACACAAAGGCTTAATGTGCATGAAAGAAAATTAGAAAAAAATAATGAGAAGAAAAGGCAGCAAAAGAACAGCATTCAGAAAGACAAGATGGCAATTGATGTTGCATTTAAATTTTTGAAGATAGTAGTTGACAGGAAAGAAAGAAACTGGAAGAATAGAAAATGCTTACAGCTAGTGATTTCAACAGTAAAAGGATGAGACTTAATTGCCAATCTAGTACTGTACTTCAATTCATGAGGTCGAGGTGCCAAAGAGTAAATCCCATTAGAACAATTGCCATGAAAATGTTTATAGAAAAGATGAATTAATAAGACACTTCGATTCTTTTTGTATTTGTGCTTTTTGCGTATTCTTTTACCAGTTTTACAGTTGTTTTATGCCCAATTTATGATGGCCTGACTCTTGACTGTTCAATATTATGACCAATTGGTGATGCACATTTAATAATTTCAGACAATAAGATTTGAATATTTGTTTATATTTCTGAAATTAGGTATTGTAATTATTTGCATTATTTTTATTGTACCTATGTTTTATTGATTATGCAAAGGTGTTTGACAAAATACGTCACAAAGAATTGATGGAGATGCTTGGCAATCTCAACATATTTGGGAAAGACCTAAGTAATCAAGATTCTCTACTGGCAGCAAACCGCCTGCATACAGACAAATAAAGAATTCAACAGATATACAAAGATTGAAAGGGGCGTAAGACAAGGATGTGTCTTTTCACCGGATCTATTCAACTTGTACAGTGAGACTATTCTGAGAACCCTAGAAGTTATGCCAGGATTCGTCATTGGAGGTCACATTTTAAACAATATAAAGTATGTAGATGATACAGTGCTGATACCAGACATGGAAAGGAAACTACAAGACCTCCTACAGAAGGTTGCTGAAGAGAGTGACAAGAAAGAACTACAAATAAACTGCAAGAAAACTGAATGCATGGTCATCAGTAAAAAGGGCAGCCTAAAATGTCAAATACAAGTGGGGGATGCTAAAATCAAGCAGGTATAAAAATTTGAATACCTGGAAAGTGTTCTAACAGAAGACAGAATGTGCAATGAAAGCAAATTGGTATGGCGAAGGAAGCATTCCAGAAGTTGAGTAAAGTATTAAGAAACAGGACAATTTCGCTGGAAACAAAGAAGAGAGTACTGGATTGCTGTGTGATGTTGGTTCTTCAATATGGCAGTGAATGTTGCATAATATTTTTGAAGATGAAAGAAAATCTTGAAGCAACTGAAATGTGGTTCTACAGAAGGATGCTGTGAATATCATGGATCAAGCATGTGAGCAATGATGAGGTTTTGGAAAGGATGGAAACAAAAAGGAAATTAATACTGAGCATCAAGAAGAGACAACTAAAGTTCCTGGGACATGCAATGAGGAAGGGCTTGGTGAACCTGATACTAACAGGCCAGATAGAGGGAAAAAGAGACAGGGGAAAGCAGCGGATAACATATTTGAAGTACCTGATCAGGTGGATGATGGAATGAGGGTTGCATGATGTAACATGAGGAAGCATGCTAAGAGCCACCAGGGATAAGGAGATGTGGAAAGCCATGATCGCTTACATCCTGAAAGGACAGGGCACATAAAAGAAGAATATTGTTCAGACTGTTCACATCTATGTAGCCATATTCACAATGTTTTCGTTGTTGTACACTCCAACCTTCTTAAGCATCTGTCTATATTTTAGAGATGAGGTATTGTAATTATTTACAATGTTCAAACTGTTGTCCTCATCTTTGTTGCCATATTCATAACATTTCATCCCTGAACCTTTTATTTTTTTTTAAACATTTCACCCCAATCAAGGCAGTTTTACTGCCACTGTTGCATAGGGGGTTACATAGGGAAAAGTGATGAGAAAGAGGGGTTAGTTATAGGGGATGTCAGGAGGAGGGTAATAGATGGATGAGAATACCGGTGTAATGGGGGTGGAGCGGATGGAGAAAAAAGCTTGAGAGAAAGGATGCAAGTTAGTGAGATTGGAGATATCTATTGACCTGGAGATTGTAGCTGTTGAGGAAGCAAGTATATGGAAGGGAATTCCACAGGCAGGAAGTGCGAGAACAGAAGCTGTTAGAGTAGAAGGTAGAGTATACACTGCGCCATGTATCCTCAAGGACACATGGCCTAGTGGATAAAGGTTTCTGGTTGAATCCAGTAACTTGACCCAAAAAGTTGTGAGTTCAGTACCTGGCTATAGCAGTGATGAACAAAAACTTAGAGAGTTAAATTAAAATGAAGATAACTAGAAGTAACATGACTCATGGAACAAAAACAATCTACTCCAATGATCTAAATAAATAGTTCAGTTCAACTTTTTTTTTTAGCAGGGAGGTCTCCTGTGTCAAATTCAACTGCAGACATAATCAATTCAATATTGGTGACTGAGTGTATGGCTTAACTGGACAATCTAAAACAATCTTTCCTTTCAGATTGTGTAATGAAGATTGTATTAAATGGGTCTGTTTTCAGGTACTATCATACTAATGTGGGTGTCTCTCAAGGCTCCATTCTAGGTTCTATGCTTTTTCTAATCTTCAGTGATCTCCCTGATGTAATCAGATCCCAAGTAGGCATTTATGCTGATAACGCAACCATATACACCCACCTCAATAAGAAATTTTCTGAGGTTGACAAAATCAACTTTGCTGCTGATATTGAAAACTACATTGAATCCATAGCTAAATCCGCTGCTAGGAAGGTTGGCTCCCGGTGTAGGGCTAAGAAGTTTTTTCTTGTCTAAATCCATCTTGCCCATGTATAAATCTACCATCTGCCTGTGCATTGAATATGGCTGTCACATCTGGTCGGGTGCCCCTGCTATTCATCTCGAGCTTCTTGACAAAATCCAGTAATGAATTTGCAATGTAACTGATCCTGACCTGGTAGCTCTACTCCAGTCACTTTCTCACCGAAGTAATGTGGCTTCTCTCTGTCTCTTCTACAAATACTTTCATAGCTTCTGCTCTGATGAGCTTAGCTCCCTGGTGCCCCCTCTGCATGAATTTAGTTGAGCTACTAGGCTAGTGGCTAGTTCCCACCCTTTAACAGTGAAATCAATCAAATGTAACTGCAACTTCTACTCTAGTAGCTTTTTTTGCTCACACTTCCCACCTGTGAAATTCCCTTCCATACACTTGCTTCCCTGACAGCTACAGTATCCAAGAATTTAAATGCAAAGTCAATTGCCATCTATTATCTTCTTGACTCGCATCCTTTCCAATGACAACCCTTGTATCTTGTTCTTCTTCCTTTCCACTCAACTCACATGCAGCTCTTCACACCTGTTTTCTTATCCGTCTTTTACTCATTCTCTGACAACCTTGTTTCTCTTTCTCATCATTCACCTCTTATGTAACCCGCTGCACACCAGTGTCAGTTTTACCTTGCTTGGGGTGAAATGATTATAAAAAAAAACTTCCACCCTGTACAAATCTCTCCCATTGTAGCTATCAGAAATCATTCTCCAAAAATTATATGCAACATCAATTGCTATCTTTTATCTTCTTGAATCCTGTTCATCTTTTATCCTTTCTTTAATACCCACTGTACCCAAACTTTACTCTCACTGTAACCCACGGTGAACTAGTGGTGGTCCCACAATGTTTGGAGTCAAATGATTACAAAATAAAAATAATAAGCAATTCAGTGATGTGTGACTGTTTTGAATGAATGACTCTGAGTAGCAAACAAATACAACATATTCAGAAAGCACATCACAGCACAATATAAGGGATGACAAGGAATTAATTTGTACCACCACAGCAGGGCTGTAGCTGATGCTAAAAAAACACCGGACACAGAGAAAATTGCCCGGATTTATTAGTTGACAATGTGACAACGTCATCTGTTTCCAGAAACTATGATTTTTGTGGCTATTCCAATGGAAATTAGGCACAGAACGTGAATGAAATCGGGTTCAGACTTTCTGAGTATGACCAGTCTTTTCTCCCAAAATTAATAAACAGATTTTTACTGCATTCATTCGGATGCTTTCTTCGTTTTTCTTTCTTTCTTCATGAATTGTTTAGTTGGATTTCTGACGAAGATATTTTTCCTTGCTCGGATTTTCACTATGATTGCACGGATCACCCAGTGTGCCCAGTAGTCAGATACAGCCATGCACTACAGTATGTCTATGATGGAAAAATTGAAATCAAGCTATGGATATAAGGGGTGGTTAAATTACTATTATCAGAAATAGACAAGTGGTTTGTTTCAGCTTGTAACAACCAGGATTTTGCTAATGTGACAATTTGGTGATGAGAAAATAAAACTTTGACAATATATCAGACATATGCATTAAGATTATACCACTTAAAACAACTATTTAAGTAGATAACAATTTATTTCCTTGTACATTTCAAGCCATTTTCACACTGCTATAACCCAATGCACAGGGCGGGCGTAGCCGGACCAATCCTTTCTGGTCCTTAACCAGTCTGACCATGTTTGTTTTGATCTCAGACCAGCCAAAGAAGCTTGCTCATTATCATCTGGCTAGATTAGTTCTGACACGCAAGGGGTTGAGTTTATTATTAAGATCAGATTTACACGAGTATAATCAGTAGAACACTGCAATGCCATGGGCACCAGATATAACACGACTTATAATCCTGGGGGGGGGGGGGTAATTTTATATATATATATTTATATATCAGTTATATACACAGATATAATAACCAAGTCAAAGCTGGTGACACTCAACAGTTGGCTGGTATTTTAAAATTACATTCCGTAACAATGTTCTCTGAGTTGGGGTTTACTCAATTGTCTCTTTGCAGCATGTCAGTCTGACCGTCTCATTCAAATCATTAGCCCCAACTAAATTCCTTCTATTTTCTCATTCTGATCACGAGGCCCAAACTAATTAATTTTTTCTTGCACCCTGCTTTTATTAAACAAGCACAAAACCATAGTAGTAAAGGGTAGTCACGGGGTTTTAGTTTTCTCTCACTGTATAACACTTACTAGCTTGAAATGAAAACAACAGCAGTTAACCATTTTGACTGAGTCTCTGAGCCCTTCACTAATGAAGGGGAGTGAGCTCACTCTCTGTTATCACTTGCCTGTCCATTTCCAAAAGTTCAGTAGCACAGTACAGGAAATTCTCACAGTCCAATTTTGACCTAAGGTCACACTTTGTCAAAGCAGGATGACAATATTATGACTAGAATCATTTTAATCAGATTCTATTAATTCATTTAATCTTCCCAACAGAAATAATTGTATTTTAATTTTTTTATCAATTCGATTACTTTTCCCAACAAAATAATTGTATTCTCCCATTTTAGAGAAATCTGCACTTCTATCACCCTTAGGCTGTATTTTCTGATTCTCTGCCTTATTCCTTCCATTAAAATTAAATTATCCATTGTTTCATGCCTCTGCAGTTCTCCCACCATTTTTCTGCAACTTCTTCTTTCCATTATCCTTTCTATTAAAACTAAAATTCTCTCTTGTCTCATGCTTATGTTGGCCTGTATCTTCTGATTCTCTGACTTATTCCTTCCATTAAAATTAAAATTATCCCTAATCACATCTATTTGCACTTCCCCACCCTCTGCTTGTATCTTCTGATTCTCTGCTATATGCCTTCCATTAAAACTAAAATTATCCATTAACTCATGTCATTGCACTTCCCCCCACTGTTTGCCTGTATCTTCTGATTTTACTGCCTTATTTCCTCCATTAAAACTAAACTTATCCCTTATCACATGCCTTTGCATTTCCATCACCCTTTGCCTGTATCTTCTGATTCTCTGCCTTATCCTTTCCATTAAAATGAAAATTATTCATTATCTTAAGCCTCTGCACTACTCCCTCCATTAACTTGCATTTTCTGATTATCTGCCTTATCTCTTCCATTCAAACTAAAATTATCCGTTATCTCATGACTCTACATTTCTCTTCTCTTTTGCCTGTACCTTCTGATTCTATTCAAACTAAAATTAACCCTTATCTCATGACTCTACATTTCTCTTCTCTTTTGCCTGTACCTTCTGATTCCATTCAAACTAAAATTATCCGTTATCTCATGACTCTACATTTCTCTTCTCTTTTGCCTGTACCTTCTGATTCCATTCAATCTAAAGTTATCCCTTATCTCATGTCCTTGCACTTCTCCCACTCTTTGCCTGTATCTTCTGTCTGCCTTATCCTTTCCATTAAAACTAAAATTATCCATTATCTCATGACTCTACATTTCTCTTCTCTTTTGCCTGTACCTTCTGATTCCATTCAATCTAAAGTTATCCCTTATCTCATGTCATTGTACTTCTCCCACTCTTTGCCTGTATCTTCTGTCTGCCTTATCCTTTCCATTAAAACTAAAATTATCCATTATCTCATGACTCTACATTTCTCTTCTCTTTTGCCTGTACCTTCTGATTCCATTCAATCTAAAGTTATCCCTTATCTCATGTCATTGCACTTCTCCCACTCTTTGCCTGTATCTTCTGTCTGCCTTATCCTTTCCATTAAAACTAAAATTATCCATTATCTCATGACTCTACATTTCTCTTCTCTTTTGCCTGTACCTTCTGATTCCATTCAATCTAAAGTTATCCCTTATCTCATGTCCTTGCACTTCTCCCACTCTTTGCCTGTATCTTCTGTCTGCCTTATCCTTTCCATTAAAACTAAAATTATCCATTATCTTATGACTTTACACTTTTTACTTATCTCACACTTTGCCTTTTTGCATTCTGATTTTTTCAAAATGATTGACAAGATACTTTGATTGAGCTTTTATTTAATTTTTTTAATGTTTGTAGAAGTGTTTTCTTTGCGGCCATGTTCATATTAAATGTTACTGTGTTTACTTTTCTTTTTTATTATTAGGACCTCTATTATTTTTAATCTTATTTCTTTGCGGCCATGTTCATATGTTGCTGTGTTTACTTTTCTTTTTTATTATTAGGACCTCTATTATTTTTAATCTTATTTCTTTGCGGCCATGTTCATATGTTGCTGTGTTTACTTTTCTTTTTTATTATTAGGACCTCTATTATTTTTAATCTTATTTCTTTGCGGCCATGTTCATATGTTACTGTGTTTGCTTTTCTTTTTTTTATTAGGACCTCTATTATTTTTAATCTTATTTCTTTGCAGCCATGTTCATATGTTACTGTGTTTGCTTTTCTTTTTTATTATTAGGACCTCTATTATTTTTAATCTTATTTCTTTGCGGCCATGTTCATATGTTACTGTGTTTGCTTTTCTTTTTTATTATTAGGACCTCTATTATTTTAAATCTTATTTCTTTGCGGCCATGTTCATATGTTACTGTGTTTGCTTTTCTTTTTTATTATTAGGACCTCTATTATTTTTAATCTTATTTCTTTGCGGCCATGTTCATATGTTACTGTGTTTGCTTTTCTTTTTTATTATTAGGACCTCTATTATTTTAAATCTTATTTCTTTGCGGCCATGTTCATATGTTACTGTGTTTGCTTTTCTTTTTTATTATTAGGACCTCTATTATTTTAAATCTTATTTCTTTGCGGCCATGTTCATATGTTACTGTGTTTGCTTTTCTTTTTTATTATTAGGACCTCTATTATTTTTAATCTTATTTCTTTGCGGCCATGTTCATATGTTACTGTGTTTGCTTTTCTTTTTTATTATTAGGACCTCTATTATTTTTAATCTTATTTCTTTGCGGCCATGTTCATATGTTACTGTGTTTGCTTTTCTTTTTTATTATTAGGACCTCTATTATTTTTAATCTTATTTCTTTGCGGCCATGTTCATATGTTACTGTGTTTGCTTTTCTTTTTTATTATTAGGACCTCTATTATTTTTAATCTTATTTCTTTGCGGCCATGTTCATATGTTACTGTGTTTGCTTTTCTTTTTTATTATTAGGACCTCTAGTATTTTTAATCTTATTTCTTTGCGGCCATGTTCATATGTTACTGTGTTTGCTTTTCTTTTTTATTATTAGGACCTCTATTATTTTAAATCTTATTTCTTTGCGGCCATGTTCATATGTTACTGTGTTTGCTTTTCTTTTTTATTATTAGGACCTCTATTATTTTTAATCTTATTTCTTTGCGGCCATGTTCATATGTTACTGTGTTTGCTTTTCTTTTTTATTATTAGGACCTCTATTATTTTTAATCTTATTTCTTTGCGGCCATGTTCATATGTTACTGTGTTTGCTTTTCTTTTTTATTATTAGGACCTCTATTATTTTTAATCTTATTTCTTTGCGGCCATGTTCATATGTTACTGTGTTTGCTTTTCTTTTTTATTATTAGGACCTCTATTATTTTTAATCTTATTTCTTTGCGGCCATGTTCATATGTTGCTGTGTTTCCTTTTTTTTTATTATTAGGACCTCTATTATTTTAAATCTTATTTCTTTGCGGCCATGTTCATATGTTACTGTGTTTGCTTTTCTTTTTTATTATTAGGACCTCTATTATTTTTAATCTTATTTCTTTGCGGCCATGTTCATATGTTACTGTGTTTGCTTTTCTTTTTTATTATTAGGACCTCTATTATTTTTAATCTTATTTCTTTGCGGCCATGTTCATATGTTACTGTGTTTGCTTTTCTTTTTTATTATTAGGACCTCTATTATTTTTAATCTTATTTCTTTGTGGCCATGTTCATATGTTACTGTGTTTGCTTTTCTTTTTTATTATTAGGACCTCTATTATTTTTAATCTTATTTCTTTGCGGCCATGTTCATATGTTACTGTGTTTGCTTTTCTTTTTTATTATTAGGACCTCTATTATTTTAATCTTATTTTCTTTATATAAATGAAGCTATTCTACTTGTTTTGTCTACTAGTATTTTTCAGATGGAGTCTAGCTCTTTGTTTGTGTTTAAAGGAATCCTAAAGAAGCTATAGTTGTATAAGTGCAACATAAATCATCTAGATAGGCATGTAGTTGTGTGACTAATGTAATTATGTATGAGTTTGGTTTAATCAGGACAGAGTTTGTTAAAGGGCATTTGAACTTGTAATAATGTTTGTTTTTTGGAGTTTTGATTTTGTGGATTTTTGTTATTTTTGATAAGGTTAGCTGTTTTAAAGTTTTTGTCATGGTAAATAATTTAAATTTCTTGTTTGAGTTGACTGGTCTTGTGTATTTGTTTATGATATTTCTAAGAGAAAATTTGTCTTCTTCATAGTTGACATGCATTTGGCTTTTGTAAAAGATATTAATGTTATTGTTTTTATCTGGATATTCAGTCTCATTTTTAGTTACTTTAGAAAGAAATAGTCTTATCTGGTTGTTGATGAGGAAGTTAGGAAAACCATTGTTAACTAGTGTCTGTTTTACACTATTGAGTTCTTTAAGGAAAAATGGATTGATAGATTTAATTTTCATGTGCTCTCTTTAGGAAAATTTTTATAACTCTTTTATATCTTAAAATTAAGGTGGCAGGTGGCTCTGCTAGCAGGTTTTTGTATAATAAAGTGGTGAATATGTTATTACTGAATGTTATGTTATTCGTATATAACAAATATGTTATTCACCACTTTATTATACAAAATATGTTATTACTGAATGTTATGTTATTTGTACATAACAAATATGTTATTACTGAATTATAAGAGAATGTCTAAGAATGAGACTTAATTTTTTGATTATGTTCATAGAGAAAGTTAAGGATAGAGTTTATTTCAAATATTGTTTTGAGATTATCAATTTCTTGTTTGCTTTTTGCTAAAATAAAAATATCATCTACATGGCGGATATATATTTATTTATATAGAAGATGCTAAAATACTTTGGTTTGGTATTTTACAGTTACATGATGTTGAAAATTTTATTACAAACATCTCCATTATCAACATAATCTTTAACTCTGTTTATAAAAATAATTCCATTCCACCTTCATCCATCAAACCAAATATCCTCAAAAAATTACTGCATGCCTGCAAACCAAAGTCTATGACTAAAATGACAATATCTACATCCAAACTGTATTGGTATGGACTATTTTTTTTGTTTTTAATTGTTTCACCCCAAGCAAGGCAGTACCACCACTGATGCGCAGGAGGCTACATAAGAGCAAAAGTTTAGACAAGAGGAGAGTGAAGAAAAAGACAGCCAAGCTACAGTGGGTGTCAGAGAAAGGGCAAGAGAAGGGCAGAAACACAGGTATGAAGACAGTTGCTAAGGCAGAGAGAAAGAAAAAGATACTCAGTGTGATGTAGAAAGAACTGGAGTCAAGTGGATAAGAGATGGGTACTGACCTTGCATTTAAATACCTGGAGATTGTAGCTGTCAGGAAAGCAAGAATACGGAAGAGAGTTTCACAAGCGGGAAGTGCAGAAAAAGAAACTGCTTGAGTAGAATTGACGGCTGCATTTGGTTGATCTAACTGTAAGTGGGTGAGACCTTGTTGCCAGTCTGGTAGCAAGAGTAAATTCTAGTGGCAGGGGCACTAGTGACTTAAATTTGTTGAAGCAGAAGCCATGAAAATATTTGTAGAATAGACTCTTTGGGTCAAGTCACAGGAACTAACCAACCTCTATATCCACTGAGTTGTGAGTTTAATACCAGGCTACAGCAGTGGTAAATAAGTAACTTGCAGGGTTAGAGGAAGATAACTCATGCCTTCCAGAGGAGGCATTAGGCAAGGAATGGAGTTCATATACCCCAGTGATTGTAATAAAGTGTTCGGTTCGAAATTCCTAGCAACTGAAGAAGGCCAGAGTGTACAACAGCCGAAACATTGTACAAATGGCAACAAACATGAGGACAATAGTCTGAATAATATAAATACTACCTCATCTCAGAAATATAGACAGATACATTTTTATTGTGAAAATATCAGTAATATATTTTTATAGATAAAAAAAAAAAACAGCAACAATACCTATCTGTAGCAAAATGATCAATAATATATCTTAGCTGTATTTGAAGGCATATAGTTACATTCAAAATATATTTATCTGAAGCCATAAAATTGTGTTCCAAATCTCTAGATTTTAGCATTAAATAACTTATAGAGGTGTTGATATGCCGCTAAACAAAATCAACCAACCACCCTTTATAATGTGTGTATGTATGTGTGTATGTACATTAAATAAATTATACAGAAAAGAATCCATATTATTTCTTCAGCTATTGATGCTTAAAAAACAAAAAAACAAACTACATTGCTTATTACAAAGAAGAAACCAGAATGCAAAAGTTCTTTTGAATCATAAATTATTTAACAGAAAATCAAATTGTAAAGCGCAGATACATTTATGAAGACAAGTTGGCTTACAAAGAAACTCCCAATTGCTACATTTATAAATAATAAAAAGGATTTCTTTTTCTTATTTTTTTTTAAGATTATGAGCACTATAAGCTCTTTACCTTTTGAAAATAAATTATTTTTTATCTTACTGCATTTGTTTTCATATTAATCACAACCAAGGACTAGATACAAAAAAAAAAGCAGTAAATTTTGAAAGAGAGTATTATGTTAATCATTGGGTCAGTGGAGCACAGCCTAAAGCTAATGGCACACTAAGTGCCGTTTTATGTACATTTTATTATACAAAACAAACATTCAATAGTTGCAAATATTTCATCTGAAAATCTGACTTGTAAAAAGAGGTTACTCAGTATGATTTTTTTTATTCTTCTCATTATGTTAGTTTCTGATTAGAGGCAGACTATAGGTATTTGATGACTGTGGATGTTTTTTTTTTTTTTTTTTTTTTTTTTGAAAAGGGTAAAAATAATATAAGGATTGAAAATAACTGAGAAAAAATATGAAAGGAAAAAGTAAAAGGATTTTTATTAGAGACAGTGGTTCTCTAAAACTGAGAAAGGAATATAGTTATTGGTGAGAACAAGTGAAAGAAACAAGTATCAAGTAATAAGAGGAGAAGGTTGAAAACTGAAAAAGAGAAATAATAAGGTGGAGAAGGAAGAAGAGGAGAAATAATAATGAATTAAAAAGAGAATTCAAAGAGTGTGAGAATAAAGAGGAAAAGGAAGAGGATAACAATGAGTTGGAAGAAGAGGAGAAATAATAATGAATTAAAAAGAGAATTCAAAGAGTGTGAGAATAAAGAGGAAAAGGAAGAGGATAACAATGAGTTGGAAGAAGAGGAGAAATAATAATGAATTAAAAAGAGAATTCAAAGAGTGTGAGAATAAAGAGGAAAAGGAAGAGGATAACAATGAGTTGGAAGAAGAGGAGAAATAATAATGAATTAAAAAGAAGAATTCAAAGAGTGTGAGAATAAAGAGGAAAAGGAAGAGGATAACAATGAGTTGGAAGAAGAGGAGAAATAATAATGAATTAAAAAGAGAATTCAAAGAGTGTGAGAATAAAGAGGAAAAGGAAGAGGATAACAATGAGTTGGAAGAAGAGGAGAATTAGTAATAAATTAGAAAGAGGGTTGATAATTGAATGAGTGAGACTAAAGACCAACAAAAAAAAAAGATAAAAATGAGTTGGAAGAAGTGGATAATTATTCATAAATGAGAAAGGAAGATGAGTATTGAAAGAGTGAAAATAAAGACAAGAAGGAAAAGAAGAAGAATGTTGGAAAAAGAGGAAAATTAGTCATAAATTATATAGCGTATTGTGGATTGAGTGAGTAAGTAGTAATTTGAGAATCAAGAAGACAAGAATGAGTTGAAAGAATATGAGCTGTATTAAATTAGAAAGTGTGTTGAGCATTAAAAGAGTGTGAAGAAAGATAAGGAAAAGGATAAATGAGTTTATTTGTAAATAATACAATAAAATTAAGCAATACACTGCATCTCCTCAGCCTCACCCTCTTAGCCAAACTCAAGTGAAATGTCTATATTGAATCAATAGCTAAATCTACTGCTAGGAAGGTTTTGTCACTATGTTTGGCCAGGAAATTTTTCTCGCCTGAATCCATCTTTCACATAAACAAATCAGCCATCCATCCATGTACTGAATACTCTTTTCATATCTAGTTGGGTGCCCCTGCAATTTATCATGGGGTTTTTGACAGGATCCAAAGGAGAATCTGCAATGTAATTAGTCTTGACATGGCAACACGACTCCAGCTACTTTCTCACCAATGGGATGTGGATTCCCTCTGTCTCTTCTACAAATATTTTCATGGCTGCTGCTCTGACAATGTTAGCTCCCTGGTGCCCCTTTTACAAGAGTTTACTAGAGCAACCAGACTGGCAACAAGGTCCCACTCTTTTAGAGTCAAAACAACCAAATGCAGCTGCTACTTCTACTCCTTCAGCTTCATTTCTCACTTTTTCTGCCTGTGGAACTCCCTTCTGTACACTTGCTTCCCTGATAGCTACAATCTCCAAGAGTTTAAATACATTGTCAATTGCCATCTCTTATTCCCTTGACTCCCACCCTTCTCTTATCTTTTTCCCAACACCCCCTGTATCTTGTTCTCTCTTTTCATTCTACTCACATGCAACCATTATTCCCATCCTTCTCTTACCCATTCTCTGACAACCCCTGTAACTAGTTCATCTTTGGTTCCTCTCTCGCTCTCTCTCTCTCTCTCTCTTTGCTCTCCTCTTATGTAACCACCTGCACACCAGTG
This sequence comes from Ascarosepion bandense, assembly GCA_037127315.1. Lineage (NCBI taxonomy): Eukaryota > Metazoa > Mollusca > Cephalopoda > Sepiida > Sepiidae > Ascarosepion > Ascarosepion bandense. The sequence continues at coordinate 5,054,604 of JBBBDQ010001080.1, read as the reverse complement.
GCAGTACTGTTTTGCTTGGGGTGAAATGATTAAAAAAAAAAAATATTAGATAATAAATTAGAGGGTTGAGAATTGAATTAGTGAGAATAAAGACAAAAAGAAAGAGGATAAGAATGAGTTAGAAGAAGAAGAGGAGGATTAATAAAAAATTTTGAAAGTGTTGCGGAAAGAAAGAGTGAGAATAAAGACAAGAAGGAAGAGGATAAGAATGAGTTAGAAGAAGAAGAGGAGGATTAATAAAAAATTATGAAAGTGTTGCGGAAAGAAAGAGTGAGAATAAAGACAAGAAGGAAGAGGATAAGAATGAGTTAGAAGAAGAAGAGGAGGATTAATAAAAAATTTTGAAAGTGTTGCGGAAAGAAAGAGTGAGAATAAAGACAAGAAGGAAGAGGATAAGAATGAGTTAGAAGAAGAAGAGGAGGATTAATAAAAAATTATGAAAGTGTTGCGGAAAGAAAGAGTGAGAATAAAGACAAGAAGGAAGAGGATAAGAATGAGTTAGAAGAAGAAGAGGAGGATTAATAAAAAATTTTGAAAGTGTTGCGGAAAGAAAGAGTGAGAATAAAGACAAGAAGGAAGAGATTGAGAATGAGTTGAAAGAAGAAGAGGAGGTTTAATAACAAATTTTGAAAGTGTTGCGGAAAGAAAGAGTGAGAATAAAGACAAGAAGGAAGAGGATAAGAATGAGTTAGAAGAAGAAGAGGAGGATTAATAAAAAATTTTGAAAGTGTTGCGGAAAGAAAGAGTGAGAATAAAGACAAGAAGGAAGAGGATAAGAATGAGTTAGAAGAAGAAGAGGAGGATTAATAAAAAATTTTGAAAGTGTTGCGGAAAGAAAGAGTGAGAATAAAGACAAGAAGGAAGAGATTGAGAATGAGTTGAAAGAAGAGGAGAATTAATAATCAATTAGAAAAAGTGTGGAAGATTGAAGGAGCAACAATAAAGACATGAGAGAAGAGGGTCAAAATGATTTAGAAGAAGTGGGAAATCATTAATAAATTAGAAAGGTATTTGAGCATTGAAAGAGTGAGAATACAGCCAAGAAGGAAGAGATTGAGAATGAGTTGAAAGAAGAGGAGAATTAATAATCAATTAGAAAAAGTGTGGAAGATTGAAGGAGCAACAATAAAGACATGAGAGAAGAGGGTCAAAATGATTTAGAAGAAGTGGGAAATCATTAATAAATTAGAAAGGTATTTGAGCATTGAAAGAGTGAGAATACAGCCAAGAAGGAAGAGATTGAGAATGAGTTGAAAGAAGAGGAGAATTAATAATCAATTAGAAAAAGTGTGGAAGATTGAAGGAGCAACAATAAAGACATGAGAGAAGAGGGTCAAAATGATTTAGAAGAAGTGGGAAATCATTAATAAATTAGAAAGGTATTTGAGCATTGAAAGAGTGAGAATACAGCCAAGAAGGAAGAGATTGAGAATGAGTTGAAAGAAGAGGAGAATTAATAATCAATTAGAAAAAGTGTGAAAGATTGAAGGAGCAACAATAAAGACATGAGAGAAGAGGGTCAAAATGATTTAGAAGAAGTGGGAAATCATTAATAAATTAGAAAGGTATTTGAGCATTGAAAGAGTGAGAATACAGCCAAGAAGTAAGAGGAGGAGAATTAATAATCAATTAGAAAAAGTGTGGAAGATTGAAGGAGCAACAATAAAGACATGAGAGAAGAGGGTCAAAATGATTTAGAAGAAGTGGGAAATCATTAATAAATTAGAAAGGTATTTGAGCATTGAAAGAGTGAGAATACAGCCAAGAAGGAAAAAGATAAAAATGAGTTATAAGAAGAGGAGATTTAGTAATAAATTAGAAAGCAGGTGGAGGGAATCAATTATTGAAAAAAAAAAAAAGATGGAAGACAATAATGAGTTGGTAGAAGAGGAGAATTAGTCATGAATTATAAAGAGTGAGAATAATATCAAGAATGAAGTGGTTAAGAATGAGTTGGACTAAAAAGAGAATTAATAAAAAATTAGAGGGTTGCAGATTAAAAAGAAGAGATGACAAATATTTTTGAAGAAGAGGAGAATTGGTAATAAATTAAAAAAAGTGTTTTGAGTGAAACTCTCTCTCTCTCTCTCTCTCTCTATATATATATATATATATATATAAAGATTCTAAGAAAGAGAATGAGATGGAAGACGGGGACAATAAATCATAAAATAGAAAGAGTAATAAGAATTAAGAATAAAAATAAAGATTAAAATGCAGAAGATAATAATGAGTTGAAAAAAGAGGAGGGTTAGCTGTAAATTAGAAAGAAGATTCAGTATTAAAAGTATGAGAATAAAAACAAGAATAAAGAGGATGAGAATGAATTGGAAGAAGAGAATTGGTCAAAATTAGAAAGATGGTTGAGTATTAAAAGTGTGAGAATGAAAAAAGAATTAAAAAAATAAAGAATGAAATGGAAGAAGAGGAGAATTGGCCATAAATTAGAAAGATGGTTGAGTATTAAAAGTGTGAGAATGAAAAAAGAATTAAAAAAATAAAGAATGAAATGGAAGAAGAGGAGAATTGGCCATAAATTAGAAAGATGGTTGAGTATTAAAAGTGTGACAATGAAAAAAGAATTAAAAAAATAAAGAATGAAATGGAAGAAGAGGAGAATTGGCCATAAATTAGAAAGATGGTTGAGTATTAAAAGTGTGAGAATGAAAAAAGAATTAAAAAAATAAAGAATGAAATGGAAGAAGAGGAGAATTGGTCATAGATTAGAAAGATGGTTGAGTATTAAAAGTGTGAGAATGAAAAAAGAATTAAAAAAATAAAGAATGAAATGGAAGAAGAGGAGAATTGGCCATAAATTAGAAAGATGGTTGAGTATTAAAAGTGTGAGAATGAAAAAAGAATTAAAAAAATAAAGAATGAAATGGAAGAAGAGGAGAATTGGCCATAGATTAGAAAGATGGTTGAGTATTAAAAGTGTGAGAATGAAAAAAGAATTAAAAAAATAAAGAATGAAATGGAAGAAGAGGAGAATTGGCCATAAATTAGAAAGATGGTTGAGTATTAAAAGTGTGACAATGAAAAAAGAATTAAAAAAATAAAGAATGAAATGGAAGAAGAGGAGAATTGGCCATAAATTAGAAAGATGGTTGAGTATTAAAAGTGTGACAATGAAAAAAGAATTAAAAAAATAAAGAATGAAATGGAAGAAGAGAATTGGCCATTAATTAGAAAGATGGTTGAGTATTAAAAGTGTGACAATGAAAAAAGAATTAAAAAAATAAAGAATGAAATGGAAGAAGAGGAGAATTGGCCATAAATTAGAAAGATGGTTGAGTATTAAAAGTGTGAGAATGAAAAAAGAATTAAAAAAATAAAGAATGAAATGGAAGAAGAGGAGAATTTGTCATTAAAAAGAAGATTTTTAAAAGGGTGAGAATAAAAACAAGAATAGAGAGGATAAGAATGAATTAAAAGAAGATGAGAAAATGAGAAAGATGTTTCAATATTAAAATGGTGAGAATAAAAACAAGAATGAAAAGGATAAGAATGAATTGTAAGAAGAGGAGAATTGACCACAATTTTTAAAGAAGCTTGTGTATTAAATGGGTGAGAATAAAAGCAAGAATGAAGAGGATAAGAACGATTTGGAAGAAGAGAAATATTAGTAATTAATTAGAAAGTGTTTTGAGAACTGCAAGAGAGAGGATAAGAATGATTCAGAAGTAGAGGAGAAGAGAAGAATAAGTAATAAAATACTTGGAGAAGTGAAATTGTGAGAATATAGAGAATGAAGAGGAGGAGATTAGTAATAAATTAGTGGGGTGAGGATCAAATGCATGAGAATAAAGAGGAGAAGGAAGAGAATAAGAAAGAGTTGGAACAAGAGGAGAATTAGTCGCATATTATAGACGGTGTTGAGTATTGAATGCATGAGCAAATTTGAAATTAAACTTTGAAAAATGGAAATATTTAAAAACAATAATATCAAAAATATTTGTCATACATTGTGACTGTAATAATGATTTATTTTGTATTAGTAAATTGTTTTCCATTTAATCATGTGTCATGTAATCAATTACTCTCTTGGGCAAATTAATTGAAACAAAATGAATGTCTTTCTAAGATCTTTTACACTTCCCCTGATCATGTATACATCGTCTCTTGGTTTTGTTTTTCTTTTCTGACTGCATTTTCTTTTATGTTTTGAACTGATGAATCCAGTTTGTTTCTTTGCCTTAATGACATGACTGACAGTTGAAAGGCTGACACCAACAATATCCATGATCTCTCTGCAAAGCTTGCCAATGTGTTTGTGCTGTGTTACAATTTTTATACACTTCCTTGGAGTAATGCCCATCACAGACAATGGTTGTAGGACAACTAATTGGCAATTGAGACAATAGTGTTTGTGCATGATAAAAATCTGATGCAGTCATAGATGAGGCAATATTTTTCAAGGCCAAACAAATTTCAGCATTCACTCCAAAAATAGATTCATATTACTGCACACCACTGCAAATGACCTAATCTGAGGAAAAAATAGAAATTCATTACAAACTGTCACTCCAGTGGGTTTAAGATTGACTATATGGTGAAAGAAAGGAAACTAAAACAGTTGTTTCAATAAATTTGCACAATGGTATAGTGTCATAGAAGCACTGTATGCACTGCAGCTATAGCAACAAGAATTTGTTTTGTGCAAGGTAGTTTGATGCAGTCTATCTCTTTTCAGATTGGTTGTGAATTCATAGCTTTTCCTTTGCCTAGATTGACAAGAGTGCCAAGACTGTCCTACTATTCATTTAACCCATAGATGGAGGAGCCTTTTCCAAGTGTATTTATACAAAGTAAACAAAAAAAATTGACAGAATTTTGACTTGACGTACCGATAATAATGACTCTAGCGGCACATCAATTAGTGTTTGAGATCAGGTAAAATTATTTTTCTTTTATGTGCCATATCTTTTTAGGACTTTAGGAATCATGGCTCTTCACAACTTCCTTGTCTTTTCAGCTTATAGTAAACTTTACCTTTTTGCTTCCACATTCTGTTACCCATTTACATGTGCTGATTAGGTAAATTATTTTCCTTTGTTCTTCTTGCTTTCAATGTGTCCTTTGAGTGTCAAATTTTCCAAGTTCTCTTTTCTCATTATGTGCCCTAGAATTATCCTCTGTCTCTTTATTATTTATTTATTTATTTTTTGAGTGGTATACATGTAGCTCATTCAAATCTCAATGAAGATTAAAATGATATATCTAATGATCAACACCAGGTTATAAACTTTTTTGTCTCTAGGCTAATGAAATTATAGAGCCCCACCTCAGATTGAGCCACCATCTAACTTGCCTGCACCTGTCTTGAATATTCTTTTGCATGTAATATAATGTAGCAACATCTACATAGCTTGAAGTAAACTCATTTCAAATTCTTCAAATAAACTGGAATATTTATATTTTGTTTGACAAAAATATTTTTTAAAAAATCCCAATACACAACTATCGTAAAAGAAAAATGGATTTTTTTCATAATCAGCATTATAACAATAAAACAAAGTAAATATGAGTTTGTCATATTGATATAATTTCAGTTTGTAAAACTATTTAGAAGTTATAACATCCGGAAAATAAAAATTACTGCTTTATAAAACTTTCTAAAATTTAGACACGGAAAGGAAACTACAAGACCTCCTACAGAAGGTAGCGGTGGAGAGCGACAAAAAAGGACTACAAATAAACTTTAAGAAAACTGAATGCATGGTCATCAGCAAAAGGTGCAACCCAAAATGCCAAATACAGGTGGGGGATACCAGAATCAAGCAAGTACAAAAATCTAAATACCTAGGAAGTGTTCTAACAGGAGATGGAAAGTGTGACACAGAGATCCGAAGGCAAATTGGCATGGCAAAGGACGCATTCCAGAAGCTGAGTAAAGTACTAACACACAGGAAAATTTCACTAGAAACAAAGAAAAGAGTGCTGGATTGCTATGTGATGTCAGTTCTTCAATACAGCAGTGAATGCTGGACAATATCATCGAAAATGAGGACAAAACTTGAAGCAGTGGAAATGTGGTTCTACAGAAGGATGCTGCAAATATTGTGGAGTGAGCATGCAAGCAACGATGAGGTGTTGGAAAGAATGGCAACAAAAAGGAAATTAATACTGAGCATCAGGAAGAGACAACTGAAGTTCCTGGGACACGCAATGAGGAAGAACCTGATACTGACTGGCCAAATAGAAGGAAAGAGAGACAGAGGAAGGCAGCAGATAACATATTTGCAGGGCCTGATCAGGTGGATGACGGAACGGGGGTTGCCAAGAGTAACAGGAGCAAACATACTAAGAGCCACAAGGGATAGGGAGAGGTGGAGAACCATGATCGCCTACGTTCTGAAGGGACAGGGCACATAGAAGAAGAAGAAGAAACTGAACTAAACTCAAACATGTTATCTTCTTGAATTCCAAATGAAAACATTCTTTTGCTTTGTTTCCTGCAAAGTCAAACGAATATGAGTTTGTCATATTGATATCATTTTAGTTTGTGAAACTGTTTAGAAGTTATAACATCTAGAAATTAAAATCATTGTTTTATAAAAGCTTAGGGAGACCTAGGCTGCATCCTATACTAGTCTCAAAGAAAATGTGATCCTGATCATAATCATGCAAAAGTGGACATTCAAAAACACAAAGAACACAGATGCAAATATTATTTGGAAGTGCTTGAAGAGTTACAAAAGTTTGTTCAGAGTTAATGGCACCAACATTAATCTGACAGGTTCTCTATTATGACACTCCTTTTGCATATGATGTGTTAGGAGTTCACTAGTTCCTGGTTTTAAAAAAATTATTACAAAGATGAGCATTGTGGTGCAGTAGATATCAGCTTTGAATAAAAAATCATAAAGCCAAGTTAGAATTCCAGTTGAATTTGTTGCATTCACTTATGTGCAAATACCCTTGCAAAAGGTATTAATCCATCTTTTTCCTATGGATTGAATAGCAGGACAGATTGGGTTCTATGCCTTGGTTGACAACCAGTCTACTGCAGAAAAAAATGTCAACCTACTGTAGAAAAATCTTCTGCCTAGTCAGTCATGGATCAAAAGATACATGATCACCCAGGCGTGTATCACATATAGCACTTAACTGACTGACTGATTACAAAGATAGGCCAGCCACTTCTTAGCTCTTGTAATTATGGGCTATTTCTAATTGAAAAATGCTTTGAAATGACAAGATTGATGACATCTCTGACATAGTAACACATGACTACATTACTGAAAGGTATTCCAGGGAACAAGTTCCAAGAATGTCTTATTCCTCAATATATGATTGTGTATCCAATTTGTTCTGGATGAGGTCCACATATGGTAAAATCTGAAAACCAATTATTTCATAAAAAATTATTTATTATTGGTCAATTCAAAAATGTAACACCTCTTTTCTTGGGCTCCTGAAAACATATAAGTGTGTGTAAAGTTGGATTTATTAAGCAATTAAAATATAGAGAAATCCAACAATAATGTTAAGTATAAGTTTATTTTCTTTTCCCTTTCTGTAAACTTAGTCATTGCTCACATATTTGGACCAAGGTATCTTCAGCATTCTTGTGTAGAACCACATTTCTGTTGCTTCAAGTCTCTTCATCATCTTTGAGAATATTGTCCAACACTCACTCCATACAGGAGCACAGATATCAAGTAACAGTTTAGTATACTTTTCCTTCTTTCTAGCAAAGATTTTTGTTTCCTAATTCTCTCCTTGGCTTTTAGAATGCATCTTTGGTTATTCCAATACACTTTCAAATTTAAATGTCGCACATCCCAGTTACAGAAACTTAAATTTATGTTCTGCCATGCATTTGCTCAAGCTTATTAAGTACATGGTGTTTTTCTGTCTCTCTTGCCTTCAATCTCTCCTGCATTCAATCTCTCCTGTGAGTATCAAATTTTCCAAGCACTCTTTCCTCATTATGTATACCTCAACTGTCTTTATCTGATGTTTTTTTTTTGCTTCCATTTTCTCTAAAACTTAGTCATTGCGATCCATAAAAAAATGAATAGTTCCTACTCCTGTATATCATACAGCTGGAGAATGAGTTTGCTCAGTGGTTTCCAAATTTTTTTCCAAATTTTTTTTTCCCTGGGCCGCATTTTCTGTCTAAAACTTTGCTCACACCTCACCAAATTTTATGTGATAGAAATTACATGTATGAAGGGGTAGAGAAGTCCTGGTCAAAAGACACAAGCAGTATTACAGCAAAGAAGGTCCTGAGAGAAAATTAAAGGTAGATAATTGCAGATTTAAAATCAGAACATTATCATTGATAACTCTCTCCTCCAATTTATAGACCCTAGTTAATATATTCTTAATACCTGATATTATGAAAAATTTTAAGGGTGAAAAAATTGGTCAATTATTATTCATAACTATCTATTCTGTGACACAGGCATGCAATTACAAATCATCCATAATATTAGCTTAAATTTTAAAAGCATATTTATTTTTGGTAGATTAATTTTTTAAAATGGTTTCTAAATCTTTGATTGTCTTTCAATCATTCCGTCTCACATGCTATCTTCTTCTGTTACACTGGTTGGGAATCACTGAGTTAGCTGAAACATTGCAGTCATAGCAAAGAGTCTGAACAACTCTTGGAATAATCTTTTTGATATTTACTAAACTTACTTTAATATGACACAAGGGAAGAAAAATTAAGGTATTTGAAATGGGGAGGAAATATGTGAATTGAAATCACTGTGTGGATCACATTGCTGGAAATGGAATAAGCTGGTCAGTGTATTAACCACTATTTTTTTTTGTTTCTTATCATCTTTTTTGAAAAGAAATACATTTTCTTATAAGTTTTACAACTGAAAATTGCTGCAGAATTAATAAGTTGAAACAAAAAAAGTACTAGTTCCATTGTCTAAACAATTGTTGAAATGCTAATGACTTTTTCCAATGTTACCAAAGGTAAAAAATTGTAAAATGAATAAATCCTATTCTTTTTATTACCTTTCCTATTGCCAATTATCTCATACACATACTTTCTTTTATTTAATCATTTCACCCCAAGCAAGGTAGTAAAGCCACTAAGACACAAAGGGTTACTGAGTGTAAAAGAATAAGAAAAAATAGAAGCATTATTAAAGTGTGAAAACAATAAAGGAGAGTAGTCAAGAAGACAGTAGATAACAATTGACAATGCATTTAAATTTTTGAAGATCAAAGTTGGTTGAAAAACATGGAACTGGAAGACTTTTCTACAAGGGAGATATGTGAGAAGAAACTTAGCATAGAACTTATTGTTATATTTCACCAATTCAACTGTAAATTGATGAGACTTTGTTGCCAATCTCATACTTCACTTGAATTCATTGAGTCTAGGTACCATAGAAGAAAGATCATAAAAAAAATTAGCATAAAAGTATTTATAAAAAAGGCACAAGGAAGCTGCATTATGGTGGTGGGAAAGTGAGTAAAGTAGACATGCCAGGTCAGGACCAATAACATTGCGGATTCTTGTTTGGATTTCATCAAGAATCTATAAATATATAACAGGAGCACTGCAGTATACATGGCAGCAATATTCAAAGCATATATGAATGGTAGATTTATAAATAAGTAAGATAGACTGTGGTGGGAAAAATTGTCTAGCAGAACATAGTAAACCAAATTTCTTAGCAGCAGACCTATCAATTAATCAATTTAATATGATCTTTCCACTTCATGTCAGCAGAGAATGTGAACTTGAGAAGCCGAAATGAGTCACTTTTCTGGAGGTTAGCATCAGCCATGCTGACAGCAGGCAGAATGGTGTCTCTCAAATGATTAAAAGAGAGGAGTTTCATTTTGGAGGCATTAAAATTAACAAGCCATGCTTTGCCCAAGTTAACAACAGATTATAGGTCAATTTTGAGATCCGCTGCCAATTTGACCATATTGAACTGATCAGATGTACTTGCTTGTAAAATAATTACTTTGGAATGAATAGACAACAGGAAGTGAGGAACTGCAACATCTAATATCTCCACAACTGTTGACCTGTGTGGTTACAGTTAATGGTTGTTATCTTCTTCTTTTTTTATGTGCCATATCCCTTTAGGATGTAGGTGATCATAGCCCCCCACATCTTTCTGATGACATAAAGGATCCTGCACAGATTAAGTAAATGGATATGCATATAGATATTTGTCTATACTTCTGAGATGAGGTAGTATTTACATTATTTACACTGCTCTGTGCATTGTGGTGCATTGGATATTGACTGGGAATGAGAAAGCGGGGAGCTGAGTTCGAATTCCAGTTGAATTCATTGCATTCACTTATGCGCAAATACCTTTGGGAAAGGTATTAATCCATCTCTTCCTTCCAGTTATGGGTTAAATAACAGGACAGATTGGGTTCTATAGCCTTGGCTGGCAACCAGTTTACTGCAGAAAGCAATGGCAACCTACTGCGGGATAATCTTCTGCCCAGTCAGTCATGTCTCTTTCGAGACATGATCGACTAATGACACTTAACTGACACTGCTCTGACTGTTGTCATCAGCTTTATTGCCATGTTCATGACATTTTGACCATTGTATGCTCTGACCTTCTTCAGATACTAGGAACTAACCAACACCTATATCCACTTAGCCATGTGTCTTTGAAAGAAATAAGAATAGTTGAAGAGCAAGAGAGAATTGGAAAGAAAGAAATAAGAATAGTTAAAAAAAAAAGAGAGAAATAAAAAGAAAGAAATAAGCAAAGTTGAAGAGGAAGAGAAAATTAGAAAGAAAGAAAGAAGCAAAGTTGAAGAAGAAGAAGAAAGAATTGGAAAAGAAAAGAATAGTTAAAGGGAAAGAGAGAAATAAAAAGAAAGAAATAAGCAAAGTGGAAGAGGAAGAGAGAATTAAAAAAAGAAAGAAAGAAAGAAATAAGAATAGTTAAAGGGAAAGAGAGAAATAAAAAGAAAGAAATAAGCAAAGTGTAAGAGGATAGAGAATTAGAAAAAAAAGAAATAAGCAAAGTTGAAGAGGAAGAGAGAATTGGAAAGAAAGAAATAAGAATAGTTAAAGGGAAAGAGAGAAATAAAAAAGAAAGAATAAGAATAGTTGAAGGAGAAGGGAGAAAGAAATAAGAAGAGTTGAAGAGGAAGAGAGAATAAGAAAGAAGCAAATAAGAAGAGTTGAAAAATGAGAATGAAAAGTGAAATCAAATTAAGAAATGGAAAAAAGTTGAATAATAAAATCTCTAAAGGGCTGTTATTTTGAAAATGCTTATATAGAGAAACTTATATAGAGAAACTTTAACTATACCAAATTCATGTTAAGAATCAATGCCAGAAAAAATAAATAAGTCTCAAAATTTCAAAGTGAAGCCAAATTTTTGGAACAATATCAAAAGACAATTTCTAGAAAGAAAAATATAATAATTTCTAAACTTTTCTATGTATCCATTTCTGGTCATACCTTTGATAGCAGTTTTTGCATCATTCTGATTCTTACTTTGCACAAACCACTTCATTGAAAAACCCTTCCCAACATCCCAATATGAAGCAATTTCCCCACTTGAAGAAAGATTCAAAACTTTCAAGGAAAAACAGTCATGAAAAGAACTATTTTTGTAAAGATTAAAAGACAATGAAGGAAATGGCTGTGTAACAACCTCCACTTTACAATTTGAGAAATTAGCACTGCCTTGAATCTGGCAAAAAGATTGAGAATTGTTTTCTTAGTTTTGTTTGTTTAAAATAATACGGTATAGTAAGAATACTGAGTGTGTGAATATCAAGATGGGAAAAAAAAGTTTCATTCTGAGCCAAATGACTTCTTCAAATTAGTTGTGAATTTATTATTGAAATCAGTTTTAGATATAAAAAGTGGGATGCTGAAAGAAAAAATGCAAAAAACAACAGTTTATAGTGAAAAACATCAAAGATGCAGAAAGGCTCAAATTTTTGTTTTCAATTTTGACATCTCATTCTCTTGACATTAATTTAGTCAATTGCATTTTGTATTTTAGCACTCTTAGGTTATCAAAATTATATATATTATTATCAAAATTATATATATTATTATCAAAATTATATATATTATTATCAAAATTATATATATTATATATTTCTTATCATTAACTTAGCCGATTGCATTCAGCTTTTCAGCTTTCTTAGTTTCATCATTATTGTTCATTGATTATACTACACATTGTATTAATAATAATTTTGTGATGAAGGGAGAGATATATTGTATGATCCGAGACTTAAATTTACAGTAGAGTCTTCAGAAATTAGTGCACTTTCAGTACCTTTTCACTTTAATAAAGTACATCCTCTTTTAATGAAAACTACATTCTTTAACTTGAGATTATAACTGTTGTAATATGTAAATTGTTGTAATCAGGATGTGTGTTGTGGTGCAGTGGATATCGACTTGGAACGACAAATTGGGATGTCGAGTTCAAATCTCTAGTTGAATTCCTTGCATTCACTTATGCACAAATACCCTTGGGAAAGGTATTAATCCATCTCTTCCCTCCAGTTATGGGTTAAATAATAGGACAGATTGGGTTCTATAGCCTTGGCTGGCAACCAGTCTACCGCAGAAAGTAATGGCAACCTACTGCAGGATAATCTTCTACCCAGTCAGTCATGTCACTTTCGAGACATAATCGCCCAAAACGTGTATCACATATAGCACTTGAGTCACTGACTGAATATGTACATTTATAAGATGCTATATGCTGTTTGTATTACTACATTTAAAAAAAAAGGCTGAAGAGGAAACTTTTTTTCCTGGACCAACAATTGTTGTTAATCCACTGCATCATGTAAGGCAATGTTTCTCACTATTATCTATCTTACAGATTTATAAGTCTACTGTTCATCCATGTATACTGCTGCCATATCTGGCTCTGGCTTAGTGCTTTTGCTATATTTGTAAAGATTTTTGATAAAATACAAAGAAAAAACTGCAATGTTATTGGTCCTGACCTGGCATCTCAGGTTTAGTCACTTTCCCACCACCATAACATATCTTCCCCATACCTTTTCTATATTTTTGTGGTAATTGTCCTCACAAACTTTCCTCTATTGTACCTAGACTTTATGAATTTAAGCTCAGTACTAGATTGGCAGGAAGGTCTCATCATTTTACTTTTGAAAATGTTAAATTTAACCATAAGTTCAATGCTCACAGTTTATTCTCTCTTTCCTAGAATGCACTTTCACCTTGTTTTCTAGTCAACTTTGATCTTTAAAAATTTAAATACAATGTCCATCATTATGCTGTGTCTCAATTCTTGTTCATTTATTGTTGTCTTTAACAATATTGATGTGCTTAGTGGTGCAATAGATATCAGTCAGAATTAAAAATCAGAGAGCAGAGTTTGAATTCCAGTTGAATTTCATTGCGTTCATTTATGCACAAATACCCTTAGAAAATGTATTCAACCATCTCTTCTTCCTCCAGCTATGGGTTGAATAACAAAACAAATTGTATTATATAGCCTTGATTGAGAATCAGTCTATTGCAGAAAGAAATAGCAACCTACTTTGAAAAAAAATCTTCTGCCTAATCAGTCATGAGTGAAAAAACATATGACAGCCCAAGCGTGTATCACTTAAGTCACTTAACTGACTGATTTGTCTTGTACAAAAAATATGGCACACGGCCAAAACTTTGGTAATAAGGCAAGCTGTTGACCTCGATGGTTTTATTAACTCAGGCTGACCAGGAAGAGGTTAAGGAAGAAATCTGATGTCATTTGATCAGATTTTGGGAAGAACTTTTCAGTAGCCCCTCTTCTGTGTGGATCAAGTAAATGTAAATATTGTCCAAATATTTGATCTCATGCTTTTAACCATACTTCTGGCCATTATGAAGATTAGTGAAAAACTAGATGCTGTTCAGCACTCTATTTTCAAATGATCATGCCATGGCAATATTGCAAATGGAATTCTTCAGTCTGCTAAATTTATTCAGTTAAAATCTGAGTTCTCAAACTGGAAAAAATCTTATTCATCTTCGCTTTTTAATAGTTAATATTGTATAGACAATATGTATTGATAATAAATATTTTCCATAAACTAGTGGAAATAGCAGTGCATAGCAATATATGTTCACTAACTGGAGCATGGATAGCACGATGGTTAGATAAGTGGCATACAGGATAAGTTACATATCCAGTATAAAGGTTTATGCTTATAAAGAACACAATTCCTTGAAGAGTGAAATCATTTTAATACAATTTAGTGGTGTTTTTCGAAGGTTTTGATTTTCTTGCAAGCCTTTATAAAATGTTGAAAATATTACTGAATTTGTATTTATCAATTTTTTAATTCAAGTATTTATTTTGATAAAAATATTTATCAAATATTTTATTTATTATTTAGCATTTGTTATTCATTAATAGGATTTTACTAACTGAATGTTGATTTTATTTTATTTCTTATTTATTTCACATTTTATTTATTTTTGCAATGATTAGTAAATTTAATCCTATTTACAACTATTAAGATATAAGTATATATCAAGATTAACTTAGTTTGACACAAGGCTACAAATATTGAGTACCCACTAAGGATTGAACTCACTATACAGTAATAATTATTTGTAAGACCAGTTGATTAACCCCACATCATGTGCCCACATTTACAAGTTCATATATTAACCTTAGCACAAGGTCACAAGTACAGTGCACATAGTGAGAATCAAACTGCTGGATAATAATATATTAGATTAGCTTGCTAACTGTTTTTTTTTTTTATCGTATCACCCCGAGCAAGGTGGTAACGCCACTGATGTGCAGGGGGCTACGTAATAGTGAAAAGATTGGAAAAGAGAAAGCCGGAAACCACATCCTAAACAGGGAACAAGGGATGAGCCTCTTAACCTGTTCAATAGACATGGGTGGAGTGTGAACCGGGCGATATTTTACAGTCAATTTGTTTATTTAGTTAAAGTTTTTGGCACATGGCTAAAAATATGGCACACTCAGTGAGGATTTATTATACTGCAGAATAAATATCATATATATATTTCTATAAACTAGCAGTATAGCCCAGTGTTGATCAGGTGTAATGAAAGCATTAAAACTAATCCATGGTCCTGGAGTTCAGACTCAGCCTAAAGAATATTTGGGTGAAGTTTGGTGAGAATCAGATAAAAATTGTGGATTTGTATAAAGGACATACAGACAGATAAACAGACACACACACTCAAACATCCTGCCTTTTATATATATATATATATTATCGATTTTCTGCACTATTGTAAGAACTGCAACCTTGAAACTTCTGAATATCATTTCTTATGTCTTTGTCTATGAATGTATCAAATTTGATTAAAATCGGACCACTCCTTCTATAACCCAATTTTTTCAATTATTGATTTTCGATATTTATCGGAGGTACCTTGACACAAAACCTAGCTAAGAACACTTGCAGACGCTTATAGTACAACTGTGTAAATTTTCAAAAAAATCGGTTCAGCCGTTTCGGAGTCTATAGGTAACAGACACACACAGACAAAGTTCTATTTATAAATAAGTTTAGATTTAGATTAGATATATTTGTTTGAACATTATTTTTAATAGATACTCATATATGAGTACATACTCTGTTTTTAATTAAACAGTATATTTATATATATATATATCTCATTCTGGATGTTTTTGAAAAATTTTGTGAGGAAAATGTGTGTCATTCAGCAGGATTGAAACTTGCGACCCCTAACAACACAGGGGAATCTGTTCAAGCACTCAAGAACATAATATATATATATAAATAAAATAAATAAAAAATAATTGTTTATATCACTGAGAAACAGTATTTACATTATTTACACTGTTGTCTTCATCCTTGTTGTCATAATGATGACTTTTCTACTGTTGTATATTCTGACCTTCTTCAGGCGACTGGAATAAAGAACTGAACCTTTTATTTTGATAATAATAAAAAAAATTTATAAAACTACAGATTAATGATAATATATTAGACAAACTTGTTGTTACCTCACAGGCATTCTGTTTACTATATTTAACTTTATTTTGCACAAGGGTAAAAACATGGGCCATTCAAGATTTAACCAACACCACATTAGTCATAGTCTACTAATCTAGTATACCTTGTGAACAGGATTATATCCTTAATATTAAATTAAAGATGCTTATTACCAAAAGATTGCCGAGGAGAAAATGCAGCGGCTTATTTCAAAGCAGATAAGAAAAATGCCTTTTTTTTTACTAAAATGCTGACATTTTGTATAATAACATAAAAAGTACCTGATCTTTTCAATCAAAAGAATCTTTGGTGCTTTTAGTTTCTCATTCTATGGGTATGGGTGGGGAGTAGCAAGATGCAAGTCTTTGATCAGTATCAAATATCCAAAATCAGAACAATGAATAGTTAAAAAAAAAAAAAGAAGAATATTCAATATTTCTTCATTTTGTTTTGCTTTGAGTAATTTTTATTTTTATTTTTATCTCTCTTAAATGTTACAAGAAATTGTCTTGTTGCTTGAAGCAAGAAAAAATTATACTTTCAGAAGAAGGAATATCCTGAAAGATCATATTCCAATGATTCCGTACATAAATTGAAAACTTCCAATAACAGAAACAACTAAAATGGACAGTACATGTAACGTGAAGAGAAAATAATGACAATGATGATGTTGACTTTACCTAGTATAGAAAACAAAAGGCTAGGAAGGGAACTCTCATCAATACTAAAATTAGCAATGCAGCCAAACCCCTTTAATCTGGCACTCCTTAGTCTGACAACTATCATGGACTGATGCTTTTTTTGCATCAACTGCCATAACTTCTTTGATTAACTATGAGAGCAATGCCACAACTCGCCATAGCAGATAACAACAGCAGAGTGTTTTGGCAAAATGTTCTTGCTCATTTCTCATAATAGTTATATATTTACCCATTCAAGACAGTAAGCATAAAGTATTTTTTAGTTTTACACTTTTTAGCCTTTGGTTTGCATGAAACAATAAAAACTTTGAAAACTTTAATGATTGTTCTATTTTTTGCTTCAAGCTTTGTTCTAAATTTGATAACCCAGCAATATACATGTGAAATTTTTTTATTTTTTTAAAATCATTGACTCAGCAGTTTATCAAATAACACACCCGCAAAATATAATTTTTTTCATATCTCTTGGCTTTGAGTTTTGCGACCCCTTACCTTCCTCTGCCCATAAATATTTTATTACCGACATTCATATTAGAACAAACAACTTTTTTTTTAGTTGGGTCTTTTCGATTTATAAAAATTAATAATACGAACTAACACAATTTCTTCCATCTTATTTGCAAAAATTAATAATACCACTAATTTAATTACTTCTGTTTGGCCAGGCTAAAATAGTGTTACAACTATACTTGTTTGTTTCTTAAAATAAATTTAGTTCTTTCTTCTATTTTGGGCTCTGTCTTTAGAAGATGATTGATCATGGCCCTACACAACTTCCTATGAGTTGTAGCTCTAAGTGATCTTTGCCTTCTTATTATCCTTCTCAGTCTCCATTCTGTCTCAATTTACTCTTAGGTGTCTGATAGTTAGAGAAGATCCTTATAAGAGAGGGTTAAATATCATTTTAAAGGTAAAAAATATGAAACTCAAGTAAGAAATATTTTTCAGAATTGTAATATTGCATGTTTCTTGGATGTAAATGATTAGTTTCCATATTGCCATTAGCAAAGTGGTAGTTTTAAGTAGATACCTATTCTCAGTTTTTGTCCAACTCTAAGATTCTACAAAACCAAAATATTAACCTGAAAACTTGTATCATGTTCTTTTCATGTCCTTGTTAGAGAAGAAGTGTTATCTACCCTCCAACTTCTCTCTCACAGGTGGAGGAACCTCAGCATGGTGTAATAGCAAGCTTGTTATTATAACTGATTAGTGAGTTTGATCCACACTGGGTACCCCATACTTTTGGTCTTGTGTATTATAGCAAGTCTCTGACTGCTTTATCACTACTTACATGGAAAGTGCTCAAACTACATTCTTTGGTTCAACCAGATCTAACATTCATGATTAGAGCCCGCCATGTCACTTACATAGTAGGAAATCATCCACACTCCCTCTGTATTCCATGAATGAGAATTATGTTACACTCAAACAGCTTTTTCCTGTAAACCACTGCTCTGTGAAACAGACTCCCAATAGAATGTTTATCCAATCACTATGATTTTAACCTGTTTAAGTCTAGATTTAGTTATTATGTTTCCCTCCTATCCATATAAACTATCCCTTAATGTAACCCTCTGCCTTGAGTGGCATCCCAGGCCTTGTACAGAGGGAATCTTACTTACAGATTTAGACTTTCTTATGGAGAGTATTATGATGTTCAAATTGTTAAAAGATGTCTTAATTATACAACTATTTTCTCAAATCAAGAATTAAAAATAGTGTCAAATGAATGGATCCTTCAGGTTTTTACCCTTCGGTATGCGCAGTGTTAAATATTCCTTACACAGACAACTTGGGTGGAATTAAAGACAATTTTATTAGTCCACATGCGTATCGCTTGCGCTCATTATTCAAAAGTCCTCTCAACACTGTTTCGGTGATAAACTGTTTCTTTCAGTGAAGAGTGTCTAAGGGAGATAACTTGGTAGAGTTAACACACAGCATACCAGGAGTCCTATACTGTGAAGCACTTTCTACTGGATTGTGGCGATCTTTCCCATATCCGCCAGACTTACTACAATGCCAATAGTCTTTAAGAACTATTTGCAAAAGCAAACCCTAATACTATTATAGCCTTTCTGAAAAAAAGTAAATCTATACAAGAAAATATAACACTAACCAAACCCAAAGATGTATATGATGCAAAGAGCAAGACTTAATGCAATGAATGTTTTAAAGTAACTTGACCCAAACCAATGGATAATTTAAGAAAAACTGATTTGATCCAACGAATGTTTCAAAGGAAAACATTTTGGGATAACAGACCAAAAAAGATATCATGCAACAAATAATTTGGCATTAAATGACCCACAGAGGTCGATATGCTATAAAACCCAACCAACCAACCAACCAACCAACCTTCAGGTTTTAAAGAAGATAATCCTTCATCAGACTCTATAGAATGGGTCACAAATAGCAAAATCCATATCACTTGACCATAATAGTAATATAATAGTAGCAACAACAGAAAAGGGGTAGTATATGCAACTAGAAGTGAAAATGATGCCAAAAACAAAAGGTTTTGAAGAAAACTCTCTTTAGTACTAGAAAGAGCCATAACATCTACCGGGCTTGAAAAGTTTAATTTTCTGAAATACTGTTTTAAGAAAAATAAATTTCAACTTGAAGAAAAAAATGTTTGAAGTTTCAAGTTTTGTTTTTCTTTCTTTCCACTCATAATAATTTTAATAGCTGTTTCTTTATAAGAAAATATTTAGCATTCATTATTTGAGAAGACAACGCTACTTTCAGTTTAAATTTATAAAATCTTTATATTAAAATGAGTTTTCAGGAAAAGAAAGATTCTCAAGTCAACTGTTACCACTCTTTCCAATATTGATACATGCTTCCTTCTTAAGCTTTTACATGGAGTAATATTCTGCTGATTTTTAAAAACAACAAAGTTTAATAAAAAAAAAAATGATCACTTCTGCTTAAATAAAATGATATTGTGAATCATTAAGAAATGTAATTTTCAAAGGTTTTAGTAAAGAAACTCAAGAAAGATATTTGACAGAAAGTTAGGATCCTACAAAGTCCACAGAAGTTGACATGACTGATCTTTGACTCTATGACTTCCCTTAAGAATCATGTTCTTTTATTAAGATGGTCTTAGCCTTTAATTAATGGCTAATTAGAAAATATCAAAGTGCTATTAGCTTGAAATCAATTTTTGATTAATTTTTTCGACAAAGTTCCTTATCAGAAATTGTAAGAAATCAAATGAATTTGAGTAAATAATCATTTGAATTTATTGTGGGAGTGAAAATTTAAAGGATAATTTTGTAAAAATATTCGACTCATCTTCAAAGAAAAAAGAAAGGAAAAGAAGAAAGCAGATAATGTGTAAATCGAAAATGTTTGTATTCCAGAAATTCTTGAGGTGTTTTTCATACAACAGGGAATAGGCAAGATTTCCTAAGGACTTTCACTTGGACTGTGAGATCCAGCTACAACTCACACTCATTCAGACTGGTATTTGACACTGACTACTTGATACATTGTCCTTTTATTTATACCTCATGCACACAAATAGTTAACATGCTTGACTCTATTCTAAAGTGTGTTACTTGATGAATATAACATTTATTTTTAAACATTTCATACCAAGCAAGGCAATAAAGCCACTAAGACACAAGGACTTACTAAGTGTTATAGAATATGAGAAAAAACCCTATTAAAAAGAGATAATAATAAAGAACAATAATTAAGAAGACAATAGATTAGGATTGACACTGCATTTAAATTTTTGTTGACTGGAAAGTAAGATGCCACGAGAGAGTTCTGCAAACAAGATATATAAGAGAAGAAACTGTCAGCATAGAACTTACAGTTATATCTAGCCATTTTAACTGTAAAATGAAAAGACCTAGCTGGTAATCTAGTACTGCACCTAAATCTATAAAGTCTAGATAACATAGAGGAAAATTCATTTAAACAATTACCATGAAAATATATATAGAAAAAGCACAGAGATGCTACATTACAGTAGTAGGAAATTGACTGAAGCCAAAATGCCAGGTTAGGATCAATGACATTGCAGATTCTTCCTTTTCTCCTGGAGGTTAGCATCATGCTGATGGAAAGCAGAAACAGCTTTCTCAGGCAAATGAGTGCAGTTTAATTTTTGATATATCCTGGGAAGGAATATCAGGGAACAGAATAGTGTAAGAATAATACTTAACACTGAAGATAGATTAGAAGAGATTTATTATACAACAGTACAATAAACCAATAGATGTACAAGAACAATCAATGAATAGTAACAAGAATAACAATCAAGTAGAAAATGTCTCCGCCTATGACATATGTGTCCATCTAGTGACGTATGCTGACGTATGCCTCCAGTCACAGTCTTTTATAGACTAGACCATATCCATTACGGGGTAGGATAGGATGTCCCTCTACAACAATTTTAAAGGTATTAAAATTAACAAGTCTTTCCTTGCTCTAGTTAACAACAGTTTTTAGTGTGCTTTTTTATATCAGATGCCAATTTGCCTTTATTGAAATGATCAAACTTGCTAGAAAGACAGGAGTAAATAGTTGTAATCAGCATAGATACTGAGTTGAGAAATGATGACATCATGATGGTTGCTGATGGAAATAAAGAGCAATATAGGTCCAAGGGTGGAGCCTGAGGAAACAGCTACATTTATTCACAAAAAAAAAAAAAAAATCTAGAAGAGTGGCCATTCAAACAACTTTCATTTCATAATTTGATGAAAAAGACTGAATCAGTTAAAAAATTAATCCAGAAATACCATCACTTTTCAATTTGGGAAGCCCAGATTGCCAAACCTTGTCAAATACCTTCATGATATCCAAAGAAACACCAATTCTTAGCTAAAGCTTGATAGATTCTTTCAGCAACAGTTGTTAATACATCAACTGGTGACGGAGAGAAGCAAAAGCCATATTGCTTTCCAGAAAGAATACTCTACGAGTCCGTATATGTCAGTTGGCGTCTCGAGGTCGGTAAGTTGACGCAAAACGGTGGTACGCTACATACTTTCACTACTGTGTGCATCGTTTCTCTCTTCTTTCTCTATTCTTTTTTTTTGTTTTTGTATTTTTTTCATCTTTTTCTTTTTTTTCATCTTTTTCTTTTTTTTCATCTTTTTCTTTTTTTTTTCATCTTTTTCTTTTTTTTTCATCTTTTTCTTGGCTCACCTGACCTTGCAGTTGCTGTTAACTTTGCTGACCGTTCATCATTCATCTTGTTCCTGCCAATGCCGCAGTGCACTGCCGTCTTTGCTACTTTGTCCGTCCGTCGTGTTTTGTGCGTGCAGAAAAGGTGTCATCGTTTGTTCATACATACGCTTGTTCATTCGCTCGATCTCTCACCCTTGTCTGTTCCACTCTGCTTGTCGATGCCGTCATGGTCGTTGTCTTTGTGGTCATTTCAAGTGAGTCGGCTTCCTTCGGAGGAGAATGACCGTCTGCACACACAATTTTCTCTGGGGTCACTTGCAAGGCTTCAGGGAATTGTTGTCGGAGACTTTCCTCCCAGAAAAAAACCTGTTTGGCTCCTTTCCTCGCTGCCTCTGTCTGGATGTGCATTGTGGTGCAGTGGATATCAACTTGGAACGACAAATCAGAGAGCCGAGTTCAAATTCCAGTTGAATTCTTTGCATTCACTTACATGCAAATACCTTTGGGAAAGGTATTAATCCATATCTTCTCCCTCCAGCTATGAATTAAATAGCAGGACAAATTGAGTTCTGTAGCCTTTGTTGGCAACCAGTCTACCACAGAAAGCAATGGCAACCTACTGCGAGATAATCTTCTGCCCAGTCAGTCATGTCTCTTTCAAGACATGATTGCCCAAAGCGTGTATCACATATGGCACTTAACTGACTGACTCTGCGAGATGAAATGCTTAACTAATTCAGAGTTGAATAGACCTTCTTGTACATGGCCAAAAAGAACTTGAACTATTAATAAATAGGCTGGTATTTAGAAGAATCAGTTTGCCTGAATTTTCAAAGACTGGAACTATGGAAGAGGATTTCCAACAAGCAGGAAGCAGCAACATATTTATTATAGTGTTTAGAAAAAAACAAGAGCCAGTTCAGAAGCAGATTTCTTAAGGACTTTAGAAGAGATACCCTCAAGTTCGATGCATTGTGGGGATGTAGTTCAAAAATCCAAAGAAGGATTTGCAATGTAATCGATCCTGACTTGGCATCTTGACTTCTGTCACTTTGTCACTGATGTAATGTGGCTTCCCTCTGTCTTTTCTACAAAAATTTAATGGCAACTGCTCTAATGAGCTTTTTTTTTGTTTGGTGCTCCAATCCCATGTATTTACACATGCTACTAGATTGGCATCTAGATTTCATCTTTTTACCATTGAAATCCTTAAATATATTCCTCTTCTACTCTAATAGTTTCTTTTCTCACACTTCCCGCCTGTGGAAATCCCTTCTGTTTGTAGCTATCAGGGAAACACGTAATTTCCAAAAGTTTACATACAATGTCAATTGCCATCCTTT
The DNA here is from genome assembly GCA_037127315.1 of Ascarosepion bandense. NCBI lineage: Eukaryota > Metazoa > Mollusca > Cephalopoda > Sepiida > Sepiidae > Ascarosepion > Ascarosepion bandense. Next base: position 5,031,452 of record JBBBDQ010001080.1, on the reverse strand, counting down.
TCCTTGAATACCGTCCATCTTTAATAATTTCTTTGACACTTCCTGTGTTTTTCTCTCACTCTAACCACCTTCGCACTAATGGCAGTACAACCTTGCTTGGGGTGAAATGATTAAAAAAAAAAACAGATAATAGCAGAAACCATAAATGGTGTTATATGCATATCCTTCAATAGTGATTTGGTTCTAAGTGAAAAGTCTGGCAAAGATACTATAGATGAATCAATAACTTTTTAACAACTTAATAACTTTTATGTGCCATATCCTTTCAGGACATAGGTGATCCTGGCTTTTCACATCTCCCTCTCGTAGCTTTTAATGCCCATTCTCTTTTTATCCTCCCCAAACCCTCCTCTGCCATCCATTTGCACAAGCTCATCAAGTATGTCACATGTTACTTTTGCCTGTTTCTCTTTCCCTCTATCTGTCCTGTGAGTATCAGATTCTCCAAGACCTCCTTCCTCATTACATGCCTCAGAAACTTCAACTGTCATTTCTCTATGTCAAATATCAGTTTCCTTTTAATTTTCCATCTTCTCCAAAACCTCATCGTTGCTCATGTTCAGTCCATGATATCCTCAGGATCCTTCTTTAGGACCATATTTTGGATACTTTAAGTCTTTTCTTTATTGATTAGATTGTCTAGCATTTTCTGCTATACTGAAGGACAGACATCATATAACAATCTAGTACTCACTTTTTTTTTCCAGTGAAAATTTCCTGTCTCTCAGTACTCTACGCAGCTTCTGGAATGCATCCTTGGCCATGCCAATATGACTTCGGATCTCAGTGTTGCACCTTTCATCATCTGTCAAAACAGTTCCCAGGTATTTACATTTCTGTATTGGTTTGATTTTCGTACCTCCAGCTTGTAGGTGACATGTTGGGCTCCTCTTTTCACTGATAACCATGCATTCAGTTTTCTTGTAGTTTATATATAGTCCTTTATTTCCACTTTCTTTAGCTGCCTTCTACCTACGCACACTTAAAAGCTGAAACTTGACTGATAATTTGGTATATGTTTAAATACTTTATAATTTTTATCTTTTTCTGTAAATTATAATTGAATTTTAAATAGATATCCACTCATTAAGGAATATTGTATTTTAATAATATTCATTTAAAAAGACTTTTTTTTATTTTGGTTGGTTGGTTGGTTTAACCAGCATATCAACCTTCATTAGGTCATTTAATGCTGAAAATCATTTTTGATTTGTTTTATTGTTTTTGTTTGCAAGATTCATTGGAATTTATTTTTAAGGGCAGGGTCCCCAAGTCCTACCCTTGTTATTTAACTCATAACTGGAGAGAAGGAACAGATTAATACCTTTCCCAAGGGTACCAGTGCTTAAGTGAATGCAGGGTATTCAACTGGAATTTGAACTCGCCTCACCGTTTTCTCTTTCTGAGTCGATATCCATTGCACCACAATGCACATCTGTCCATAAATGCTTACAGCACCTGGTATTCTCAAGCGATCACCTATCTAAGTACTGACCAGGCTCAATGTCGCTTACCAAGTGGTCGAGCGAGAACCGGTGTGTTCAAGGTGATAGGCTGTAAGCCTTTTTATTTTGTCTGAAACTGATTAATTAATAGAATATGATCCAAGAATGTATCTTTTATTTAAATTTAATGTGTTCATTGTATAAAATTAATTTATACTATTTTTTAAATTTTTTTCTTTGCAAACACTACAATGTAAAGAAATAAAATGTGCTTTCTGGACATTCTTAATTGAAAACTAATAATTTAGTCAGGTGATTGGTGCCTCAGTATTGGGTAATAAGTTAATGGTTGATTGAGTTTGGTCATCACTGGGTGCTCCATAAATGTGGTATTGTGCCAAATTATTCTAGGCTTAGTAAATAATATCTGAAGTAAGGATGTGCATTAAACAGCACTTTCCTCTTGCACTAACAGGAAGTAATGTCAGAAGCAAACCCTGATATACTGGTTTGGTCCCAAAAATTGTTCATTTATTAAGTTCAAAATTTACTTAATAAATGGAACAATTTTTTCTCCAACCTGATAACTTTCTAGATGACTTACCACAAAAAATGACTTTCAGTTATATGCTGTCCAGAGTTGGTTACCACATTCTAAAAAATTTTAAGACAATAGTGCAAGTAACTTTTAAGACTAGCCTTCAAAACACAAAAAGAAAATAACATTTATATCCAAGAAGTCTTTTTTCTTTTTTTTTATCATCGTTTCACCCTGAGCAAAGTAGGACTGTCACTGGTGTGCAGAGGGTTACAAGGAGAGAAAATTAAAAAGTAACAAAGTACAGGGACATCAAAGAAAGGATAAAAGAAAGAAGGAAATCAAGAAGATAGCAACTGACATTGCATTTAAACTTTTGGAGATTGTAGCTATCAGGAAAACAAGCAAACGAAAAGCTGTTCGCAAACAAGAAAGGAGAAAAAGGAAACTACTAGAGTAGAAGAGGAAGTTATACTTAACTTTCAATGATAAAATGGTAGGACCTTGTGCCAATCTAGCAGCATGTGTAAATAGATGAAAACCAGGAAAAGAAGAAGCTTGTCAGAGCAGTAACCATAGAAATACTTGTAGAAAAGATCGAGGGAAGCCATATTACATTAGTGAGAAAGTGACTGAAGGTGGGCTGCCATGTCATAATCAATTATACTGCAGATCCTTCTTTGGATTTTGTCAAGAATACCAAGGGAAACAGCAGAAGCACTTGACAAAATATGGCAACAGTATTCAGTGCACAGACAAATGGTAGATTCATTAATGTGCAACATGGATTCTGACAAGAAAAACGTTGTGGCCCGACACAGTGACCCAACCTTCATAGCAGTACATGCAGTTATAGATTTGATGTAGTTGTTCCATTTGAGGTCGGCTGAGAGAGTGAGGCCAAGGAAATGCAGTGTGTTGCTTTCTAGGAGACTAGCATCTTCCATTCTGATAGTAGCTAGGAAAGTTTCTCTATGGTGGTGAAACAAGAGCAGCTTCATTTTGAAGGCATTAAAATTTGGCTTAGTAAATAATATCACTTGCACACAAATACCCTTGGGAAAGGTATTAATCCATCTCTTTCCTCCAGTTATGGGTTAAATAATAGGACAGGATTGGGTTCTATAACCTTAGTCAGCAACCAGTCTACCACAGAAAGCAATGGCAAACTGCTGCAGGATGATCTTCTGTCCAGTTAGTCATGTCTCTTTTGTGACATGACCGTCCAAAGCATGTCTCACATATGGCACATAACTGACTGAAATAATATCTGAAGCACGGATCTGTCTTAAACGATATCTGCCTTAAACATACTTAATAACAGGACAACAACCCAATAATTTTCTTGATGACTTAATATAAAAATGACTGTCTAGAGTGGGTATATGGATTACCACATTGTAAAAATCTAAGGACAATAGCATAAATAATTTTTGAGACTAGCCTTAGAAACACAATAAAATAAAATGATATTTATATCCAAGAAATTTAAGTAAATCTGACAGTTTTTAGTGTCTAATCAATGTAATCTAAAGGCACTAATTAATTTTAACTGAAACATTTTACTAATATTAACAAGATTTTCTTTTATAAACAAGATCAAGTAAGTTCAAAATTTAGGAAATAAAGTTTATAAGAATTTTTAAGCTTCTTTCTTAATTAGAAACAACTTTGAATGAATAGCATTTTGAATTCTAAATCTTTGTATTTTACAACACATAAAAGAGAAGTTTCAAAAAAGATCAAATTTAAAAAGACATCTGGGCAATTTTCAAGTTTTATAAAGATATTTTTTATATAAATATCTGTTTACATAATCAGTGTAGTGCCATACATAATACATGCTTGGGCGATCATGTCTCAAAAGAGACATGACTGACTGGGCAGATTTTCTCAGAGTAGGTTACCATCTTTCTGCAGTAGACTGGTTGCCACCCAAGGAATTAGAACCCTATCTGTCTTGCTATTCAACCCATAGCTGGAGAAAGAAGAGATGGATTAATACCTTTCCCAAAAGTATTTGCACATAATGGATGTAACAAACTCCCTGCAATTCAAACTTAGCTCTCCGATTTCTCGTTCCGAGTCGATATTCACTGTACCACAACGCACATCTCTGTTTATATAGGTACATAAAAAAAATTCTATAAGCATTAACTTGTTTTCCCCACTTTCTGGATTATTTTTTCTATGCAATTTTTTCTCAGGATATTTGTAATCAAGCCTCTCCACAACCTCCTATCTTTAGTTTCTCTCTCAGTATCTTTTGATTCTTTACTATCCATCTTTCTCCTTGTTCTGCTATCTGTTCACACAAATCCATTAAGTAGATGAATATGGCTCTTCACAACTTCCTTTCTTTTTTACTCTAAGTTTTGACTCTTTACCATTCCTCCTTGTTCTTGTTAAACTCTCCATTCATTAACTTATTAAGTGGGTTACTTGTTATTCTAATTAAGTGGGTTAGTTGGTATTCTACACTCATGTCTATTTTTGTAAGTGCAACTCTCGTTTTAGTTTTTAAAGCTTCCTGTCTACATATTTTAGTCATTTTTCAGAAGAACCCCGTCTCTGTGGCTTCAAGTCTCTTCTTTATCTGTTCAGAGATTATCCAGCATTTGCTGCCATATAGCATATTAGATATCACATTGTAGCATTCTTTACTTTGTTTCTAAGATAATTTTCTTATCTCTTAATACTTTGCTTATTTTCTAGAAGGCATCTTTTGCTATTGAATTTCTGTGCCACATTTTTCATTGTCTGGCATTGCACTACCCAGGGAGTTGAATTTCTGTATTGGCTTGATTTTGATGTCAACAATATCCAAGTCACACCTTAGTATGTCTCTTTTTGCATTCTATCTTCTTACAATTAATAGTCCTTTCTTCTTGTTTTCCTTCTGAATCTGCCATCAACAAACTGTCATCTATGTTCCTTTTATTGTTACTAGACTGAGAATGGATACTGTATCATCACTAAGCATAAAGCTTAGTTTTGCTTGGTTTCATGCCAAATTCAAAGAAATAAAGAATTTGTTATACTAATAATTTCAGTGGGGAGAGCTAACTTGTCATGAAAGCCTAATGACTCATACATTCAAGATTTTATACTCAATACTAAAAACTTATCAGTCAGAAATAAGCCATTATTGCACTCAAAATATGCAGGTCCTCGTCTATTTAACATCCTTTTAATACTTTTTATTATCTAAATATTTATACCATTTGCTGCTAATAACGATCCAGTTTCAATCAGTAAGTTATTTAAAAAGCCCACCTCCTCTCCCAAAAATATGCTTTCATTTATGTGCAAAATAGCTTTTTTTTTCTTGCTGAAATGCCTGGATTAATTTTAACCAAATTTAGTAAATGATTTTGTGTTGCCTTAAAATACCTAAATATTTATTTTTAGAAATACTGAATTTACTCTTAAAAAAATGAAATCTTTTGGAAAACAAAACTGAATTATACAGAATTTCTAACTTCTGTATAATTATGACAAAAATACTATAACATCATTTTTTTAAAAATAATTTATCCTCTTACAGATATGTGAGTAGTGTATGGGCAAATAACACAGAAAATAAAATTGGCAAGCCAAGCTTCAAATTCTAGCCTGACTTGTTGTATTACTTTCATACTAATACCTTTGAAAAAAGCATGGATTTATCCCTTCTGTGGGTTAAACAACAGGTTAAACTAGGATCCCTGAAGTGATTCTCTGTCTAAGAGAAGGAAAACTCTGAATTCAAGAAACCACTCTTCTATCTTTTTCAGGAGGTGAATTGAGACAATTCATAACTTACAAATAGCAGACGGTAAGGAGTGACGTATGCAAGTGGTATAATCTGAGCATAAACCAGCAATTGTCCACAACAGGGATAAGATCAGCAATAAGGACAAGGAATGTGAGGATACTATACTAACGTTAAGAAATGCAATAGCTGAATATAAACATTCTTGGGGTATAACAAATGCAGTGAAATGACAATGAAGACTTTGTAAGTTAAGCTCATTGAACCATATGTACAGGAGGAGTGAAAATTAAAAAAGGAGTTGGAATGATATCAGATAATAAACAAAACATCTGTCTGAATTTCTGGGATAAGGAGTTATCATTATTTACTATTTATATTGTACTCATCCTTGTTGTTATCACAACATTTTAACCATTGTAATCTCTGGCCTTTATCCATCATACAAGGAATTCTAAATTGAATCCTTTAATTACAATATATATAGTTTGTGGAAAAATAGTGGATTAAAGCATTGGTTCTTGAATTTAGTGACATAGTAATTGTGAGTTCAATCCCTGGACCTGGCAGTATGTACTTGAACTCGGGGCAAACAGGGCAAATCATGCTAAAAATATGAACAAGATGAGATATTCCTAGACATGGGCAGTGAAGTGAGAACAGTCTACCCCTGTAGATTAGATAAAGAGTTTAGTTTGAAGATCTCTATTAACTATTCAGATTTATATACACTTTATGAATTCCTGGAAAGCACAACAGCCATAATGTTGTGATAACAATGAAAAGGATACAGTCAATAGCCTACATGGAAATAGTGTAAATCAAAGGAAGTGTGTTTGTGGCTGCTGTCAACTATCAGACAGAATTCTAGTGAAATATCTAATATTAATGGTAATATTATCCGTTTCCTTATAAAGAAAAATTTGACATTCATTGACCGAGCAGCCAGTACTGTTTTGAGTTAAAATTTATAAAATTTTTCTCTTAAAACAATTTTTCAAATCCAGTAGCTGTTCATTTCATGTATTGTTAAGGATTTCCTTCTGAACTTTTTATTTCTAGAAACTAGGAAGAGAGTACTGGATTGCTACGTGCTGTCCATCCTTCAATATGGCAGTGAATACTGGACAATACCATCAAAGATGAAGGAAAAACTTGAAGCAACTGAAATGTGGTTCTGCGGAAGGATGCTGCGAATATCATGGATCGAGCATGTGAGCAATGATGAGGTCTTGGAAATGATGGAAACAAAAAGGTAATTAGTACTGAGCATCAGGAAGAGACAGCTGAAGTTCCTGAGACACACAATGAGGAAGGAGGGCTTGGAGAATCTGATACTAACAGGCCAGATAGAGGGAAAAAGAGACAGGGGAAAGCAGTGGATAACCTATTTGAAGAACCTAATCAGGTGGATGACGGAACGAGGATTGCATGGTGTAACAGGAGAAGGCGTGCTCAGAGCCACCAGGGATAGGGAAAAGTGGAAGGCCATGATTGCCTACGTCCTGAAGGGACAAGTCATATAGAAGAAGAAGAAATGTCAATATTTTGATTATGTCATTATTTTCTCTTTGAGTTACATGTGCTATTTGTTTTAGTTGGTAATTGGTAGTCCTCAAGTGATGTGGTTTTTTATTATTTGATACAATTCTTTGTGATTCTGCAGAATCAGTCCACTATGTTCAAAGTGGGATGATCTTTGCCAAGACCTTCAGGCTTTACTCGATCAAAGCCGTTTTGCACCATTGATCTTAGAAAGCAATTGTATACAATCAACACATTAGATATTTCCCCCCACTGATCTTGGTTGGTTAATACTGATCTGTCAACCCTTACTGAGTTATTTAATGTCAAATTTTGTGTGGGACACTTTGTGAGGATGAAACTCACAACTCAGTAGAAATGATCATTCAAAGAAGCCTCACTAATCATTATTTCACCACAAGGTGTTATTAAGTTAGGTTGGTTGATGTTATGACATGTTAATCTTTGTTTTGCTATTGAATATTGAATATCATATGGCGCACCAGGGATAACCAAACTCACTACTCAATAGTAATGGTCAACCTGACTCACCTTGATAATGATTACCTAATGCCATTATATCTGAGGATCAAAAATACCATATTTAGAGAATTACATAAATTTAAAAAAAAACATTCAGTTCTCAAGACATTAAAAAAAATGAAAATGCTTTTGATAAACTAAAATAAAATTTTATTTTAGCTTAGCTTTTTTGTCGGATAAACTTAACCTGTCTGTTCAGGGAGGTTTAATTAAGCTTTCTCTGCACCGATATAAACTCTTTATAAATACAAACTCAGCCAATATATACTAAGCCAGAAAAACATCTTTAAACAGCCAAACAAATTATCTTTGTGATGGCATTAAAATCTTTGTTGTCACCCAGCCAAGCAAGTCTACACCTTGATCACCACCCCCAGCAAACATGGGCAAAAATATTTCAGGAAAATATTAATTGCTGATTCAGTGATTAATTTTTTTTCTTTTCCTTAGACTGGTTGTCACCCAAGGCTATAGAGCCCAGTCCGTCCTCCTATTTGCTCATAGCTGGTGGGAGAAGAGTTGGATACATAACTTTTCCAAGGCTATCTAAACTTATTTATAAATGGAACTTTGTCTGTGTGTATGTCTGTCCATTACCTATAGACTCCAAAATGGCTGAATCAATTTTCTTGAAAATTTACACAGTTATACTATAAGCATCTACGAGTGTTCTTAGCTAGGTTTTGTGTTGAGGTACCCCCGATAAATATCGAAAATCAATAATAAAAAAAATCGGGTTATAGAAGAAGTGGTCCGATTTTAATCAAATTTGATACACTCATAGACAAAGACATAAGAAATGATATTCAGAAGTTTCAAGGTTGAGGTTCTTACAATAGTGCAGAAAATCGATAAAATATATATATAAGGCAAGATGTTTGTGTGTGTCTGTTTATCTGTCTGTATGTCCTTTATACAAATCCACAATTTTTATCCGATTCTCACCAAACTTCACACAAATATTCTTTAGGCTGAGTCTGAGTTCCAGGACCATGGATTAGTTTTAAAGCTTTCATTACACCCGAGCAATGCTGGGTTATACTGCTAATCTGTTTTAAATGAAAATATTTTCTCTGTCTGTCTATATTTCTGAGATGAGTTACTGTAACTATTTACTCTAGTCAGCCTATTTAACCCAACGTGATGTATCTTGTGGATTTTAAGCATTATATTTTATTCCAGTCATTCAGTTGTTGTCATATTTACAGTGTTTTGGCTGCTACACTCTGCAGCCTTCTTCAAATGATTGGAATTTTGAACTGAACACTTTATTTTGTTCATTAGGCTAGATTGTTCTAGTTCTACATGCCATACCTCTTCTGGGTGCTTCACTTTCAGTTATTTCCCTTCAGTAACTCAAATTTTTGTTCACCTCTGGCCAGATATTGAACTCACAACTCTTTGGATCAAGTCACTGGATTACTTTAGCCACCACTTTTATTTACTGGGTCATAAGTTCAGGGTAATCTAGTATTCTCCTAAGTATTGTCTCTCATTCTTTTTCTCCTACCCACACCAATAACTTTTCCTTACTACCCCAACATGATGTATCTTATGAATTTGGGGCATTATATTACAATTATCATAATTTTATGGTGGATCATCCTGAAATTGTTTTGTTCTCTAGCCTATTGCTGCAGATGTCAGCACACAGCCTTCGTAGTGGAATGGATTAATCTGGGGGGAAAAGTAACTTGACCTCAATTGTAGCTCCCTTAAACATGTACCATACCCAATAAAAGAAAGATTACTGCAAACTTTTATCTGCTTAAATATTATTTTCTTCTGAATTTTCTGCATGTTCCACTGAGGCAGCTTCTTCTCATAAACTACTCATTTGTAGAACTGACTCCCAGAGGATGTTTAGCCAATCACGACAATTTGTTGCAACCTCGTTGGTTATTGTTGTGTCCTAAAAGGTTATTGATGTGTTGCGGTATCACAGTTGTATTGTCTTGGGTTTTGGTATTTTACTTCAGTTACTTGTGGATTTGTTTTAATAGTTATTACTATGAGGTATCTTACTATTTGCAAGATAGTTATTCATGTATCTCATGAATAGTACTGTATTAAGAGGTTCCTCCTGATAATACATAGTATCTTCTTTTGGGAGTCCACCTTGAGTAATCTACTCAAGGACTGAATAGTAATATCACACTGTGAACACGGAACTCTGCTACTCGGCTAAAACTAGTATGATTACTGCTGTTACTCGTGATCTGGTTGATTCCCCCAGACTTCTGTCTGGTGCTTAATATAGGTTATTATTGTTTTCATGTGATCCCCAGTGGAATAATTCATTCTTATAGTTTTATTTGTTATCTGGCAATTAGCATTCATCCACATGTGTCGGTTTCAACACTTTTTTCTGCATGACATAATTTTAACTTAAGTCGAGAGTTAATCATTATCTTCTTCACATAAGCTGTACTGCTTAATCTCTGTCTCCCTCAAGTGGCTCCCGGGCCTTGTATCATTGTAAAACATTTTTATAATGTTTTTAAATGTGCTTCAGGCATAGTTTGTTTATATATACAATAGAACAAAGAAAAGTGAACAATGAATCTCAATCTAACATGTTTCATTTTTATTAAAGCTTAGAGAGAAATTTGTGAACTTGGTAGCTGTTCTCACTAAAAATTAGTTTTTACCATTGATTTTTTTAAAGAAAAATAACTATTGCTTTAAGAAAGATGTTTTTGTTTAGATTTCTTTTGTAAGTTTCAGAAAAATAAATAAAACTAAAGAATGTTTCTTTCTTCTACTTTTCAATGACATGAAAAAGAGAAAAGAGAAAGATTTAAAAAAAATAAATAAAAACTATAGAAGCTGACATTAACAAGTTCAATTAGTTCATAACCAGCTCAGCTCCTTATGTAAAGTTCTTCTTCTTCAAAAGAGTGAAAGAGTTTGAATTACCTCCCCTGACAGCAATAAATTTGGTTATTAGTAATAATCCAACAAACCCATTGCCCTCTTCAGCTGAAACAAACAAGTGACCTTGGGCTGAACTTGCTTGATTTACATGTATAAATATCAACTGAATAGACAGTCATGCAAAGAAGAGTGCAGTGAAGAAAAGGAAAAGTTAAGGATTGAAGACAGAGATAGGAGTAGAGGAGAGAGGAGAAAAAAGTTAATGAAAGAATATAAAAGACTAAAAGAAGTAAATGGAAGGAAGAAAGAAAAGAGGTAAAAAAAGAAAGGAAGGAAAGAGGTAAAAGAAGAAAAAAGAAAAGGAAGAAAGGAAGTAAAAGGAAGGAAGGAAGGAAGTGGGTAAAAGGAAAGGTGGAGGCAAAAGGAAGAATGTAAAAGAAATAAAAAAAAAGAAAGAAAAGAGGACAAAGAAGAAAGAAAGGAGGTAAAAGAAAAAAGATAGGAAGGAGGTAAAAGAAGATAGAAAGAAAGGAGGTAAAAGAAAAAAGAAAGGAAGGAGGTAAAAGAAGATAGAAAGAAAAGAGGACAAAGAAGAAAGGAGGTAAAAGAAGATAGAAAGAAAGGAGGTAAAAGAAAGGAAGGAGGTAAAAGAAGATAGAAAGAAACGAGGACAAAGAAGAAAGAATGGAGGTAAAAGAAAGAAAGAAAAAAAGTAAAAGAAGAAAGGAGATAAAAGGAAGGAATGAAGGAGGTACAAGGAAGAAAGGAAGTAAAAAGAAGGAAAGAAAGAGGTGAAAGGAAGAAAAAAAGGAAGGATGTAAAAAGAAAGAAAGGAAGGAGGTAAAAGAATAAAGAAAAGAAGAAAAGAGATGAAATGAACAAATGAGGTACAAGGAAGAAAGAAGGTAAAAGGAAGGAAGGAAGGAGGTAAAAGAAAGATAGAAAGAAAGGAAGGCAATATAATAAAGGAGAAAGGTAGAAAAAGAAAAAAGATAGAAAGTAAATAAGGAAAATGAGGTGGAAGAAAAAAGAAAGAAAGGAAGTAAAAGAAAATAAATAACTACAGTCTTGATTTTAGTAACCTTGTAACAATGAAAATGTTATTTTCTGTGCCTAGGGTTAAGTAATGAGTTCAATTCTCAATATGGACTCAAATATTGTGGCTCTGAAAGACTGATCCCTGGTTGGTAAGTCACTACAGTTTTGATTTTAGAAACCTTATATAAATAAAAATTGTATTTCCTGTTACTGTGTTCCAGGTTAATCTAGGCTTAGAAAATGTCTACGCAAACATGCTTCAAGAAATATATGAGGTGTCATTCCCCAACAAAAGTTTATGAAATTTACTCAAGAAAAAAAAAATTACTAACTTGAACACTTACTTCCCACTATCTCCTTCATTATATTCTCTTTTGTTATGTCGACAACAATTTTAGAAAGGGTATTAGCAAAAGTTTAAACTGCATTTGGTTTATTTCCTGTGCATTGTTCGAAAACCTTGAACAGCGTCGTGCATAATCATTAGGATAATTTGTGTGTCCCCAATATTTTCTTTATAACTTTTTTCACCTACCCACAACTAAAAACTTTTTCTCACCCCAGCATGAGGTGTCTTAGGGATTTTTGTCATATATTTTATCCCAGTCATCATAATTTTATGATGGATCATCCTGAAATTGTTTTGTTCTCTTGGCTATTGCTGCAGATGTAAGCATGTAGTCTGGGGGATGAGTAACTTGATCTCAACTGACGTTCCTTTTGCAAATGACCAAACATGAACCACATTTAGAAAAGAAAGATTACTGTAAGATTTTATCAGCTTAAGTATTAACAAACTTGTTTCCAGAACTATTTCTCAGGCATATGAAAGAACTCTTTCATGACACTTGTAGAGTAGTACATTGGACATATTATATGGAGGGACATCCTTGGACGGAGAACCGGTAGTCCCCCACCAGTGATATTGGACTATCCTGTCCACATGCAAGCTTAAGCAGTATAATTAAGCCAATAAAAGCAGTATTAAGCAAGCTCTTGGGACTTTTTACACTTGTCCCTTTGACACTCTGCAACACTAAAGCTCATGCAATGCAAGGCTCAAAAGCTGCTCAAGGTAGAAAGTTACTAAACAAATTATGTGGAATAAGGGAAGTGGTAGGAATTGAAGATTATCAGAATTTGTGAAGATTATAAGAATAAGCAGATTGATAACTTAAGAATAAGTGAAGATTATAAGAATAAGCAGATTGATAACTTAAGAATAAGTGAAGATTATAAGAATAAGCAGATTGATAACTTAAGAATAAGTGAAGATTATAAGAATAAGCAGATTGATAACTTAAGAATAAGTGAAGATTATAAGAATAAGCAGATTGATAACTTAAGAATAAGTGAAGATTATAAGAATAAGCAGATTGATAACTTAAGAATAAGTGAAGATTATAAGAATAAGCAGATTGATAACTTAAGAATAAGTGAAGATTATAAGAATAAGCAAGATTGATAAATTGACTCTTTATTTGAAGAGGGCAAGATTGAAGTGATCAGAGAAGCATCCATGTAGGAGTCTGCTCAACAAAGTAGTAGTTAATAGACAGAACATCACTGGAAAATATGAAAATTTAAGGAGTCAGCATATATGACAGACTACAAAAATTGTTTAAGCTGGCCAAATATAGATATGAATGTAATATGGGAATCAGTAATAAAGACTGATAGAGAAAAACAACAATAACAAAAATTTCAACTGTATGAACTATATATATTTAGTGTATTGAGGCAGCAGATAATTTTCTAAACATGTACTGTTAAATATGAGAGACAATGAATGTCTGTTATGTTTAATCATGAGCCGTTCTAAACATTGTATTTTGGCTTTAATTTCAGGTGAAAATAAAGACAAAAATTCTCCAACATTTGGATAATTTTTTAGTAAGTTGGTTCTAAACTTTCAGCTCACATGAGCCATCTTCAGAGAGCTTACAGGGACATTAACATAAAAACATCCACCATCAAAGATGATTTTATTTTGTGTTGACATAAAACTTTGCTAAGCAATGACAAACAGTCACCAAATAGCAATAACAGCTCATAAATTTGTAATGCGATTCTATGACGTTACACCATGCGGGTGCCCGAAATGTTAACAGAACTATATATTTAAATGCAATCTAATGTGTTATGACCAGATGTAAACATGACTTTATTAAGTGAGGGTTGCTTTAATTTAATGTAGATTGCCTCCAATATCTGAAAGTTCTTTTTACTGTATATATGAGTGAGTAGTATTGTATTATTGACTAAAATCTGTTTGATATTACCCACATGGCTATGTTTTTCTAAGAAATGTTGTTTAATTGAACTCTGATCAGAAAGATGACATGTAAGTCTACAGGTGAGCGTGGTTGTAGTAAAACCAATATATGTAGTGGGTTTATTATTAGTACCAGAGATACAATCACTGAACGGGCATGTAAATTGATACACTACATTGGTTTTCTGTCAACTTTCTGGAAAACCCTCGGACACCTCTAATTATCATCCTATCAGCCTCCTACCAATTTTTGGCAAAGTGTTTGAGGCTATTATCAATGCTGAAGTGGTTCAATATCTCACAGCTCACAGTCTCTTTTCTGGCAAACAACATGGTTTCTGCTTCACCAGGTCTACTGCTGATATGCTAACGACCATCACTGAATATATATACCAGGCTCTCAATAAGCTTCAGTCACCTTCTCATCGACGTAATGTAGCTTCCCTCTGTCTCTTCTACAAATACTTTCATGGCTTCTGCTCCAATGATCTTATCTCCCTGGTGCTCCCTTTGCATAAATTTATTCAAGCTACAAGACTAGCAAATAGGTCCCACTCTTTTACAGTGAAACCAATAAAATGTCACTGCAACTTCTACTTTATCAGTTTTTTTTCTCAAAAAATTCCCTTCTATATACTTGATTTCCTAACAGCTACAATCTCAAACAATTTAAATGTAAAGTCAATTGCCATCTCCTATCTCCTGTCTTCTTGACTCCCATCCTCTCCTTAATAACCCTTGTATCATGTTCTTTTCCCCACCCACTCTACTCTCATGTAGCCCTCTTGACACTAGTGTTCTCATCTTACTGACACCCAATATAACTTTTTCTTCTTTCTTATCACTCTCCTCTTATGTAAACCCCTACACACCAGTGGCAGTACTGCCTTGCTTGGGGTGAAATGATTATAAAAAAAGAGCTGTATTGTTCAGAAGTATTAGTAATTCTAAGTCATGCAGGAAGGTTGTCATAGTTATTCCTTGTTGAGGTATATTTAAAGCAACACAAACATATTCTGTCGCATTTCAACGAAGTAATGGTTGTGATATAGCTGAAACTGCAATTTAGAACTTAATGCTGTAGCTGTCTGACCAATGTAGGTATTGGAATTGTATTTTTGTTTATTACAAGAATCACACTTTTGCATCAAAGAAATTGGCAAACTAGGTTAGTATTTTGAAGTTTAGATTTTATAGACATGTTCTTAGTTGTAATTGAGGTTGTAAGTTTTTTATTTTTTATACTATATTGTAAGTTTTACACACTTCTTTGGAAATTCTGGTAAAATGTATTATTTTTTTTATATAAAACATATCGAATTCATCTTGTTTGTAATTTGAGGGCATTAGGTTGCAGTAAAAGATATTAATGTTTTGTTGTACTGTATTTTAAACTTCCTAAATAGAACACATGTAACCTCCTCTTCCCAGAAAATATTTTTTATATTGACGCCCAAACACTCTGAAGTATTTGTATTGTGTTTCTGGCACAAATGCCAAGCAATACAGCATTACATTTTGAAATTCTTGCAGAGTGAATTGCATCATGGTGCGCTTTTTCTCACTGATGATGGCCAACTGACCTTACTACTATACTGTGCAGTCAACAGAAACAAACAACATACATGTTGGAAATGAAAAATATAATGGTGACAATTTACCCATCGCACTGTGTGTGTGTGTGTGTGTGTGTGTGTGTGTATATATATATATATATATATATATATATATATATATATACACACACAGTTGAGCCAAAGCACAACTTGCATAGCTTGAAGATAGAGTTTACAAAACAAACTGTAGCCACTAGGTGTTGATCTCATTGTCCTCTTTTATATATACTAGCAGTATAGCCCGGCGTTGCTCAGGTGTAATGAAAACTTTAAAACTAATCCATGGTCCTGGAGCTCAGGCTCTTTGGATGTTGGCACAAAAGACTAAAAAACAATAGTTGTTTCCAGTTAAAGCAAAATCGTAGACTGAAAGAAAAATGAATGGATGTAAATCAAATTTTGATTTCCTGGTATCAATATAAAATTTTCTGCACTATTGTAAGAGCTGCAACCTTGAAACTTCTGAATATTGTTTCTTATGTTTTTGTCTATGAGTATATCAAATTTGATTAAAATCGGACCACTCCTTCTATAACCCAATTTTTTTCTATTATCGATTTTTGATATTTATTGGGGATACCTCAACACAAAACCTAGCTAAGAACACTCACAGACGCTTATAATAGAACTGTGTAAATTTTCAAGAAAATTGGTTCAGCCATTTCGGAGTCTATAGGAAACAGATACACACACACACAGACAAAGTTTCATTCATAAATAAGTTTATATATAAGGGGACAATGACATCAATGAGTGTCAACAATCTGTTTCATGCCTGATCTTGATTGTGTTCACTATTATATTTACATCCACTTTATGCATAACTATACTAAACATTAAAATTATGTTTAATCATATATATATATGATTAAATATATATATATATATATATATATATATATATATATATATATATATATATATATATATATAATTATTTTTGTCTATAAGAATGAGATAGTGTCATAATAGTAAAGAACATTGCATACTAACTGTTAATTTCAGACAAGTCTGAGAATAACATTTATGTCACACTTTATATAACTAACCTGTTAAACATCAAAACATGTAAACATAGATATAAATAAATCATAAAAAATGTGTATTGAGAAAATGTAGACATGGCTATCAGTTTCATGCTTGATGCTTGTCTAAGCATGAAATTCACTCATGCATTCATTTTCTTCATATTCTTTTTCTTGCAACTGTCATGGGTTTGTTTGCTTGACATTGTGCAAACGTTATATTGATCTGTGAATGAAAAGATGTTAATAAAATTAATCAGATTTAATTTGCTGATTAAATATAGTATACTGGTGTATGTTTTTCAAACTTCTTTTTATTAAAAAAAAAAGAATTAGTCCTTTTTATTTGTCACTATAGAAAAAAATTCATTTTTTATGCGTGTGTGTGTGTGTATATAAATATATATATATATTAATATATAATATAAATTTGTTTGAACATTTTTTTTAATGGATACTCATATTTGAGTGAATCATTTGTTTTTCTATAATTAAACAGTACATTTATATATATCTACTGGCCTGAATATTTGAAAAACCTTGTTATTCAAGCCAGTATATATATATATATATATATATATATATAAATGTATTGTTTAATTATAGAAAAACAAACTATCCACTCAAATATGAGTATTTATTAAAAATAATGTTTAAACAAATAAATTTTGATAAATATGTCAATTCCATTTTTTAACTTTCTGTAAAATTTATTATATGTGTGAGTATGTGTACAAATGTATATATTTTAATATTTTATATTTTAATATTAATAACTTTCCACATTTGATTCTTAGAATTGTATATTGAGCACTTTTAAATAAATGTTTACTGTTCTGATTTTAGACTGACCAATGCCTCTTTTACAGTTATATACATGTGTGTGTGCATATATAAATATATACATATATAACAGGAAGATCTTTGTGTGTGTGTGTGTCTGTCTGTCTGTATGTCCTTTATACAAATCCACAATTTTTATTCGATTCTCACCAAGCTTCACACAAATATTCTTTAGGCTTTTGGTCAGGTCATGGGCTACTTATTTTTTTCTGATTTCCCCTCAATATTGGAAAGTGATACCCTGATATCTGATGAGGTCTGATCAAGATCAGGATTTCAGCTCTTTTATCATGGTTCTTGCTGCAGAATATGCTCTATCTTGGTAAAATTATAGTTTTTAGTTTCAAACATTAGTAGATCTTCTCAGACGACTCATTTTCCTCGATATCAAAATCAATACCCTCGATATTCTATTGAATCTGATCAGAAACCAATATTCAGCCATGAATATGGCTCATTTTCTCCAATTTTACTTCCAATGAGTACAATAAGTTTTTATGGACTTACTTAGGTTAGTTTATCCTTGGATGACTTATTTGATTTTGATATTGGAAATCGATACCTCGGTATCCTATCGGGTCTGATCAAAATCAGGTTTTCAGCCCTTTTATTTTGGTTTTTGCTTCAGGTGATTGTATTTCTTAGTCTCAGCCACCATTTACTCAGAGGACTTAATTAGCCTTCAAAATTCAGCTTGTGACAGAAAACTTATTTGACATTGAAACCGGAAATCAAAATTTGACTTACACCCATTCATTTTTCTTTCTATGGTTTTGCTTTGACTGAAAACAACTATTGCGTTTAGTCTTTCGTGCCAATGTCCAAAGAGTCAGAGCTCCAGGACCATGGATTAGTTTTAAAGCTTACATTACACCTGAGCAACACCGAGCTATACTGCTTATATATATACAATTTGCATGCGTATATATACATATATGTATGTATGTATTTGATAGATGCTTTTTGTTTAATTGTTATGTGTGATATCACTTTAGATAGGATTCCAATTCCACCAATCTCAAAAGAAACAATAATTTGTTTCACATTCTGACAACATGATTCTTGATAACAACTGAGATAATTGAAAGTAATTAAACAAAAAGTAAAAAGAAATCCGTTAACTTTTTATAGTTTATTCATAATTTCATTCTTGATAGATCTCATTTGGAAATTGAAAAATATAATAAAAAATTAGATAGCTTCTGTCAGTTGAATTTTAACATGACTTGTTTGGATATATATATATATATATATGTTTTTTAAAAATAAAACTTCAAAAATGATATATATTAAATGATCATTTCAATGAAATAAATTTGCTTCATCAGCAATCTTTTTTATTCTCGAAAAATTCTCTTTCCTTTCTCGTTCCTTTCTTTTTTTCTCCCTTGCTTATTGCTACGAATTTTCTTTTTTTTTCCCCCTCTCCCTGAAGTGAACTTCCGGTGTCTTAAAAGCTTTTGAATTTTTCCAAAATAAAAAGATTACTGATGAAGCAAATTTATTTTGCTGAAATGATCATTTGATATATGTAATTTTTGAAGTTCTATTTTTTATAAAAATATACACACTTGGATCTGTAAATAAATAATTTTATTTGCATTGAACCTTCTGGCTGGATCAGTTTTAATATTTAATTTTTAACAATTATTATTAATCGGATATCCCTTGAGATTTTACCAATATGCCACTTTATTTTAATACTTATATATATATATATATATATATAAGAAAAAAGTTTGAGAATCTATGAATGTTTTGTTTAAAGTGCAAATTTATTGTCATTATTATTATTAATATTACTTGCTTTTTGTATGATATATTAAGTGTCGATAATGGGATTTGTGTTGCTACACATGTTTCGAGTCTAAAGTTGACTCTCTTCAGGCAAATAACCTTGTGACTTTATATTTCAAGATCCATTTGTTTTTCTGATGGCCAAAGGGAAGGACTTAACATGCAAGTGTGAAAAAAACCAACAAACATGCATGCATATGAACTTTCTGACCTGCTCACCACTTATCTCTATAAATGCACAATACTTTGGCCATTAGAAAAACAAACAGATCTCGATATGTAAAATCAGAAGTTTATTTGCCTGAAGAGAGTCAATTTTAGACTTGAAACCTGGGTAGCAGCACAAGTACCATTATGGACACTTACTATATCATACAAAAAGCGCAAATAATATTAATAATAACGACAATAAATTTACACTTTAAACAAAATGTTCATAGCTTCTTAAACTTTTTTCTTATATACCAATTACTCTTGTTGGAACAAACCCTCTTTCTGTTTTTAATATATATATATACACACACACACACACACTCACATCTTGCACATGGAGATCTGGTGTTAACAAAAAAATAGTGCTCAAATAAAATAACAGAGGTATTATGTATATATTAATAAATATACATATTATCCTTCATCAGTAGCATGTCTCAGTTTTATACACAACACAATCTTCTGGTGCTGATTAGAGAAAAAAAAATTTATTTAAATTAGATAATTTGAAAAATAAAAGCTATTACCTTAAATAAAAATTAATTTTTTCATATTGTTTTAAGTATTAATATTTTTGTAATTAATACCATGAATCCATGTTTATTTAAATATAAAACAAAATCCATGTCTATTTTATATATATGAAATAAAAATTCTATCTGTTTTAAAGGCAACATATATTTTTAAAATAAAAAACTGAATCACGTAAAGTATATGGACTATTCCAGCATTGTGTTCATCAGATATTTTTATTAAAATCCAAATTATGTAACAGTCAGTCTCTACCCAACACCTGAAGATTGTGTTGTGCATGAAACTCAAAGTTGTGCTACTATGAGGGATAATATGTATATATGAGACCATTACAAAAGTTTGTGGCCAATTGTCATTGTCTATATAAAAGGACTGTTTGTTTTAGTGCCAATATCTGGTATGTTCTAGATTGAAGCAGTTGCAAGTCAGACTTTGTTGAATGTTGATGGTTTATCCAAAATTTGAATGTCTTAGAGATAGAGGATGAAAAGTTGCACTTTCATCATAATATGGTATATGAATTTTGGAAAGGAGTAAGTATTGGAACTGCAACAAAAACATTTGAAAGGTTTATTTGCATCATGCTCCAGCTCTTCGGCGAGTCTAAAAGTGGTTTGTCAGATTCTGTCAGGGTGATTTTCACTCAAATGATCACCTACAATCTGGGCAACCTTCTAACATTAATAAAAACACTCTACTTGTCACTATGGAAAATAAACCAAATGATTTGATGGAAGCAATTTCTAAGAGTTTGAAAAATCAATATCTCAACTGCCTTTTACCATTCAAAGAAACTTGAGTGCATTTCCTAAATTGACATGTCAGCGCCACATTCTCTGACAAGACAGCAAAAGCTGGACCATGTTCTGTTGTGATTTCTTTCCTGTTGCACTATGAAAAGGAGCTGTTTTGGGACAGAATTGTCACAGACAATGAAAAATGGTTTGTTTATGACAATGTTTCTCAACCTATTTTAGCAATGGCATACCTAAGAGCAAATGAAAATATCAGCAACGTTTTTAAAGAGCATACATTAAAAAATACTTTTCTAAACATATACTGTTAAATATAAGAGACAATGAATGTTTATTATGTTTAATCATGAGCCATTCTAAACGTCGTATTTTGGCTTTAATTTCAGTTGAAAATAAAGACAAAAGTTCTCCAATATTTGGATAATTTTTTATTAAGTTTGTTCTAAGCTTTCAGCTCACATGAGCCATCTTCAGAGAGATTATTAAGATGGTAACACAATAACATCCACCATCACCGACAATTTTATTTTGTGTTGACATAAAACTCCGCTAGGCAACAGCAATAGTTACCAAAAATAACAAACGCATTTCGCAAATTTGCAATGCAGTTCTATGACATCACACTGCGTGATAGCGCAAAATGACAACAGAACCATGTATTCAAATGCAATGCAATGTGTTATGACCAAATTTAAATGTGATTTTATTAAGTGTGGGTTGTTTGGATTTAATATAGATGGCCTCCAATATCTGAAGGTTCTTTTTACTGTGTGTATGAGTAAGGATTATTGTGTTGTTGACTAAAATCTGTCTGATATTACCTACATGATTATGTTTTTCTGAGAAATGTTGTTTAATTGTACTCTGATCAGAAAGGTGACAGGTAAGTCTATGGGAGAGCATGGTTGTAGTAAAACCAATATATGTAGTGAGTTTATTATTAAAACCAGAGATACAATCTCTGAACGGGCATGTAAATTGATACACAACATTTTTTGTAGAGAATTTAGTTTAGTGCTTGTAGGGTTATTAGAGTCTATGAGGTCAATTGTTTTTAATTTTTTATAATATATAAAAAATATGTATTAAAAACTACATGGACATATATGAGCTTATTTTATTTCAATGTTTCTGTTCAACTATTTGTGCAGATTATTTAATGTGAAACCATTATGACTTCTGCAAACATATAAATATGTATGCTGTGACAATATTTCACAGCACACTTAAGAGGGTGGTTAATAAACACTGTTTTGTGATAGCACAAGCAGTATAGCCCGACATTGCTTGGGTGTAATGAAAGCTTTAAAACTAATCCATGGTACTGGAGCTCAGACTCTTAGGACGTTGGCATGAAAGACTAAAAAGCAATAGTTGTTTCCAGTTAAAGCAAAACTGTAGACTGAAAGAAAAATGAATGGATGTAAGTCAAATTTTGATTTCCTGGTATTGATATCAAATAAGTTTTTTTTGTTGTAAACTGAATTTTGAAGGCTAAATAAGTTCTCTGAGTAAATGGTATCATGGCTAAGACTAAGAACTACAATTATACCTACTTAGAGCCAAACCCGAAGCAAAAACTAAAATAAAAGGGCTGAAAAAAATACAGACATGCAGGCAGATAAACAGACACACACAAACATCTTGCCTTTTATATATATATATATATATATATATATTATTGATTTTCTGCACTATTGTAAGAACTGCAACCTTGAAACTTCTGAATATTGTTTCTTATGTCTTTGTCTATGAGTGTATCAAATTTGATTAAAATCGGACCACTCCTTCTATAACCCGATTTTTTTAGATTATCGATTTTCGATATTTATCGGGGGTACCTCAATACAAAACTTAGCTAAGAACATTCGCAGATGCTTATAGTACAACTGTGTAAATTTTCAAGAAAAAAGAACACAGACAAAGTTTCATTTATAAATAAGTTTAGATTCAATGCAAATGAAGCTGGAAACAAGCTTGTGAATATGCAAAATCCATAGCTAAACTAGGGTTTACACCAAAAAAATCTGTTGCTATGCATTTGGTGGGAATCACACATAGGATAAATCACTTTGAACTTCTTCCAACCAGTGAAACAATAACTGCAAAGAAGTATTGTGACCAACACACTCATGTCAGTTGGGGTTATTCAAGAGAAATGACTGATTTCAGCAAATTGAAAGGGTGTCATTTTTCCCCCATGACAAAGCAAGATGACATCTTGCAACACAGACTTGTGGAAGTTTAAAGAGTTGAAATAGGAAACCCTTCAGCACCCACTGCATTCTTCTGACTTGCTGCCTTCAGAATATTATTTGTTCTGATCTCTACAGAAGAATTTAAATGACAAAAAATTGACTCTATACAGATAGTGGAAAACTACCACACAAAACTCCTCACAAAAACACAAAGTTTCTATGAAAATTGCATCAACAAGCTTGTAGAACAATGGGTAACAGTTGTCAAAGCCAATGGAGACTATGAACTCGAGTGATAAATTCTGTTTTTAATGTTCTATTATAATGTATGGTATATTATAACAAGTATTATATAAAAATTCACAGAGACTGACACAAAAACTACCCTGTCCAGTGGCACCAGGGGTGGTACTACAATCTTAGCCACCAAAACTGTTTTACCTCCCTTGGTTAGCAGCTGATGAGGGAAGGATATTGCATGTGCTTTCACATGTTGTATGAAGAAATTCTTCTTCTATGTGCCCTAACCCTTCAGGACATAGGTGATCATGGCTTTCCATGTTTTCCTATCCCTGGTGGCTCTGACCACGCCTTCTCCTGTTAGACCGTGCAATCCTCGTTCCGTCATCCACCTGATTAGGTTCTTTCAAATATGTTATCTGTTGCTTTCGCCTGTTTCTTTTTCCCTCTATCTAGCCTGTTAGTATCAGGTTCTCCAGGCTCTCCTTCCTCATTGCATGTCCCAGGAACTTCAGCTGTCTCTTCCTGATGCTCAGTATTAATTTCCTTTTTTTAAACAAAGCAAAAAAAGAAGATAACCAACCTCCTCAAAACAAAACAAAATTATATAAATAAATAAAATAATAAACAAATTCACAAACTACAAAAATGTTCTCATAACCACAACTAAGAAAATTTAATCATAATAAGTGAATAATTAATGAATAAATACGAAATAGTCAATAATAATGAGTTAAAAGTTAACAAAACTAAACTTATTTATAAATGGAACTTTGTGTGTATGTGTGTGTGTGTGTGTGTGTTCGTTACCTATAGACTCCAAAACAGCTGAACCGATTTTCTTGAAAATTTACACAGTTGTACTATAAGCATCTGCTAGTGTTCTTAGCTTGATTTTGTGTTGAGAAACCCCCGACAAATATCGAAAATTGATAATCCAAAAATCGGGATATAGAATGAGTGGTCCGATTTTACTCAAATTTGATACACTTATAGACAAAGATATAAGAAACGATATTCAGAAGTTTCAAGGTTGCAGTTCTTACAATAGTGCAGAAAATCAATAATACATACGTTAAAATTTCCCTTCTCTGAATCCATGCGCCTATGGCTTAGGGAGTAGCGACTCCGACTGACACCAAATCAGTCAAGTTTCAATCCCGGCCAGAAGCAAGTGGATGTGTCTAGCCACACTGATGAGCTGTGATACAGTGAAACAGGCTTGTATATGGATGACTAATATATATATATAAAAGGCAAGATGTTTGTGTGTGTGTGTCTGTTTATCTGTCTGTAAGCCCTTTATACAAATCCACAATTTTTATCCGATTCTCACCAAACTTCACACAAATATTTTTTAGGCTGAGTCTGAACTCCAGGACCATGGATTAGTTTTAAAGCTTTCATTACACCTGAGCAATGCTGGGCTATACTGCTAGTAACCCCATATAGGTCACACTATCACCCGGTCCATAAATAGGAGTAGATAGGTCACACTATCGCCCGGTCCATACTCCTCCCACGTCTATAATAGGAGTAGATAGGTCACACTATCACCCGGTCCATACTCCTCCCACATCTATTGAACTGGAGTAGAGGCTTGCCCCTTGTTTCCTGTTTAGGATGTGGTTTTCGGCTTTCTCTTCTCTCTCTTCAGACCTTGGTATTGGTGCTTCCATGAGTTTCCTGCAATCTGGCTGGTTGGTAGCAATGGCTCATCACTGTGAGGGTACCAGGTTGGCAGTTTCCTGGTTGCTGCTTCCGACTGGTAGTTACGAGCCCTAACTCTTGCGTAGCGTCAAGAGCAGCTGCTCTGATCAACAGTTGTATAATATCGAGGTTCTTGTAGTGCTATGTCGCGCATAGATAGGTGTCCCTGCAAGCGCTTTCAGTGGGCAACCCTGAGGCCACACCTTGTTGCAGCCCTAGCCAGTTTCCCTCCCAGCACAGATCGTGGTTAATAACTGCCTGTATCCTCTACCCTAGGTCCCTTTCTATAAACAAAATCATGACCCTAAACCAGTTAAATCCAAACCACCTAGACCCATTAACCTTTTCTTCACTAATATCCAGAGCATTCGTACTAACTTTCCTAGTGTAGAAACGTTCCTGCATGAAAAGTCCCCTGACAGCCTTGCGTTCTGCGAAACTAACCTCAACTGAACTATTCCCTCCTCTGACCTCTCCATCCCTGGTTATCTTTCCCTTTTAAGGAAGGATTCCACTGTCCACATGCATGGGCTGGGTGTCTACATCAGCGGACACCTCCCCATAACTAGGGTGACTTCACTCGAATCCACTGACCACCAATACATATGTCTCCGCCTGTCTCTCCTCAGTTCGGTTAGTTACCTATTCTTTCTTTACCATTCTCCCTCCTCTCCTGACTGCTCCCTACTAGATAGCATTGCTGACAACATAGATAAGGCTATTTCCTATCACCCATTTGCCCACATATTTGTATTTGGAGACCTCAATGCCCATCACTCTGAGTGGCTTGAAAACGCCGTTACTGATCCAGCGGGCATTCACGCCGTGAACTTCGCTATTTCCCAATCCCTTACGCAAGTGGTGGACTTCCCCATTCGCTTCCCAAGCACTCCCTTGGGTCATTCCTCACTCCTAGATATATGTTTCACCTCTGCGCCTGACGCTTGTCAAGTCTTGCAGCTTTGCCCTCTCAGCAACTCCGACCACACTGTAGTCTCACTCAGTATTTCTTTCCAATCTCACTGGCCCCAGGAGCCCTCTACCTATAGGACCTTCTACCTCTACCAAAAAGCTGACTGGGATGCCTTTCACGATTTCCTTTGCGATGTCCCTTGGGGAAAAGTGTTCGACCTATCAGTTGATGACTGTGCCTCTGAGGTCTCGTCATGGGTGAAAGCTGGCATTGATGTCTTCATACCCACCAGGAAGTATTGCTTAAAACCTCATTCCTCTCTGTGGTTCTCTCCAGCCTGCTCAGCCGTCATTGCCCACAGGAACCATTACTTCCATCTATTCCAGAGACAGTCAACTGATCACAATAGGCGCCTGTTCATATCTGCTTGCAATGAGTGCAAGAGAACCCTAAATGACGCCAAACGGTTGTTTGCTGAGAGAATGCGACAGCGCATAGCTGACCGCAAGTTCAGCTCCAAGGACTATTGGAGGATTTGCAAACGAGTGCTCAACAATAGGAAATCCTCAATACCTCCCTTAATCCATGAATTTGAGGTTCTCATGACATCTGCGGACAAAGCTGAGTGCTTTGCCCGCAGATTCTCATCCAACTCCACATTCGACTCATCCGGAGTACACCCACCCGACTTCCCTATTAGAACTGAGGCCAAACTGCACGACGTATATATTACCCCGACAGTAGTATCCTGAGTAATTTCAAAACTCGACCCCCATAAGGTGTGTAGAGACGATAGAATCCCGGTGATAGTCCTTAAGAGGTGTGCTCCTGAACTTTCCCCTGTCCTCTCTAAACTATTTAACTACTGCCTTTCTGCTTCCTGCTTTCCTGCATGCTGGAAGTTCTCTTCAGTCGTTCCTGTATTTAAGAATTGTGGTGAACCCTCGGACCCATCCAACTATCGCCCTATCAGTCTTCTACCGATATTCAGGAAAGTATTCGAGGCTATAATCAATGCTGAAAAAGTTCATCATCTCACCACCCACAAACTCTTCTCTGACAGGCAATATGGATTCCGCTTTGCCAGGTTCACAGCTGACCTGCTAACAACCGTAACGGAGTACATGCTACAGGCCCTTGATGAGTCTGACGAGGCTCGCACGGTTGCTCTGGACATCTTCAAGGCTTTCAACAGGGTTTAGCACTCTGGCCTCTTATGCAAACTACTCGGTTATGGTATTACTGGTCGCCTGCTTGACTTAATCCAGTCTTTCTTAAATAACCGCCAAAGGAAGGTTGTTCTGAATGGGTGTGCCTCTTTGTCCTACAGCACAAATGCTGGTGTCCCACAGGGCTCAATTCTGGGCCCGACGCTCTTCCTTATTTTCCTCAACGACCTCCCAGATGAGATCAAGTCCCAAGTAGGCATCTACGCAGATGACACTACAATATACTCCCGCACCAGTAAGAAACCTGTCATGGCGGACAGACATAATCTCACTGCTGACCTTGAGCGGGATCTACACTCTGTGGTGAACTGGGGCAAGAAGTGGCTTGTCAACTTCAATTCATCTAAGACCAAGCTGTTGTCTGTCAACCATTACAGGCAACCTCTCATGCCTCCCATAAGCATGGACCAAGCGATTCTTCCGGAGAGCAATACACTATGCCTCCTCAGACTTACCCTGTCCTCAGACCTCAAATGGAACCACTATATTGAATCCATAGCAAAATCTACTGCTAAGAAGGTTGGGTCACTATGTCGATCCAGGATGTTTTTTCCACCTGAATCCATCCTGCATATCTAAAAGTCAACCATCCGTCCGTGCATGGAGTACTGCTGCCATTTATGGTCAGGCGCCCCTGCCGTTCTCCTCAGTGTTCTTGACAGGCTCCAAAGGAGAGTCTGTAATGTGATAGGTATTGATCTGGCAGCTCGACTGCAGCCACTTTCCCATCGTCAAAATGTGGCCTCCCTCTGTCTCTTCTATAAATACTTTCATGGCTTCTGCTCAGATGAACTTAAGTCACTGGTGCCTCCTCAACAGGTGTTTACTCGTGCAACCAGACTGGCAACTGGGTCCCACCCATTCACAGTCAGGTTAGCCAAATACAGACGACAATTCTACTCCTGCAGCTTCTTCTCTCGCACTTCCCGCCTGTGGAACTCGCTCCCGTATTCTTGCTTTCCTGACGGTTACAACCTCCAGAAATTTAAATGCAAAGTCAATACTCATCTACTAACCACTGGACTCTAGCTCTCTCCCCACCCCCGTATATCCTTCCCTTTCTCTCCACCTATGTATCTGTCATTGCACCTGCTTTCTCAGCTTTCTATTGTTCCTTTCTTACTAGTTTGTACTCCTCACTCTTTTCTAATTAATCTTTTTACATTTATGTAGCCCCCTGTACATCAGTGGCATTTCTGCCTTGCTCGGAGTGAAATGATTAAAGAAAAAAAAATATAATAACTATAAAATAACTATATTTTATAACTATAAAATTCTGGCACATTATTTCGATTTTCTATTCAGTTGTCTATCCTGTTTTGTGGGGTTATTTTATAATGTTTAACTTTTCTTCCTCTGTTTACTCCACACTTTTGGGATTTAGCTTTACATGCAAACACTTTTCTTAATATTTTTCAATCTATCTCCAAGTGTTCCTACCTTAAAAATTTTTGACTGAAACAAATGTAACACAAAAAATGCAAATATGCACTATATACAATGCTGATAAACAATGCCAATATTTTAAATTAAACAAATAAGCAAACCATCCCCAAAAGGAAAATAAATAATTAACAAGCTGTACACATGCATGCATAGCCACAACAAACTAACACTATTTATATTATTTGGACTATTGTCTACATCTTGCTTGCCATTTGTATGACGTTTCAGCTGTCATACACTCCGGCCTTCTTCAGGTGCTAGGTATTTCGAAATGCATTGTGATAGCCTTCAAGACCTAACCATACACTATATATATATATATATATATATATATATATGTGTGTGTGTGTGTGTATAAAACACACACACACACACACACACACACACACATATATATATATATATATGTAAAAGAGTGAACATTGAAGTCAACGCTAAGGAGCAACAGACTGTTTCATGCTAAGTGCAATCATCAGGCCACATGTGTTGAGTTTTTCTTCGGCTATTTATATATACCTGTCAGTGGGGCATTTTGGGTATTCTGAAATGCATTGCGATAGCCTTCAAGACCTAACCATACACCATATATATATATATATATATATATATATATATATATATATATATATAAAACACATCGCTCAGTAAGCCCAGGCTTAACATATATATATGTATGTATGTATATATATATATATATAAAGCACACACACACACACACACACACACACACACACACACACACACACATATATATAAAAGAGTGAACATTGAAGTTAACACTCAGGGGCAACAAACTGTTTCATGCTAAGTACAATCATCAGGCCACATGTGTTGAGTTTTTCCTCGGCTATTTATATATACCTGTTAGTGGAGCATTTTGGGTAATCCTTTTGGTTATTTTGGTGGAAGTGGATTGCTTATTTATTTGAGTAAATCTATTTGAATTATTATTTGTTTATTCTTTTGTTTTCCGATGATTAATTTATTCATTTGGATTTGTTACTTATTTGTTATTACTTTTTATTATGATATGATTTGTTATTATTTTATTTATTTATATTATTTATTATTTACCTATTGTAATGAATGTTATATTGTTGACGGTTAGTTAATTTGTTTATAATTTGCTCCTTATTATTAGTTTTCTATTTTTAAGTAACGTAGCAAAAATCTGTTTTCATGTATGCATTTTGATATTAGTTCAGATCGTTTATTTAGTAGTTTGTTTTGGTCAGGGAAGCTAATAATAGCTATTTTTTCTTCCAGGCAGCGTCTGCAGGTTTTTGATTGATTGTTGTAGGCCGATGTTCTTTTTCGTATTTTCCATGTTATTTTTGGGGTGATTTGGGTTTTGTTTTTGTACTTAGAAAGCATTGTGCTGTTTGCATATTTTCTATTTGTGAAGGATGTTCTGCATGTGTAATGTCTTTGTTTCCAGGGTCCTTCTGTTACTCCTATGTATATTTTTTCCTCATTATCTGGTGATTTTACCGCCGCTTGGTATATTACATTGTTTTGTAAACAATTACTGTTTAATGGACATTCATTCCTTATTCTGCAGTTACACGTGGGTGTGGTTTGTTCAGGTTGTTTGTTGATGTTCTTTCTGTTGTGCCTTTTTATTATTTGTGCCATGTTCTCGATGCAGCTGTAGCTGATTTTCACTGTGTTTTGTTAAAAATTTTGTGAAGAGGGCTTGATTGTGGGAAGTGTATGTGTAGGAGCTTGAAGAATATTTTTCCTATGTTTGTTTTTATGTTTTTACTATATGGTGGGTTGAACCATATGATATTTCTCTTCCTGTTGTTATTTTTTGTTCTCTGTAGTGAGTATGTGTGTCTTACTGGGGATCCACTATCTTTTAGGGTGTTTTCATAGTCTTTCTTAGCTTTGTTGAATATGGTTTCATTGCTGGAGTTGTCTGAAAGCCTACATTCAATTGATTTTGGTATCTGCCTAACTATAGATAGTGGGTGATTGGAAGACGTGTATATACAGTGGTTTGTCATTGGGTTTTTCTGTATGGTTTATATGTGCTGTTTTTTAGGTTAAACATAATATCTAGAAAATCAACTTCAGCTAGGTTAGTTTTTATGTCTATATCGAATTCATTACTTTAGAAATTCTTTATAATTGCTTTTCTGGTTTTGTCCGTATGTTGTTTGTTACAGTTTGTTATGATTATTGTATCATTTTTATCTATTATTTTACTTAGTTCATGTAGTAAATATATGCCTATGATTTTGCAGATCTGGTACTGTCAAAGCTTCCCATGGTAGTGTCAAAGATGCAGTCTTTCTTTATCCATGTGTTTTCATTGTCGAATAGTAGTGATTTCTGGGAGTGTTTAATGATATCGATTTCATTTGGGTTTAATTTTATTTGCTAGTTGGCTAAGGTGATGGCCTTATCTAGCATGAGTTCTGTTATAGATGAGTAGAATTCTTTTTTGTCTAATTGTACAAATTGGTAATTATGTTTATTTTTTATATTATTAAACCAGTCCATAGTTGCTTTGGTGTTTTTCCATTGGTTTACACCTAAATTCTTCCTTAGTTCAGAATTAATTCTTTCCACTATTGTTTGGCTTATTTTTCATAGTTCACTTTTGGTTGGGTTTATGAGTCTGCATGTGGGGTTTGTTTCGAAATTTTCTTTGTGGTCTTTCAGTGTGATGAAGGCCTGTGCCTTACTGATGCAACATATTCTGTCGTCTGAGTCTAATTTTTGGGCGATTACTTTGGCTTCCATATTAATATCGTTTTCTATTATTTTAGGTGCTTTTTTGTATGTTTTAGTTATGCTATCCTTGAGTAATTTATTGTGTATGTGTGTGCTTAGTTTGTATAAATTTCTAGTTTTGTCCGCTGTGATAAATACATTTGTTGATATTTCTCTTCCTGTTGTTATTTTTTCTCTGTGGTGGGTAAGTGAGTATTACTGGGAATCTACTATCTTTTAGGGCTTTTTCATAGTCTTAGCTTTATTGAATATGGTTTCATTGCTGGAGTTGCCTGAAAGCCTACATTCAATTGATTTTGGTATCTGCCCAACTACAGATGGCGGGTGATTGGAAGAAGTGTGTATATACAGTGGTTTGTCGTTGGGTTTTCTGTATGGTTTATATGTGATGTGTTTTAGGTTAAAAGTACCATCTTGGAAATCAACTTCAGTTAGGTTAGTTTTTATTTGAAATGGCCACAAATGAAGAGGAAAAAGTGATCTTTCACCAAGATAATGTACCATGTCACAAGTCGATTACTACATTGGCAAAACTACATGAATTGCACTTCAAATTGCTTCATATCCACCCTATCCTCCAGATTTGGCTACTACTGGCTGTTTGCAAACCACAAAATAATGCTCCAGGGAAAGAGATTTGGCTCCAATGAAGAAGTGATATTAGAAACTGAGGTGTATTTTGAGGCCAAAGACAAATCATTCTTAAAAAAGGCATTGAATTGTTAAAGAAGCCTTGGAATCAGTGTATCACCCTAGAAGGAGATTATTTTGATGAATAAAGTCAAATTTTGCCTAAAAGTTGTTGTTTTATTAGATAGGCTCGGGATTTATTGAGTGATATGTTTTATATGTATATATATATATATATATATATATTGTAAGAATGTTATGGAACATGTAGGTTTTAAACCCACTGTTCATCATGCATTTACTTTTATAAAGAGTGCTTGGTACAAAGTAGAGCTTTATATTGTAATGGTTGTTACAATGGTTTATAAAAGCATAGTATCACTACACAAAAATTTTCATGTTTTGTAGCTATATTTGCTCCTCATCTGGTGATGAGTTGAAATGAAAAATAAATAGTGAAAACGATTTATTTTTGGTAATATCATATTTAAGTGAATGTGGTAGGAGTTTAGTATGATTTAGCCAGTAGTTTGTAGCCATAGTGATACAGTCTTGGGTTAGGAGAGAGGTGCGGAATAGCTTTGTTTTGGACAGGTCACTTTTTAGTTTTGTCTGGGTAATTCTTATATTGGGATGTAAGGTTTTTTAAGAAAGGGTAGATACTTTTTATTTTACTACTTACTATCTATGAGTGGATGGAATAAAGTTGCTATTAACGGTGTGTGAGTTTATTTTCTTTTATTTATATGATGTTCGTTTTTTTATTTTGAGGATCAAACATGGGTATTAATTACCTTTTTGGAGAGGATTATTTTATATGAATGAGGTATTTTTTGGTCAATTAAATTTTAACAAAAAATATTTTTGATGTTTGCATAACACTGCTAATTTGTCTCTACAGTTCAATAGTTTGCCATTGTTGGGTACTTTAGAATGTATAGCTTTTCACTGAAGCATAAGATGTTGTTAAGCGAGTTGCAGGTTCTAGTAAGTATATATATATATATATATATAGTCATCCGCAGACAGATCTGTTTTTCTGTATCACAGCTCATCAGTACGGTTAGACTCCGATTGCTTTTAACCCAGGATTGAAACCCGACCGAATTAGTGTCAGTCGGCGATTCTACCTCTGGGTTATGGGCATTCGGTAGAAAAAGGCAGACTTTAAGTATGTATATTGTCATTATACACGCCTAATAGCCAGAGTGCTCTAATTCATTAGTGAATGAGCGATGCGTGCATGCCAGAGTAGCTACTGTTTTTCAAAGTCTACCTTTCTTCCAGAGTGCTCAATCAGGGTGTGAGAGTGTAAGTATATATATATATATATATATATATATATACTTACACTTACGGTCAAATAACAGTGAAAACCAGTTCTCATTTGATCACTAAAGTTAAGTTTAAGCATTTTTTGAGCCTTGTCAGTACTTACTTAGAGGACCACCTGAGAAAACCAGGTACTGTAAGCAAAAGCCAATTAGGCATGGTACTAGCTACTCCATACTGTAAAACCTTACTTGCTACATAAGCCACATCAGCAATACCTATTGTAATACTTTTCAGTAAAGTGTAGAAGAATAAAGGAGGAGGCTATATATATATATATATATATATATATATATAGAGGAGTGAATGGCAGACCTATAAAGACAGGATAATGCAAAAAATTTCATCCAATTATGATAAATTATTAATTAGATAAAAACAGAGAGCTTGATGGATATTATCCAGAGTATTATAAAATATTGAGAGAAAAACTCACCACACACACACACACACACACACACACATATATAATAGATATTAGTGCCAAAATTGCTGGGTTGTTTTCAGTAATTTACTGGTGGAAAGTCATTTTAGGCAAGCAGATTTTTTTTCGTCATAAAGTGCTTGATATCAAGATAAGGATAAAGTATTAGTAGAACTAATAGAAAGAAGTTTGTCATGCCCTGAAGAGTGAAGACATGACAATAATGAAGAAGTCAGCATGACTGAAATAACACTTCTCAGCTAAGTGACAAATTTCTCCACAGTTATTCTGGGGTGTAGATTTATATTTTGATAATATTCAATGGTGGCACTCTCAAGAATTTTCCTTCTGAGTAAATTACAGTAAAATAAATACTACCTTGCCTTCTGTCAGAAGACAAAAACGGCCAGCTAAGAATACTTTTTCCTTAAGTCTCTTTTATTCATTTTGTCTTATCTACACATTCATTCTATCTGAAAATATGTAGATACAAGTGTTTTATTTTTTGGGTACATTACACCTGACAATAGCTCAATTAGAACTCATTTAAACACACCTGAAAATATAACGAACTCCATCCAAAACATTACTTGGAGTAGATAGACTAAACTATCACCCCGTTCACACTCCACCCACATCTATTGAACAGGTGAAGAGGATCATCCCTTGTTTCCTGTTTAGGATGCGGTTTTCGGTTTTCTCTTCAATTGGAGTAGATAGACTAAACTATCGCCCGATTCACACTACACCCACATCTATTGAACAGGTGAAGAGGATCATCCCTTGTTTCCTGTTTAGGATGCGGTTTCTGGTTTTCTCTTTTCTAAGCTTCTCACTTTTCTTTTTTTTCAATTGGAGTAGATAGACTAAACTATCGCCCAGTTCACACTCCACCCACATCTATTGCACAGGTGAAGAGGCTCATCCCTTGTTTCCTGTTTAGGATGCAGTTTTCGGTTTTCTCTTTTCCAATCTCTTCACTCTTATGTAGCTCCCTGCACATCAGTGGCATTACTGCCTTGCTCGGGATGATATGTTTAAAAAAAAAAATACTAGTAGAAAGTGCAAGTATAATAGTCTCATCCACATGTCAAAAAAGATAAAAAATAACAGTAGCCCTAATAATAGAAAAGGAGAAGCCAACACTCAATCGTATTAACTATGAATATGGCCACAATATACTGACCATATTTGGAAAACAAGACACTTTTATAACTTTAAACACATGCATAAAGAACTCATACATTCAGTAAAAAATAAAAATCATCTTTGATAATGGTGAAAAGAATAGCCAAAAGCACTGTACGGAAAAGCAGAAAGTTTTTACACACTTTGTTTCTTGACAAGAAAACACATATTTGAACACAAGTAAAGTTAAATAAAAAGCTAAATCACAGTACCTTGTCAGCACTTTTTAATAAAATTTGTATAAAAGAAGGATTGCTACCAAAATACACATGCACACACACACACACACACACACACACACATATATATATAGGAGTAGGGTTCATTAGAATGGAGACACGCAAGCACACACACACATATATCTATTTATATATATATATATATATAAATATATATAAATATATATTTATATATATATATTTATATATAAATATATTTATATATAAATAGATATATATATGTGTGTGTGTGCTTGCGTGTCTTCATTTTAACGAACCCTACTCCTCCAAAACTCTTGGTCTGATTTCAACCAAAATTGGGTCACTTGTCGATCATGACATGAACCTTTGATGTACATAAAAATATTTTGAATCAATTTACAGGGTAGGGCAGAAATCACCAAAATGCTTAGAATTTACAAACTTTGAGATGCCTTATATGAATTTAACCAAAATCAGGTAACTTGTAGATCAAGATCTAAATCTTTGATGTACATAAAATTTTTTTGAATCAATGTACAGGACTTTTTCAAAATAGTGACAATCATAATTTTGGGTGGTCTTTTGGAGTATCAGGATTTGTTTGATACAATAAATTAAAATTTTTTTGCAGTACTGCTCATAATTTCCCCATTTAGGATAATTCCCACAACTTTCATGAAAAGAATAAAATTCAGTAGAAAAAGTTAATGTAGTATTAACAAATAACATTAGTTTTATATGACAAGAATACAAGAAATTGGCAGAATGTATTAAATGAGTAATGTCATTTTTTAATTTTTAGTAAAGTTCTTAGGTAGAATATAAACTGTATTGTGAATGTATGTGAGAACAGTGAATAGGGTTACGTGTCTTTATGTGTGCAGTGTAGTAATGTAGATAAAGGAAATAGGTAGAATTTAGCTCTTACTGTTGACGGGGATGCCCTAGACTGAGGCAGTCTCTTTGTAGCTTGGTCGATGCTGAGTTGAGCATTGCTTTTGCATGTGGATGTGAATGGGCCTTGAATATCAGCAGCTGGAATAATGGGTACCATGGTGGCACTTTTGGGGCCAAATTTGATGAAATTTATAGGTTTTTTTCCTAAAAATTGGCTGCCAAATTATTTTATTTATCCTTAATTGGCCCTAAAATATCACATAGTATGTCTACTACTACTACTATTACTATATCCTCATGATATTTTGACGGTACTATGTAAATTATGATGACTACTACAACAACCTTTATGATTTGTATTCTATGGTTTTGTATTGTACCGTTTAATTGCTGTGTTTTAAGATGTAAGCACTTTATTACATGCTATTAGTTTATAAATATTTGTAGGCATGTTTTAATGTTTATGTAGCTATTGTATTAGATATTTTAGTAGAGGCAGCATCTTTTTATGTCAGTGTGTACATATATATATATATATATATATGATTGAAGACAAAAGGAAAACTTTTCTTTAATCCTTCCATGCCTTTGGCCTCTGATGAATCTCTGTTTATAAATATTTACTGCAAATTAAAATCTATACATTTGCCTTGATAAAGTCTACTTGAGGATTAAATTTCCTATTGTTTTTATTCATATTGTCTTTTATAGATATATTTTTTATTTATATTTGTATTTTTGCACACACTATCATATATATATATATATATATATATATATATATATATATATATTCCAAATTGTTAGCTAAAATTCCCCGAAATTCTGTATCTAAATTAATGTTTCGGATGGGCTCATGTGCAGTTCACCTCTAAATGGAAAGTGGCTCTGACTGTCGCCAATCGGAAGCATTTGCAGGGTTTCGTACTGGGCCTAAATGTAATTTTCTAGTATCTGAAAGCGCTTATCAAGGGTGGGCCAGAGGCTGATCATCTCTGGTTGGGTTGGCGCGGTGAGGTGGGGTATAATGTTGAAAGACCCAAAACCCCCTAGTGATCCTCGCGATGACATCACTGACGACACCCTCTAGCGCCCCCATTACAGTGCGTATGTTTGAAAATTATATATATATATATATATATATATAAGTCATCCATATAGAAGCCTGTTTTGCTGTATCACAGCTCATCAGTGTGGCTAGACACATCCACTTGCTTCTGGCTGGGATCGAAACTTGACTGATTTGGTATCAGTCAAAGCTACCAGCCCTTAAGCCATAGGCACATGGAATCAGAGAATATAATATATAAACATATTTGAATATTATTCTTTTACATTTTACCAGACTTTGAATTATGGCAAATTGTGTCCTTCACATGTTTTGACTCAACTTTCAATCACCTGATGAACACGTGAACATTCTCAAATTTAAAAGCCTTGATAAACCAATGATACCCTTTTGTATATATAAAGACAGGCAACAAAATAAATATTACATTGCCTTGATGAAGTTCCTTAGAGAATGAAACCTATTTAAAAATAGATTTTTTTATTTTTTGTAATAAAATTGGTATTAACCATTTGAAAAGATATTACTATATTCTATCCTTACATAAGCATTGTACGAATTTCCACTTATAATAAAAAGTTTCTGTTTAAATGTTTTTGTATTTTCCATGTGTCAACAGTGAGAGTAAAGTTTAAATAAAAATCCAATGGAATAGTAAATACATAAAATAATTTGTAAAGTTTTTATTTTTTGCCACCAAACTGACATTCTTAAAAAAACTATCAGAAACTCCTCATCTCAAGAGGACATTCTTATAAAAAAACAGAGACAGAGTTTGCTAAAGTGTATTGCAAAAAATGTCATACTGAAAAGTACTTACGATGATACAGTTAAAATAAAGATTGAGTGTTCAGACACTTAATGGAAATCATGTTTTCTCATGCAATTCTTTCTTCTGATGACACTGGTTAAGTATGTCAACTTTTATATATATATATATAATATATAACTTTGTGTGTGTATATATATATATATATATATATATATATATAACTTTGTATATATATGTATATACATATTTAACTTTGTATATATATATGTATATATATATAACTTTGTATATATATATATTTGTGTGTATATATATTTAACTTTGTATATATATATATTTAACTTAATATATATATCAATAACTTTGTATCTATATATATATAGCTTTGTATGTATATATATATATATATATATATATAACTGTACATATATATATATGCATATATATAAATATATAACTTTGTGTATATGTATATATATCAGTATATAACTTAGTGTGTGTATATATATATTTAACTTTATATATATATAACTTTGTGTGTATATATATATATATATATATATTTTGTGTGTATATATATATATATATATATATATATATATATATATACTTTGTGTGTATATATATATATATGTATATATATATATATAAAACTTTGTATATATATTTTGTGCGAATGACAAAACGAAATAAATTGACATTCAAAATTGTAGTGAAATAATGTATACAAATAACGACTGACAGACAATTTTCTTTTTTAAAATAAATGATAGAATTATGTATGATTGTGTGTAAGAAAAAATCATGTATTAATGCATGTGTTTATGAGTCAGTAAATTTAGTATGTTAAGAAGCTTGTTAAAGTGAAACAAGTTAGAATAAAGACACTTTTTTCCTACCTGTTCTTTATTTATTCTATTCATATATATATATATATATAATCATTTCAGCCCAACCAAGGCAAGAATGCTGCTGGTGTGCAGGGGGTTACAGTGAGAGAATAAGAAGGTACAGTAGTTATCAAAGAAATGATAAGAGATGGATGGGAATCGAGCTGACAGAAGATGGCAATTGACATTGCATTTAAATCTTTGGAGATTGTAACTATCAGATAAGCAAACAAATGGAAGTGAGTTCCACAAGCTGGGAGTGCAAAAATAGGAACTGTTAGACTAGAAGTGTTGGTTACATTTAACTATTTTGACAGTAAAAGTGTAGGACCTTTTGTCAGTCTAGTAACATGGTTAAATACTTGTGGTCAGGGTACCAGGGAAAATAAAAAGCTCGTCAGAGCAGTTGCCATGAAAATATTTGTAGAAACAATATAGGGAGGACATGTCATGTTGGTGAAAAATTGACTGAAGGTGGACTGCCATGTCTGGATCAATTATATTGCAGATCCTCCTTTAGATTTTGTTGAGAACCTCAAGATGTATGGAAGGAGTCGTCAACCAGATATGGTAGCAGTATTCAAAGCACTGATGAATGGTAGATTTATAAATGTGCAAAATGGATTCTGACAAAAAAAAAACTTCCTGGCCCAATACAGTAACCCAACATTCTTAGTAGTAGATGCAGATAGGGATTTGATGTAGTCATTCCATTTGAGAGAGTGAGGCAAAGGAGGTGCAGTGTGTTGCTCTCTAGGAGACAAGCACCATCCATTCTGATGGTAGGCAGGAAAGTTTCTCTATGGTGGTTAAAGGAGAGCAGCTTCATTTTGAAGGTATTAAAATGTACAAGCTCTTTTCTACCCATTCAATCACAGATTGGAGGTTATTTTGAAGTGCAGCAGCCAGGTTCTCTTTGTCAGAATTTGCAGATTTTTTTTTTTTTAATCATTTCACCCCGAGCAAGGCGGAAATGCCACTGATGTGCAGGGGGCTACATAAATGTAAAAAGATTAATTAGAAAAGAGTGAGGAGTACAACCTAGTTAGAAAGGAACAATAGACAGCTGAGATAGCAGGTGCGATGACAGATACATAGGTGGAGAGAAAGGGAAGGTTATACAGGGGTGGGGAGAGAGCTAGAGTCCAGTGGTTAGTAGATGAGTATTGACTTTGCATTTAAATTTCTGGAGGTTGTAGCCATCAGGAAAGCAAGAATACGGGAGCGAGTTCCACAGGCTGGAAGTGCGAGAGAAGAAGCTGCAGAATAGAATTGTCGTCTGCATTTGGCTAACCTGACTGTGAATGGGTGGGACCCAGTTGCCAGTCTGGTTGCATGAGTAATTTCTTATTGAGATGTGTGTAAATGGTGGTGTCATCTGCATAGCTCATTGATCAGAAAAAGTTTAGAACCTCAGATTGAGCCTTGAGAGATGCCAGTGTTCATATGAAAAGGGAAGCTTGCACATTTAAAACAACCTTCATTTCACAATTTGATAGGCATGATTGGATTAAATGAAACAATTATGCAGCAATATCATAGCTCTGTGTGCGTATATATATATATATATAGAGAGAGAGAGAGAGTGAGAGAGAGGCTGCCCAAAAAGAGTTTACACATTTCAAGAAAGGAAAAACTTGTCTTTAATAGTTTTATTTTAAATTGCAATAATTGTTAGGGCGCCGCTCCTATTTGACTACATAATGGACTGTTCCCATTGCTATATATAGCAATGGTAGATTCTCTACAGGGAGAGTCGTACGGGTTCATACAGAGTCGTACAGAGTCACTTGAGAGTCAGTGCGAGTTAGTGAAGAGTTAGTCACACTTCCGGTGGCGTACCGGAAGTAATCACGTATACACACGTCTTATGACGGATTGGACTCTTGTATCTTTTCTATTGTAAATATTACTAATCACTTCTGTACCTACTAACCGTCTTTCCACAGAATACAACTTATATTTCTGATTCTGTTGTTGAGTTATTCATTTATACTTGGCGACATAACAATAACATTGTTCATTGTTGTACAATATTTTGTCAACAGATGGCATTAAATTGGTGGCCCTTGAACAAGAAATTGAAAATGCATGTGCAGCAATCCCAATGGACACTTTGGCCAATGTTGTTCAAGCAGTAGTTTATCATATTAAGGCATATCAATATATATTTGTAAGCTAAAGGCCACCATTTTGAACCTCTCTTGTGATTCTAAAGTACAAAGTTCATCTTGTGACTCCAAATGTGACTTGTATTAATCATGTGATGCCTGAATAAATCTAGTATTACAATATCTATACATTTTTCCTTTTCTGAAGTGTGTATACATTTTTTGGTAGAATCTCTCACTTTGTATGTATATATATATATATATATATATATATATATATATATATATATATATATTTTACAAAAAAAAATTAAATTTATGATCATTTCTGTGAATTGATTTTGCAGAAATGATCATTTGATCATAAATTTCAAATTTTTTATAAAAAAATACATATTGGCTCTGTAAATAAAGAATTTTGATTTACATTGAGCCCTCTGGCTGGATCAATTTTAATGTTTAATTTTTAACAATATTAATAGGATTTGTTTTGGGATTTTACCCTGAAGTCGCTTCCTTTCAGATTGATATATATATATATATATATATATATATATATGTGTGTGTGTGTGTGTGTGTGTGTGACAAAGGAATTACAAAATGATTGGACTAAAGTATTATATTTGTTGATGAAATTACGTGTCGTGGGTGGTAATATGCAAATATAATTATAATTATTCCCCACTAGAAAATGTTGAAAATGTTGTGGCACTGAAATATTAAATTTCTAAATCATTTTTTTCCAGATGTCTCTGGATATGTAGTCTGATTTCATTTGTTTTCCTAATATTTATGTTTTTATCAACTTTGTTATTAAGTCTCCCATATTGTGATTGTATAGAAGATCTGCCAAGAAAGGTGAAATATTGTAAAAAATGATTGTAAGAAACACGTTATACAGATTTTTTCCACTTTCTCATTCATTTGCCTAACATTGATCATATATATAGAAATTTATATAACATATTCTCACCTCCATATATATATTCAAACATGTTTAATTGAATAACATAGGTATTCAAACATGTTTAATTGAATAATATAGATAAATAAGAATCTATTTTTGTAATAATCCTTTCTAGTTGTCAAATCAGTAGATCGAAAGTATGTGGATAGGAAAAACAATGCACCTTCCTTGATAAATTTCATCTTAACAGCAAGAAACTGATAAATTAGGAAGGATTTTTATAAAAACAAATTGACATATTATATCTGTATTGTTCAATGAAGCATGCATGAATGAAGATATGCTGCCTATATATATATGTATGTGTGTGTGTGTGTGTGCGCGTGTGTTAATTGAGATAAAATATGGATTACAATCCATTATAATGACAGAATAAAGAACAAATAAAAATTATTTACAAACTTAACATGTTTCGATTTTATTTGGACTTCATCAGAAATAAGGAAAACAAAATTCTATTATTTTTTTATTTTTGTGTATGGTCTTTATTGGAAAAGTAGACATGATGTGTAGGTATTTGTCTTTCAGGTATCATTCATGTGTATAATTCTTGTGTATCATAATTCCAGTTGGTCTGTGTGCAGGATTTAATTGATAATGTGTGTATGTACATGTATGAATCTAGTGGGAATTTTGTTTGTTTGGTAGTGTCTGTATGTTGATTTGGAGATGTTTTGTGTGTAAGTGAAAGAAATTAGGTTATACCTGTTGTGATTGTGGGCAGTCTGATCTTATATTCTGTAAGTATGGATTTTATAAAAGTTTGATATAAAGTGTGTTTTTTGTCTGCTTATTTATGGAAAAATACTTTTCAAGATTTCTTAGTATTTTCTATGTAATAAATTATGTTTATTTTTTTATTAGAGAAAGTTTTTATTCAATTGATATTATAGTCTGTTTTATTTCTGTATGTCAGGACCAAATTAATATGGTTGTCCTCAAGTAAATCTTGTATGTTTGTAGATGCAGGATTTTAGATTTTTGGAGGTTTTGCCTCTGTAGCTATTCTGGCTTGCAGGTATTTCATATTTTAAATCCCAGCTTCTGATGGAATGTTGGATCTATGTTGCTTGTCAACTAGAACTCTGATCATCTTTGAGATCTTGGTAATGATTTTAGTGTTGGGGATAACTTGTTGGTTCTCAAATTTTGTTGATAAACCATTAGATGGTAGGATTATGAAATTTGTGTTTACTTTTATGGCTGTGTTTTTTGTATTCTCATTTACTAGCAATGAGTTTGAAATGATGTGGGTAGTGAAGAAGTCAAAATATTTTTTTCAAGGTATGTTTCAATTTTCTAGATATTCTGAGCTGTAAATTCTCAGGGCTTTGAGGCAAAAACCTGTGGTTAGTCCTTTTATTTTATTTTATTTTGTTTTTTTGGCTGCGGTGGATGATTGTCATGTCTTCTGACACCTGATCAATTGGACACAAAACTGATCACATCACAGGAAAATCTGGCATTGTTTGAGGCGGTTTTAGCTTGTTTCCTTGAATGATTCCTAACCCAGGATTAGTGTTGGGTTCATCACTTTGATCTGGTTGATCACCCTCCCTATTCTCCTTATTTGACTCTATCTGGCTATCATTTGTTTCCCAAAATTAAAAAAAAAAACTTTTTGTTGTGTTATTTAAAGAGGTTACAAACAGACAAGGTGGTACTTGAGTGAAGGAACAGCAACACATGTAGATGAAAGAAGAGAAGTTTATTGTAAAGAGAATACAGTATGGCAAGACAGTAATTGCCAAAGCAAGTCACAGGTAACTCCTGTGTTCACTATATATGGCTACTAATATAGTCAGTTCACATATGGAGTGTAGGACATTCCATTACAGCACCTCTCTCTGATCTAATTTTCCCATGAAATTTTGCCCAATACTTTTTTGTGGGGTGGGGTCAGGACATAATTGTTTGACTTTTTCCTCTTTCTGGTACTTTTATGTCAAATGAGCACAAAACTTTTTGACCAACAGGACAAAGTTTTCTTCACCAATGAGATCCAAGCACTGCAAGACTGATAAAAGATTGTGTAGACCACTAGGGGGAATATGTAGAAAAATAAATCTCATTTGGTTACTTTCCATGAGAGTGTATTGATCAGCCTATGAACTTTTCAGCCCACCCTCATATATATATATATATATATATATATATATATATATATATATATATATATGACAAAAAATCTGCTTGCCAAAAATGCACGACAATGGTTTCTGCTTGGTGGGATGTGTATTCTGACACCTGATCACAACAGACTCAGCTGATCACATCACAGAAAAATCTGACATTGTTTGAGGCTAAGCAAGATAATTTTTGACTTCATCTGTTTAACCCAAAGACAAAGAGATAATCCATGCAATGAATACACCCCTCCTCAACTTCTCAAAAGAAAGCCAAGGTCATTTCATCTGCAAGGGAGCTGATAACATCAGTTTTTTGGCATGCAAAAGGCTTGTGTTTATTGATTATCTTCAAAAGACCTCACCATCAATAGAGAATACTATGTCA
Source organism: Ascarosepion bandense (assembly GCA_037127315.1). Taxonomy (NCBI): domain Eukaryota; kingdom Metazoa; phylum Mollusca; class Cephalopoda; order Sepiida; family Sepiidae; genus Ascarosepion; species Ascarosepion bandense. Next base: position 4,987,203 of record JBBBDQ010001080.1, on the reverse strand, counting down.
ACTTACTGAGAGAGTTACAAAAAGCTATCAAGAACAAACACCCAGGAAAACTGATAAAAGGGGTCTTGTTTCATTAGGACATTGCTTCAGCACACAAGTTCTTGGTTACAATAGCTGCTGTTCATAACTGTAGCTTTGAACTAGTTGATCACCTTCTCTATTCTCCTGATTTGTCTATCATCTGTTCCCAATCATAAAAAATATGTGGCTCAGAACTGGTATTGCACTGATGATGATTTCATATCTGCTGTTGATGACTTTTTAGACCAACAGGATTAATAAAATTCTTTCGTCAAATGTGAGTTTACCTGAAAAGAAACAATGCAGTTATCAATAAGAATATATAGAAGGAAATTACTGGAAAGTAATTGATGTTGGTTGGTTGATTTATTTAACCAGTATATCAACCTTCATTAGGTCATTTAATGCTGAAAACCGTTTTGATTTGTTTTATTTAGTTTATTTGTTTTATTGTTTTTGTTTGTTTATATTGGGGGGGATTGTTGTGGACCTGGAAACAACAGCAATTAAGAGGTGGTTCCATGCTCCTCACAACCTCCCAATTAGAGGCCTTGCTGCCGGATGCAGTTTACCATCATACCTAGGACTGGAAAGTAATTGACACTGACCTGAAGCAAGCTGAATATAAAATGCTCCTCATACCAATAACATTTCCACTAAGCTTCTCTATGGCATATGACCTCATTGAACTTCTTTTGATCCTTTCGAATTTATATTTAAATTGGGATCATCAGGGGAGAATGTGCACTGTTTTGGGACCTTCCTCTCAACGGTTTCACTTGAACACCAGCCCCCCCTCACTGATGTGAGGCCCCATTATAACACTATACAAGTGTAGTTATACTTGTTCAAATGTCTAATGGTGAAATTAAATTTATGCAAAACAGCAAACCTTGCATTCTGAGAATGTCACATGAACCTCATTATGCATTCACGATTAATCGTATCATGATGATGATTTCATATCTGCTGTTGATGACTTTTTAGACCAACAGGATGAATGAACTTCTTTAAATAGTCAAATGTGAGTTTACCTGAGAAGAAGCAATGCAGTTGTCAATAAAAAAGATATACATTAATGTATGCAAGATTTCATGGCTCTAGCATCACTCCTTCAGAGTCAACCTATAAACTTTGGCTTGCATGCCTTCATATAGGCTCATGAACTATAGTGTCTCTAGGCAAATTTTTGGCTAAATCCAAATGTTCTTAACAAATTGTGTAACAGAAATCATGTTGAACAGCCATGCTTTTAGATCCTTTCAGATTAATGTAGGGTCCTCCTAGGGCTCTGTATTAAGACCTATGTTGTTTTTTTTTCATCAATGACCTTCCCAATATCATCATTTCTCAACTTGATATTTATGCTGAAGATGCAACTATTTGTTCATGTCTTAATAGTAAGTCTTATAGGCAGAACAAAGTAAAACTAGCAACTGATCTTAAAAATGGCTGCCAGTTGTTAACTAATGCAAGAAATGGCTTGTAAATTTGAATGCCTCCAGAACAAAACTATTAATCATTGTAGAGAATCATTTTTAACTTTGATCAGGATGATTAACACTTACCTTCAGAAGAGAAACTCTTTGCACAGTCTTTGTCTTACATTTTCCATTGCTATCAAGGGGAATGATCCTATTGAATCAATTGCTAGGTCTGCTATTAGAAAACTTGGTTCACAGTTTTTTACCAGACAATTTTGAAGAATTTACCAGAATTCAACCTCATTTAATAAAACCAACATTTTGTAAGTAATAACAAATTAAAATACCATCAATTTATCTAAACTTATTTATAAATGGAACTTTGTGTGTGTGTCTGTGTGTGTATCCGTTACCTATAGACTCCGAAATGGCTGAACCAATTTTCTTGAAAATTTACACAGTTGTACTATAAGCATTTGTGAGTGTTCTTAGCTAGGTTTTGTGTTCAGGTACCCCCGATAAATATTGAAAATCGATAATTGAAAAAATCGGGTTATAGAAGGAGTGGTCAGATTTTAATCAAATTTGATACACTGATAGGCAAAGACATAAGAAACGATATTTGGAAGTTTTTTGGTTGCAGTTCTTACAATGGAGCAGAAAATTTGATATCGATACCAGGAAACCAAAATTTGATTTACATCCATTGATTTTTCTTTCAGTCTATGGTTTCACTTTAACTAGAAACAACTATTGCTTATTAGTCTTTTGTGCCAACGTCCAAAGAGCCTGAGCTCCAGGACCATGGATTAGTTTTAAAGCTTTCATTACACCCGAGCAATGCCGGGCTATACTGCTAGTTTTTTAATAATTTCCCTCGAGAAACTTTGTTGAAATTAACCTAGTTTTTAATAGCTGGAGTTTTCTTAATTTTAGTTCTTTGCTTTTTAATTCTGCCAACCATTTTGCTAATCACCTGTATCAAATTTTTTTTTTTTTATCGTATCATTTATTAAGGCGGTAATGCCACTGATGTGCAGGGGGCTACATAAGTGTAAAAAGATAATTAGAAGAGAATGAAAAGGAAGACGAACCAGTTAGAAAGGAGCGATAGAAGGATGAGATTACAGGTGTGATGATAGCTTCAAAGGTGGAGAGAAAGGAAAGGATATACGGGGTGGGGAAAGAACTAGAGTCAAGCGGTCAATAGATGAGTATTGACATTGCATTTAAATTCCTGGAGGTTGCAGCCGTCAAGAAAGAAAGAATATGGGTGCAAGTTCCACAGGCGGGAAGTGCGAGAGAAGAAGCTGCAGGAGTAGAATTGTCGTCTGCATTTGGCTAACCTAACTGTGAATGGGTGGGACCCAGTTGCCAATCTGGTTGCACGAGTAAACACCTGTTCAGGAGGCACCAGTGACTGAAGTTTGTTTGAGCAGAAGCCATGAAAGTATTTACAGAACAGACAAAGGGAGGCCACCTCTCGTCGGTGGGGAAGTGTCGAGCCGCCAAGTAATCAGTACCTGTCACATTACTGATTCTCCTTTGGAGCCTGTTGAGAACACTGAGATGAACGGCAGGGGTGCCTGATCATATATGGCAGCAGTATTCCATGCACGGATGAATGGTTGATTTGTATATATGCAGGATGGATTCAGGCAGAAAAAACATCCTGGCCCGACACAGTCACCCAACCTTCTTAGCAGTGGATTTAGCCATGGACTCGATGTAGTGGTTCCATTTGAGATCAGAAGAGAGGGTAAGGCCGAGGAGGCGCAGTGTATTGCTCTCAGGGAGAAGTGCTTGGTCCATGCTTATGGGAGGTAGGAGAGGTTGCCTAAAATGATTCTCTTTTCTTTGAACATGTCTAACAGGACATTATTTTACTTTTCCTCCTTCATAATGGCTCCTGAATATTCTGCAGGATTTAGCATATTTTCTGGCTACTTGCCAAATCCATGTTTTCAAAAAAATACCTTATAGAAGACTGCTAATCAATACTGATAGTTTGGGCAAAGTGAAGTAAAGTGTGTGTTCCCTTCAGAGAAAAAGCATGCTGCAGTAAAAAAATCAGTTTTTATTACAAGATACACATTGAAAGACAGCAACTTGAATCACAGACTGTTGGCAGATGTTTTTCAACTAAATTTCATTAGAATTTGGAATTTTAATAACAAGTAAATTTGAACAGGTTAAAATTGTTGTGACTGGGGAAGCATCCTTTGGGGAATCAGTTCTATAAAGGAGTGGTTTGTGAGAAGAAGCTGCTTGAGTGGAATATGCAGAAAATTCAGAAAGAAATAATATTTAAGCTAATAAAAGTTTACAGTAATATTTCTTTTGTGAGCATGGTACATGTTTGGCTATTTGCAAAAGAAGCTACAATTGAGGTCAAGTTACCCATGCCCCCAGAATACGCGATTGTACTAAGAAGGCTACATGCTGATATCTGCAGCAACAGATAAGAGAACAAAACAGTTGATGATCAGAGTTCTAGTTGACAAGTTAAAATGTTAGTGTGAACATTATTTCCCATCACACACTTTCATGATGTTGGTTTCGTAATGTTAATTTGAAGGAAATTTTGGTATCTTTGTGTAAAGTTAACATACTAACAAATCGTTCAAATAATATATAATAATGATTTCAAAATACTGTATAATACCAAAAACACTGAATACAGAATATCTAGAATACACTAAATACCAGAGCACTAAATATTTAATCAACTCAGACTTCTGTCTGAGTGCTTTATATACTAAAATTTATGGTCATGTGATCTGTTATGTCGTGACTAAGAATAAATAACTCAACAACAAGAATAGGTTAATTGTTGTATTCCATGAAAATAGTATTTACAAAGGTTATTAGTATCCAATACAAGAATAAAGGTTAATCGTCTCAACCGTCATAAGACGTAGTATGAGCAATGGGTACTTCCGGGTCGTCACCGGAAGTCTACGACTGACTTGTCAATTGGCTGCTCGGCACACTCTCTCCTACGTAGATGCCACCATTACTTTACATAGTAATGGAATAGTCCATTATAGCCGAATAGGCGTGGGCATCCCAACATGATCGTAGTAGCACAATCCACTCAACAGATATATTTGTTCCCTAGAGATCAGTGTTCGAGCACATTTATTGGTGATGACAATTTCTTTCTACATAACACCTCACTTTTTAGCTGACTCCTTCTGGAGTCTGTATTTTTAGATTGGTTCTACACTTAAAAATTTCAAGGTAGTTCTTTTTTTTTTTAAATGAAACTGAGACAAGACGTCAGCTGTTTCACTCAGTAGTTTTCTCATCCGACTCCTTTCTCTCTGATTTCTTAAAAGACCTTTTGAAATGTGTCAACAAAACATTCTGCTTGTCCGTTCAATCTTGCATGATATGGGGGAATATGTTCTATTTGTAGGGATTTGCAGAATAACTTGAATTCACTAGATATGAACTGCGTCCTATTGTTCGACACATTGGAATCAGGTACACCAAACCTTTATCCTGAAAGGAAGTTGATTGAAAGTTTTCTAATATAGAAAAGGTTTCAGTTGGAATGTTGTTGGATGCACTGGAGTTGGTAGGGGTGATTACTCACTTTGTTGACTCTGGCTCTACTAGGCGTTGAGCAAATTTTGCTGTAATTATTGTTGCCCTGATGTATTTCAGGTGTGGGATACTTGTCTTGAGTGGTGACAATAGTACAGCTTAATTTCTTCATCTTTGAACAAACTTGGTGGTAAATCCAATGTTATACTAGTATTTGTGGTGACAATATTTACTTGGTTGCAGAACAAATTGCTTGACAGTTCCAAAAGATTTTATAAGGAAATGCCATCCATTTCTAATAAATTTGTTGTATTTTTAACATGAATATGATTGCTTTTTTGGTGTTTCCAACAAAAAAAATATTGCAAGTAAACTCACCTAAAAATTTCAACTTCTTCCTTAAAACACCAAGAGCAACCTTTCTTGAAGTCAATAAATTAGGTTTTACCTGTTTTCTCCAAGTTTTTTCATTAATTATAGTAATATCAGACCTAGTATCCAATTGTAATTTTATTTTCATATTGTTAATCGTGACAAAAAATAATTTTCTCTTTGATGTTTTGTTCAAAATTTTACTAATTTTTGTTTCCACTTGTCAGCTTTACCCAATGTATCTATTTTGTGATATACTTTTTGTTTCTCCTTCATTTTCTGTATTTGCAACAAGTACTCTTATGTCCTAATTTTCCACATTGGTAACATTTTTTGTTTCTAAAGAAACAATTCCTTTTAAAATGTTTACTACCATAACCATGGCAATTATAAGGTACTAGCAGTATAGCCCGGCATTGGTCAGGTGTAATGAAAGCTTTAAAACTAATCCATGATCCTGGAGCTCAGACTCAGCCTAAAGAATATTTGTGTGAAGTTTGGTGAGAATCTAATAAAAATTGTGAATTTGTATAAAGGACACACAGACAGATATACAGACACACACACAAATATCTTGCTTTATATATATATATATATATATATATATATATTATCGATTTTCTGCACTATTTTAAGAACTGCAACCTTGAAACTTCTGAATATCATTTCTTATGTCTTTGTCTATGAGTGTATCAAATTTGATTAAAATCGGATCACTCCTTCTATAACCCGATTTTTTCGATTATTGATTTTTGATATTTATTGGGGGTACCTCAACACAAAACCTAGCTAAGAATACTCGCAGACGCTTATAGTAGAACTGTGTAAATTTTCAATAAAATTGTTTCAGCTGTTTTGGAGTCTATCGGTAATGGACACAGACAAATTTCTATTTATAAATAAATTTAGATTTAGATTTAGATTCTGGGGTTTTATCATATTTTTTTACTGTTTTGTTAGGAGTTGCAAAACATTTATTTTTTTCCCTTAGGTAGCTGGATGCCATGTATTTGTGAAATATCTCTCTTATCAATTCTTGTAGTGTCAATTTTTTTATTTACCATATACTGACACTTTTCAGCTATTTTTTCGAGAGTTAAATTTGAACCTGTTTCTAGTTTAGTCAGAATCCTAGATCATATTTCCAGATCCTTATTTGAAGTTAAACCTTGAACAAATATCGATTGACAACTCTTGTGTATGTGACAAAATCATCATCATCATCATCACTTTTTACTAGCCTTAAACAATTCCACCATGCATTAAACAATGAAGTTTTTTCTCTGAAAATGTTTGATAATATCCCTACAGTTCTCTCAAAATTTATTCTGCATGGTTGTTTTGGCAAAAAATTGTTCATGTTCTGCTGAGGACAATTTCTTCAAGAATAGTTGGACTTTCTTTTTGTCATTCCACTGCACACAATCCTTGTTGAATATTTCTTCATATTTTCTGGAATACATTTGAAAAGTTCTTCTTTCATCTGGATTGTAGACAAACTCGCTAATGTAATTTGCAATAGCATCTGGAGCGAATGAGTCAGATGTTTTTCCTGTCATTTTCTTAACAAACAATTCAAAAAACATTTGTTGATGTTTTTGTAACTGAAATTGTGATTCATGTTGATTTTTTATTGTTGTAACTGTAGTTTTTGCTGTTGTTTTTGTCATTCATGTTAGTCGTTTTGTTGTTGTAACTGTTGTTCTTGTTGTTGATTTTGCAGTGCCAACATTTGAAGCCTAATTGATTTCAGTTAATCCATTGTCCTATTAATATGCTAAATATTTAAAATACTATGTGTAGGGTAGATACTTCTTCTCTGTAGTCCTCACAAAAAATTTCCAAACAAGATCTATGTCGGTATTGTTATAACGTTAGCGTGAACGTTAGTTCTGTCACTTACTTCTACAACGTTGGTTTTGTTACATTAATCTGAGAGGAAATTTTGGTAACTCACTATTTGTGAGTTAAAATATTTCAGTATCTTCATGTAAAATCAACATACTAATAATAATTAGTAATAATTTAAATAATATACAATAATTCTTTCAGAATATCTGTAGATTACCAGTAACACTAAATACTCAGAATACTAAATCTACTCAGACTTCTGTTTGAGTGATTTACATGCTAATATTTATGGTCACATGATTTTTTTTTTAATAATGTCACCCCGAGCAAGGCGGTAATGCCACTGATGTGCAGGGGGCTACATAAGAGTAAAAAGATTAGAGGAGAGTGAAGAGAAGGATGAACTAGTTAGAAAGGAACAAGAGAAGGATGGGAATACAGGTGTGATGAAAGTTGCAAAGGTGGAGAGAAAGGGTGGTGTGGAAAGAACTAGGGTCAAGTAGTTAAGAGATGAGGATTGACCTTGCATTTAAATTCCTGGAGGTTGTAGCCATCAGGAAAGCAAGAATAAGGAAGCAAGTTCCACAGGCAGGAAGTGCGAGAAAAGAAGCTGAAGGAGTAGAATTGTTATCTGCATTTGGTTGATCTAACTGTGAATGGGTGAGACCCAGTTGCCAGTCTAGTTGCACAAGTAAATACCTGTTGCGGAGGCACCAGTGACTTAAGTTCGTTGGAGTAGAAGTCATGGAAGTATTTATAGAACAGACAAAGGGAAGCCATATCTCGTCGGTGGGAAAGTGGCTGTAGTCAAGCCGCCGAGTTGGTACTATCACATTACTGATTCTTCTTTGGAGCCTGTCAAAGACACAGAAATGAACAGCAGTACTCCATGCATGGTTGATTTGTATATACGCAGGATGGTTTCAGGTGGGAAAAACATCCTGGCCCAACACAGTGACCCAACTTTCCTAGCAGTGGATTTAGCTATTGACTCAATGTAGTGGTTCCATTTGAGATCAGAAGAGAGGGTAAGGCCAAGGAGGCGCAGAGTATTGCTCTCAGGGAGACTCGCTTGGTCCATGCTTATGGGAGGCAGGAGAGGTTGCCTGTGATGATTGACAGACAGCAGCTTGGTCTTAGACGCATTGAAATTTACAAGCCACTTCTTACCCTAATTCACCACAGAGTGTAGATCTCTTTCAAATCAGCAGCGAGATTATGTTTGTCCATCACATCGGGATTCTTTCTGATGGTGGAGTAAATTGTGGTGTCATCTGCGTAGATGCCTACCTGGCTCTTGATCTCATCTGGGAGGTTGTTTATGTAAATAAGGAAGAGCCCTGAGGGACACCAGCATTTGTACAGTAGGGTGTGGAGGCATGCCCATTCAGGACGACCTTCATTATGCAGTTATATAGAAAAGATTGGATCAGATCATACAATCGTCCAGCAATACCGTAACCCCATAGCTTGCATAGAAGGCCAGCATGCCAAACCCTGTCAAAAGCCTTAGAGATGTCCAGAGCAACAGCATGAGCCTCGCCGGACTTGTCAAGGGCCTGAAACATGTACTCCGTAATGGTCGTTAGCATGTCAGCTGTGGACCTCGCAAAGCGGAAGCCATACTGCCTGTCAGAGAAGAGTTTATGGGCAGTAAGATGCTGAACTATTTCAGCATTAATAATGGCCTCGAACACCTTCCCAAAAATTGGTAGAAGGCTGATAGGGCAATAGTTGGATGAGTCCGAGGGTTCACCAGTGTTCTTAAATACAGGAATGACAGAAGAGGACTTCCAGCATGCAGGAAAACAGGAAGCAGAGAGGCAGTAGTTATAGAGTTTAGAGAGGACAGAGGAGAGTTTGGCGCACATTTCTTAATCACCGGGATTCCATCACCACCGCTCACCTTGTGGGGTCAAGTTTTGATATTACACGGGATACTACTATCTGGGTAATGTATATATCGTACAGTTTAGCATCAGTTCTAATAGGGAAGTCAGGTGAGTGTACTCCAGATGAGTCAAATGTGGAGTTGGATGAAAATCTGTTAGTAAAGCACTCGGCCTTGTCCGCTCATGATGTGAGGACCTCAAATTCATGGATTAAAGGAGGGATAGAGGATTTGCTATTTTTCAGCAGCCGTTTGTATATCCACCAATAATCTTTAGAGCCGAACTTGCGGTCAGCTATGTGCTGTCTCATTCTCTCAGCAAACAACCACTTGGCATCATTCAGGATTCTCTTGCACTCATTATGAGCAGATATGAATAGGCGCCTGTTGTGGTCTGATGACTGTCTCTGAAGTAGTCAAAAGTAGTGATTCCTGTGGGCAATGGCAGCCGAACAGGCAGAAGCAAATCAAGGGGAAGAATGAGGTTTGAGACAAAACTGCCTAGTAGGTATGAAGGCATCAATGCCAGCTTTCACCCAGGATGAAACCTTAGAGGCACAGTCATCGACTGGAAGATCAAACACTTTCCCCCTGCACACAACCCCTGATTAACATTCAATACCCTCCCTTTCTCCCAATGAGTCATTTAGTCTTCATGTATATGAGCAAGCTTATCATGGTACCTTAGGTTTCTGGTTGGTACAATGTTTCTCAGACAAAGAGTTCTCTTGTCTTGACTGCTGGGCAGATTACAAGTGTACACTGTGATTCATAGCTGTTTCTTCTTTCTTGGGTTATTTGTCTCTTCATTAAAGGTGCTGGAGGTAGATTGAATGCTGTTGCCATATCTGCAGGTGCTCCTGCTATTTGTCTTGACAAAATCAAATATGAAGATATGAGATCTAACTGAATTAGACTTGTCTGTCCACCTTCAGTCACTTTCTCACTGATGTGAGGTGTCTTCCCTCCGTCTTTTCTAGAAGTATTTTTATAGCAATTGTTCTGACGAGCTTTTTTCCCTGGTTCCCCAACCACATGTATTTATGCGTGCTACTAGACTGGCATCAAAGTTTACCACCAAAATAGTTAAATGTAGCATGCCTCTTCTACTCTAACAATTTCTTTTCTTGCACTTTTCGCCCGTGGGAAAAGTCTGTTTGTAGCTTTAAAATAAACAAGGAGAAGCAAGTAATCTCGAAAAGTTTTAATACAATGTCAATTGCCATCTTCTATCTCTCTGAATACCATTCAACTCTTATCCTTTTTCGAAACTCTTTGTACTTTTTTTTTCTCTCACTGTAACCCCTCTGCACACCAGTGGCAGTCCTGCCTTGCTTGGGCTGAAATGATTATAAAAAAAAAGATATTTTCTAGGTTTTGGCATCATCTGCTTAATAGACAAAAAATCCAGACATTTGATTAAGTTCAAAGTAGGCTGTTCTATCAATAGGTGTATAATATTGGGCTATTTTACTGCAATTTTGTTAATGGTTTCTGGACCACACATTAGCCTCTGGTGAGGCTTGTCGATGACATGATGAAGGGTACTGATGTGGCAGTATCTCTGAATGATTCAATCTAGGTTATTTACACATGCAACTCCTGTAGTTTTTAAACACCTTCTCACATATATATATAATAATAACTATAGTAATTATAGCAATATTAATAGTAACAGAAATAATTCTGCTAATACTAGTAATAGTTATACTATATTAAAGATCATCTTGAATAACCCACCGAAGACAAACTCTGAGGGAAAAGGAGAGGAAGTAAAAAAAGAAACAAATGAAGTACATGAACAAAAAGTCAAATACTCGTAGGAAAGAAAAAAAAGCCCAAGACGAAAACCCTAACACTAAAGCGCTCAATATGAAAGTAGAGCAACAAAGACAGAAATCTATGCAAGAGCCAACAAACCTACCTAGGTTTCACCCTTTGGCTTGTCAGGGTAAATTGACCCTGATGAGCCAAAGGGTGAAACCTAGGTAGGTTTGTTGGCTCTTGAATAGATTTCTGTATATATATATATATATGTGGAGAAGTCTGTGACTTAACTGAGCAGAGTTTTTTTTTTTTTTAATCATATCACCCCGAGCAAGGCGGTAACACCTCTGATGTGCAGGGGGCTACGTAGGAGTGAAAAGATTTGGAAAAGAGAAAACTGGAAACCACATCCTAAACAGGGAACAAGGGATGAGCCTCTACACCTATACAATAGACGTGGGTGGAGTGTGAACCGGGCGATAGTTTAGTCTATCTACTCCAACTGAAAGTTATGCCCTAACTCTGACATAATTCTGCTTAGTTAAGTGACAAACTTCTCCACATTCATTCTATTAACATTCTATCACTATCACATTATGACAAAATATACCTGTTTGCTAAGATATCTTTCTACCAGTAAACCACTGAAAACACCAATCTTAGCATTAAGCATCATCACAACTCAACAATATATATCTTCTTCTTCTTCTTCTTCTATGTGCCCTGTCCCTTCAGGACGTAGGCGATCATGGTTCTCCATGTCTCCCTATCTCTTGTGTCTCTTAGTATGTTTACTCCTATTACTCCTGGCAACCACGTTCTGTCATCCACCTGATCAGGCCCTGCAAATATGTTATCCGCTGCCTTTTCTCTGTCTCTCTTTCCTTCTATCTGGCCAGTCAGTATCAGGTTCTCCAAGCTCTCCTTCCTCATTGCATGTCCCAGGAACTTCAGTTGTCTCTTCCTGATGCTCAGTATTAATTTCCTTTTGGTTGCCATTCATTCCAACACCTCATCGTTGCTTGCATGCTCAGTCCACGATATCCGCAGCATCCTTCTGTAGAACCACATTTCCGCTGCTTCCAGTTTTGTCCTCATTTTCAATGATATTGTCCAGCATTCACTGCTGTATTGAAGAACTGACATCACATAGCAATCCAGCACTCTTTTCTTTGTTTCTAGTGAAATTTTCTTGTGTGTTAGTACTTTACTCAGCTTCTGGAACGCGTCCTTTGCCATGCCAATTCACCTTCGGATCTCTGTGTCACACTTTCCATCTGTTAGAACACTTCCTAATATTTCTGAAATGAGGTATTGTAACTTTTACACAATTTATATTGCTTGAATTGTTGTCCTCATCTTCATTATCATATTCACAATGTTTCAGCCATTTTACATTCTGGCCTTCTTCAAGGATATATGGTCCAGTTGATAAAAGTGCTGGCTGAAATAATCCAGTGGCTTAATCCAAAGAGTTGTGAGTTCAATATCTGGCCACAGCAGAGGTGAACAAAAACTTGAAGAGTTGAGTTACTAAAGGGGAATAAATGAAACTGAGATATCAGAAAAGGTATGGCATGTGCAACTAGAACAATGTGTGTATATATATATATATATATATATATATATATATATTTAAGATAATGGTGTGGAGGAAACATGAACTTTCCTGTTCTTTTTTCTCAGGGCTAATGTTCTCAGTTATTTATAGTCATAATATTTAGCTTAATTTATTTTCTACATTTTTTCTTCAGTTCTAAATTTTCATGCTTAAAGTAAAATTTTTAGCTTTTAATTATGAGATTTTATTTAGATTGATTGAAGGATTTATTTTTTTAGGGTTTATCAATCTTCTGAAGTGTATATATATATATATATATATATATATATATATATATATATATATATATTGACTTCTTTTGCTTAAAGAAAGGTCAGTTCACTGTGTAGAGCCAGGAAGTTTTTTTTCGTTTGAATCCATCTTGCACATATATAAATCTACCATCTGCCTATGCATTGAACACTGCAATCACATCTGGTCAGGTGCCCCTGCTATTTATCTCAGGGTTCTTGACAAAATCCAAATGAGAATCTGCAATGTAATTGATTCCAACGTGGTCGCTCAAGTTCAGTCCCTTTCTCACTAATGTAATGTGGCTTCCCTCTGTCTCTTTTACAAATACAAGTACTGCCTTGCTTGGGGTGAAATGATTATAAAAAAACATTATTTTTAATGGATATCCATATTTGAGTAGATACCCTGTTTTCATTTATTTATTAAACAGTATATTTATTTATTTCTATCTATCGCCCTGAATCTTTGAAAAATAATGGTGATTTTATGTCAGGATTTTTAAAAAAACAGTCATAACTGTTATAACAGAATGCAGATTTTATCACAGTTACAATAAGTTTGTCTTTGTAATTTACTTTTGAAGATTATCTTAGAAAAGTTTGTAAGCACTTGGGTTTAAAAAAAACTACAGTGTCATCCTTGATGAACTTTATCTTAACATTGAGAAACTGATTAGACAACTGAAAAGGTTCAGTATAAAAATGAGTAGGCACTATATTATTCAATGAAACATGTTTGAATGAAGATATGCTGCCTATATATATATATATATATTGGCAGCAACCTTTCTTTTAAGCATCTTTCATCGAATACAACTGACAAGAATGATATAATCAATTTTTATTGTGCTTTTCCAGTATTCTAATATTTTTCCATTTTTCAGGAATTAAAAAATATAATAATGTTCACAGTATTTATTGTTCTGAGTGCATTCAGCCAGTGCTTTAACCATTCTCAGGATATTGCGTTAGGTATATTTATTGTATGTGTGCTGTACTATGTGCATTGTGGTGCAGTGGATATTGTCTCAAAACAAGAAATCGAGTAGTTGAGTTTGAATTCCAGTTGAATTCCTTGCATTTACTTATGCATAAATGCCCTTGTGAAAAGCATGAATCCGTCTCTTCCCTTCAGTTATGGGTTAAATAACAAGACAGGTTAGGTTTTCTATAGCCTTGGCTGGCCACCAGTCTACCGCAGAAAGTAATGGCAACCTACTGCGGGATAACCTTCTGCCCAGTCAGTCATGTCTCTTTTGAGACATGATCGCCCAAAGTATGTATCACATGTGGCACTTAACTGACTGACTGTGCTATGCTATACTGTAGTTTTTACTGTGTGAGCATTCTTGTGGAACAGTAACTATTTGGAGCAGTCACATGCTATGCACAGCTAGGTTGACATGAGGGTCATTTATATTTTTAGAAAACCCTTTACATATACACGTGTGTGTGTGTATATATATATATATATATATATATATATATACACATGTGTGTGTGTGTTTTCACAGAATCACATAAAGCACTAGCTAAGTTAAGCCCTTCTTCTTTGAGAAAATTAAATAATTTCAATGCAAAATAAAAATGAAGAGAACAGTAACTATAGATTCTTTTACCATTTTTAGCAGAATCAAAGAAAATTCCACATTGCAAGTTTTTCTGAGTTTTGTAATGGAGTGGAAAGATTCTTCATTTACCAAATTTACTGAACCTTTGAGGTTATGACATGAATGATGAGTCTTCCGAGTTTGGATTTACGTCAGCAGATTGTGTGGGTGAAGGCAAATTGGCAGTTACAAACCCATCCAGCCAAGAACATAACTCTTAAAGAATGGAAAACTGAAGAATATAAGAGATTGTGTGTTTGTGTGTGTGTGTATATATATATATATATATATATATATATATATATATATATATATATATATATATATATATATATATATATATATATATATTTTCTAAACATATGCTGTTAAATATAAGAGACAATGAATGTCTATTATGTTTAATCATGAGCCATTTTCAATGTCATATTTTGGCTTTAATTTCAGTTGAAAATAAAGACAAAAATTCTCCAACATTTGGATAATTTTTTATTAATTTGGTTCTAAGCTTTCGGCTCACATGAGCCATCTTCAGGGAGGTTATTATTAAAAAATTATTCAAATATTGGAGAATTTTTGTCTTTATTTTCAACTGAAATTAAAGCCAAAATACGACGTTTAGAATGGCTCATGATTAAACATAATAGACATTCATTGTCTCTTATATTTAACAGTATATGTTTAGAAAATTATTTGCTACCTCGATACACTATATATATATATATATATATATATATATATATATATATATACACACAATCTCTCCCTCTCTCTCCATATATACACACATATACATATATTATTCCTCAACAGTTACAAAACAGCTTTATGCACAATGTAATCTTCAAGTGCTGAGCAGAGACATTAAACACTGTTTTATAAACACTAGCATTTGATGTACAGTATCTTATCTATATGAAGAGGTGCTAAAATATTCCCAAACTCTGAACAAAACATTAAAATTTTGAGGGTGTAAGGGCTTCTTGAAAAGCTTTAAAAATTTTCAGCATACCCTTTGTATATTTTTCTTTAATACAAGTCAACTGAAAACTAACTTTAATACATTAATACCTGCCATTGCAAAAACAGAATGTTAATGGTAATGTTAGCTGTTTCCTTACAAGGAAACATACTGCATTCATTGATTGAGCAGCCAGTACTGCTATCAGTTAAAATGTATAAAATCATTCTCTTAAAATGGTTTTTCAGGAAAATAGGTTTTTATTACTCTTTCCAGTATTTGTTATGAGGGTGCATTTATATATATAAAAAAAATAATAATAATGTCTAAAAAGTTGTAGTAAGGGATTCTATCGAGTCCTACTTATTACAAAAAAAGTTTTAATTCAGGAAGTAGTCATGTAGGGCTTGATACATTCACACCCACACACATATGGTCATTCAGTGTTCACGTGATAACCCTAGTTTTCTGCACTAACAGCATGCTGATATAAGCTGGGAGTGTCACATGTTACAGCAGTTAGGGGTTCCATCCCGGGCAAGAGCAGACATGTTTATTACCTAACTCACACATACACACATGCACTAATTGCGGGTAGCAGTTAGTGGCACAAATTTTTATTTCTCGCCAGCATACACACACAACGCTAAAAAACTCCAATTGGAAACAGACATTAACAGTATGTACATTAACTTTAAATTGAATCAAGTTCAGTTTGAGTAATCTTCTATCGAACATTTACGTTTCTCTCCAGACAAAGGGAAAGAACTTTTCTTTCCTTATTTGATTTGCAGGCTTTCAACTCTATGTAACCTTTGTTAATATATTGTTGCTCTGGTTACTTTCGCCTTTTCGTGTTTTCTTATTTCCTGTGTTATTTCATGATCCAAGTTACGCCAAGTCAACTCGTAAATATAAATTAGTAATGGACGCTTAAGTTCTCTACAGTCATAACAATAAGGAAATTAGAAATAGAACATTTGGAAGGATCAAGATGATTCCAGTAAAATCTAGAGAATTCTAAAAGTTCTAGAAAAATGCACATTAGTTGTTAGCCCCTACAAAAATAGGTTTTGGACAGTGAGTAGTCAGTTGTTACCAGGGTTTGCTGATGTTATCAATTCCGGTTTGATTCAAGGATTTATATCCAGCCGAAAGAATCTATAAGACGTAGGCGATCATGGTTCTCCATGTCTCCCTATCCCTGGTGGCTCTTAGTATGTTTTCTCCTGTTACACCTCACAAACCCCGTTCCGTCATCCACCTGATCAGGCCCTGCAAATATGTTATCTGTTCCCTTCCTCTGTCTCTTTTTCCTTCTATCTGGCCTGTCAGTATCAGGTTCTCCAAGTGCTCCTTCCTCATTGCACATCCCAGGAATTCAGTTGTCTCTTCCTGATGCTCACTATTAATTTTCTTTTCATAGCCATTCTTTCCAACACCTCATTGTTGTTTGCATGCTTGGTCCATGATATCCGCAGCATCCTTCTGTAGAACCACATTTCCGCTGCTTCAAGTTTTTTCCTCATTTTCGATGATATTGTCCAGCATTCATTGCTGTATTGAAGAACTGACATCACATAGCAATCCAGCACTCTTTTCTTTGTTTCTAGTGAAATTTTCCTGTGTGTTAGTACTTTACTCAGCTTCTGGAACGTGTCCTTTGCCATGCCAATTCACCTTCAGATCTCTGTGTTGCACTTTCCATCTCCTGTTAGAACACTTCCTAGGTATTGAAATTTTTGTACTTGCTTGATTCTGGTATCCCCCACCTGTATTTGGCATTTTGGGTTGCTCTTTTTGCTGATGACCATGCATTTTCACCAGTAGTAAACTCTATATTTCATGTTTTAAATGCAGCAAAAATTGTATATTTGTAAATATTTCATTTGGTGTGTTTTGTAAATTAAATATTTGTCTGTGATTTATCTCTGAGTTTTGATCAATCATTTTTTTTTCTTTTATTACAATTAACATGTAACATATTGATGGGTGCTTTCTTCTTAACCCTTTATTTATAGTAGTACAATCATTTTTTTCTTTTGTTACAATTAACATGTAACATATTGATGGGTGCTTTCTTCTTAACCCTTTATTTATAGTAGTACAATCATTTTTTTTCTTTTATTACAATTAACATGTAACATATTGATGGGTGCTTTCTTCTTAACCCTTTATTTATAGTAGTACAATCATTTTTTTTCTTTTGTTACAATTAACATGTTACATATTGATGTGTGCTTTCTTCTTAACCCTTTATTTATAGTAGTACAATCATTTTTTTCTCCTTTTGTTACAATTAACATGTAACATATTGATGGGTGCTTTCTTCTTAACCCTTTATTTATAGTAGTATGGAATGTCAATATCTTGATTATGTCATTTTCTCTCCTAATTACATGTGCTATTTATTTTAGTTGTTTCTGTTATAGGCAGTCCTCAAGTGATGGAATTTCTGCTATATGGTACAGTTCTTTCTTTGTGATTCTGTAACACCATTCCCTAATATTCAAAGAACGGTGATTTTTTCCAAGAATCCTATACTACACATTACTGGATTACAAATAGAAACCTATAATAGTAGATTTTCTTTAAACCTCTAATTTACACCAGATTTATAATTATTACCAATTTTTTTATTGATTATTTAGATTTCTATAGCTTATTAACTCTTTGCAGGTTATTTAAAGCTAGGAAATTTTTAAAAAATAATAATGGTTTAGTGATAGAAGTTTTACTATTTAACCCATAGCTGAGGAGAAGAAGTAAATTTCTACCATTCCCAAGGTTATTTGCATGTAAGTCAATATGAATCCAATGGGAATTGGAACTCAGCTCTCTGATGAACAATTCTGAGCCATTATCCATTACACCATCCACACACCCAAGCTTACGACACCTGTTATTTGCAAGTGGTCAATCATCTAGGCACTGATGAGGCTCAAAGTTGGTTAATTTCTTTGATCGTAAGGAAACCAATGTTTTAATATGATGTGGTTGTAAACCTCATGTTTTTGAGAAACTTATAATCCCAGGAATATATGAGTTATATTTGTTATAATTTTTTCCTGATCAAGAACATGCAAACTTGTCCTAATATTAAATACTTTCAGCTTTCATAAACCATTAAAAAAAAAAATTGTATTTACACTATTTACATTATTCAGACTATTGTCCTCATCTTCATTGCCAATGTTTCAGTCCTTGTACACTTTGGCTTTCTTCAGGTGATAGGAATTTCAAACTGAATCCTTTATTTTTTGAAATTTCTAATACCTGAAGAAGGCCAGAGTATACAACATCAAAAACATTAGAGAATATGACAACACAGATGAAGACAATAGTCTTAATAATGTAAATAGTGTTAATACTATCTCATCTCAGAAATATAAACAAAAAACAAAGCTGCTATCTATTAACCACCTGAATTTTAATACTTCCAAAATGAAGCTGCTCTCTATTAACCACCACAGACAATCGCTTCTACCCACCCCCCCATTAGCATAGGTCAGGCTAGTCTCCCTGAAAGTAAAACACTGCACCTCCTTGGGTTAACTCTCACAACAGACCTCAAGTGGAATGACTATATAGAATCCATAGCTGAATCCGCTGCTAAGAAGGTCAGTTCTCTGTACAGGCCTGGAAGTTTTTCCTGTCTGAAACAATTCTGCATATATACAAATCTACCATCCACCCGTGCATTGAATACTGCTGCCATATCTGGTCTGGTGCACCTGCTATCCACCTAGGGGTCCATGACAAAATTCAACGGAGAATCTGTAATGTGACCGATCCTGACTTGGCAGCCCGGATACAGTCACTTTCTCACTGGCACAATGTGGCTTCCCTGTGTCTCTTCTACAAATACTTTCACGGCTTCTACTCAGATGAACTTAACTCACTGGTACCCCTATATATGAATTTACTTGAGCCACAACATTAGAAACTAGGTGAAACCAATAAATTGTAAATACAAATTCTAATCTAGCAGCTTCTTTTTTTCATGCTTCTTGCCTGTGGAATTCCCTTTTGTTTACTTGCTTTCTCGACAACTACAATCTTCAATAATTCAAATGTGGAGTCAATAGTCATCTCGTATTACACTAACTTGCATCCTCTCTCTTAGGCACCTTTCTTCGTCCACTTCACTCTCATCAGTATTCTCATCCTTCTCTTACCCTCTTCCTGACACCCCCTGTAACCTGTCACTCTTTCTCATAACTTTTCTCCTATGTAACCCCCCTGTACAACACTGGCAGTAAAATGCCTCTCTTGGGGCGGGGGACGACATGATTATAAAAAAAATTGTATTTATTTAACTAAAAATATATTTACATTTTTCAAATTTACTTATGTTGTGTTACATATTCATTTCAATATTGCACTGTCATATGATAGTTTGTAGAATATTTTATTTTTATTTTTTTTAAATCATTTCACTTGAAGTTAGGCAGAACTGCCAACAGTGTGTAGGGGGTTTCAATACTTAAATTTTAACAATACAGCCTTAAATAATTATAAATAATAGCAAATTTTACCTATCATAGTTTCACACAAACCACAACATACGTATATATGTGCGTACAAGAAAATATTGTTCAGAGAACAGAAATAGACAAACCGTCTGCGCATTGATATTGCTACAATCAAGGTCGGTAGATAGACTATTTGAATCCACTAATCAAATGCGTATGTATGTACACAATGGCACATATATACATATATATGCCAAGCCCCATACTGTTCGCATATAGTTATGTTTGTGTGAGCGTGCATGAGTGTGTGTGTCTGTGTGCGTCAATGGGTGTACAAGTGTGTATCTATGTCTGCATTTGTATGAGAGATGTCACGATGACAAATTTTACTCCCAATTTTCTTCTTACTTCCACAAAAACACGAATATATGCAACCCTACATATATCCCATTTTTAAAAAATATTAATCTGTTTGTCTGACAATCACAAAAGCATGAGACCCAGGGTCACAAACTCACACCAATCCAACTGAATATGTTAACTCTATCACTGATATTGAACGCTTTCAAATTAGTACCGCGCATATATAATATATAAATAATATAATATATATAACAAATTGCATATATATATATATATATATATATATATATATATATATATATATATATATCACAAGTCATTGTGACCAAGGTTTTTGTATACTAACCTTGTTCAAACTGTTGATCATGCTATCATGCTTAAAGTATAGTTACAGTATAAACTACAGATGAGTGTTAGGGATATTGAACAAACAAATGTGCCTAAGTATATTACTGTGTAGTGATAGTCTAACTGCTCAACCAGGCTAGTATACTTAATATGGCTAGCCAGCCATTACACACACACACACACACACACACAAGGCTACAGCCTAATAATGAAAAAATAAAATTCAAATTGTATTACAAATATTTATTTTTGATATAATTTCCTAATTTCACTGAAATTGACTGAAGATGCTCTTTTTCATGTAAAATAGGACAGATAGTATTGTGTTATATGGTACCAGAAGCAGAGAATGGTTCTGACTTGGTGCATTTCAGGAAAGAGATTCATACCTACCCTAAGTGCATGTGTGCAAAATAAATACAAAGAACTTCAGTCAGAATTTGAATTTGATTTGCCAATTTCATTTTTCATCCAAATTTTTCATTGAAAAAATAAACAAAAATGTTTATATAAATATAATGAATATATATGTGAATAAATCTTTTATATTTGCTAAAAATTCAGTCTAACCTAAAAATGAAAGTATTTCTAAATCTTTTGATATATTATTTTTTAATATTTAATGCAAACAAAATTGTAATGATGTTGATGCACAAGCATACCTTAAAATAATATTTTTAGAATTTATTTTTTTTTGTTTTAATCATTTCACCCTAAGTAAGGGGGAACTACCACTAGTGCACAGAGGGTTACAATGAGGGAAAAGACTGGGTACATGGGAGAGTCAAAGAAAGGATAAAAGATGGATGAGATTCAAAGAGATAGCAGAACAAAATGTAGAGCAAAACCTTTGTTGCCTTAAGTATTCTCTCCATCTGTGAAGAAATTATCCAGCATTCACTGCCATATAGAAGGATTGCTATTACATAGCACTTGAGCTTATCTTTGTTCCAATAAAATTTTCATGTTTCTTAATATTGTGCTTAGTTTCAGGAAAATAACTTTGATTATTCAAGTGCTTCTTTGAAATATTGTGTCATACTTTCCATTAGCTGCCATACCATTAAATTTTCTCTACTTGCTTGATCTCTAATTTCTAGCGAACATTATGGCCAGGCCATCCTAAGACATCCTTCTTGCTAATAACCATATGCTATATCCTCTTATGATTGACAATTAGTACTTTATTCTGAAATACAAGAGCACAGTGTTAGTACAGACAAGTGATCACAATTGTCAACTCTACTGACAAGTTGAAGTCCTCAAGAGCTACTTTAACATAAATGATTAGTTAAAAGTTAAAGCTGCTCTCCTTGTTATCTAATCAATAATTGGTTCTAAATTAAGGCACAAATCAATTAAAGTTTAATATCACTGTAAGTAATGTGAAGAAAGCTTTATCAACAACTGGTTGCCTATGATGAATTGGTCAACATGTAGTGACCTGTTCTAGACATTGGTTGAATAGAATTTCATCATTTAACCAGTGCCGTTGGGTCAGGAGATGTAGGGGCTTTTATGAAGCTAGGATTAAATTGAGTATAAATGGATCTGCTGCTTTGGTAATGAATTGTAGTGATGACATAAAGATTAACCATTATCCTGATTTTAAATCTGTACAGGTTAAGCCTGTCAAAGCCACAAGAGAAGGTCCAAAGTGTATAGCTATTTAACTGAAGCCAATAATACCAGAGCTTATATAGTATTTACATGAGAACCAAGGTGTGAAATACAGGTTAAATGTTTGGTCTCAATGCCTATCTGATCAGCACAAAATAGCCAACAGCTCTTAATTTGGGTTATTTCATGAATTATTTGCACAAGAATCATCTGCATAAGTATTTTATTTCATCATATTATTGTTGAATTTTAGATTTAGCATTTTTACTTTTATTTATTACTAGTTTTATTCAATCTTATTGTTACTGCTGTTTAGATGAAGCATTATCACTATTATTATTTTATTAGTAGTTTCATTCCATCTTATTATTGTTGCTTTTTAGATGAAGCATTATCACTATTATTATTTTATTAGTAGTTTCATTCCATCTTATTATTGTTGCTTTTTAGATGAAGCATTATCACTATTATTATTTTATTAGTAGTTTCATTCCATCTTATTATTGTTGCTTTTTAGATGAAGCATTATCACTATTATTATTTTATTAGTAGTTTCATTCCATCTTATTATTGTTGCTTTTTAGATGAAGCATTATCACTATTATTATTTTATTAGTAGTTTCATTCCATCTTATTATTGTTGCTTTTTAGATGAAGCATTATCACTATTATTATTTTATTAGTAGTTTCATTCCATCTTATTATTGTTGCTTTTTAGATGAAGCATTATCACTATTATTTTATTACTAGATATATTTCATTTTATTGTTGATTTTTTGGAGAAGCTTTTCTGCTATTATTATTGTATTACTAGTTTTGATCAACCATATTATTGTTATTTTTTAAAGTGAAACATTTTCGTTATTATTATTTTATAAATAGTTTTATTCAATTTTATTATTGTTGCTTTTTAGATGAAGCATATCACTATTGTTTTTTTTATTTCTATTGAATTTCATTTTATTATTGTTTTCTTTTTTGGTAAATCATTTTCGCTATTATTATTTTAGTATTAGTGTTATTCCATCCTATTAATTTTGTTTTTCAGCGAGGCCTTTTAACTATGGTTATTTTATGACTAGTTTTATTTCATCTTATTTTTCATGCTTTTTAGATGAAGCATTTTCACTATTGTTATTTTCTGTCTTGTTTTATTTTATCTTATTATTTCTGCTTTTTTGGTGAAGCATTTTCACTATTATTATTTTATCACTAGTTTTATTTAATCTTATTACTGTTACTTTTGTCGATGTAGCATTTTCACTATTATTATTTTAATAGTAGTTTTATTCCCTCTTATTATTATTGCATTTCTGTGAAGCATGTTTGCTATTATTATTTTTTTATTACTAGTTTTATTCAATCTTATTATTGTTGCTTTTTAAATGAAGTATTTTTACCATTATTATTTTATTAGTAGTTTTATTTATTCTTATTTTTACTTTTTAGATGAAGTATTTTCTCCATTATTGTTTTATTCAATCATAGTTTTGCTTTGCAGATGAAGCATTTTCACTGTTATTATTTTATTACTAGATTTATTTTATCTTATTATTGTTGCTTTTTAGATGAAGCATTTTTACCATTATTATTTTATTACTAGTTTTATTTAGTCATTTTTTTTTGCTTTTATGATGAAGCACTTTTACTATTATTATTTTATTACTAGTTTCATTTCTTATTATTGTTGCTTTTTTAGTAAAGTGTTTCACTATTATTATTCTATTACTTGTTTTTTTTGTCAATATTTTTATTGTTGCTTTTTAAATGGAACATTCTCACTATTGTTATTTTATTACTAGTTTCATTCCAACTTATTGTTTTTTTTTTTTCAGTAAAGTGTTTTTACTATTATTACTAGTTTTTTCAATATTATTATTGTTGCTTTTTAGAGGAAGCAGTTTCACTATTTTTATTTTATTACTAGTTTTATTTCATTTTATTATTGTTTCTTTATGGTGAAGCATTTTCATTATTATTGTATTACCAGCTTTATTCAATTTTAATATTACTGCTTTTTAGATCAAGCATTTTCCTTTTATTAGATCATTACTAGGTTTAATTCTTATTATTGTTGCTTTTTTAGTGAATCATTTTCACTATTATTATTTGATTAGGAATTTCATTCAATCTAATTTTTTTTTAGGTAAATTTTCACTATTATTATTTTATTACTAGTTTTATTCCATCTTATTATTTTTGCTTTTGAGATGAAGCCTTTTTGCTATAATATTTTATTACAAGTGTCATTCAATCTAATTATTGTTGATTTTTCATTAAAGCCTTTTTTCTATTATAAGTTTAATTCTATCTTTTTTCTCATTGCTTTTTAGATGAAGCTTTTTCACTATTGTTTATTTTATTACTAGTTTTAATCCATCTTATTATTGTTGCTTTTTAGATTAAGTATTTTCATGATTGTTTTCATTACAAGTTTTTTTTCTCCTTATTATTGTTGCTTTTTTGTTGAAGCATTTTCACTATTGTTATTTTATTACTAATTTTATTTCATCTTATTATTGATCTTTTTTCAGTGAAGAATTTTCATTATTATTTTGTTACTAGTTTCATTTAATCTAATTATTGTTACTATTTCAGTGAAGCACTTTCGCTTTTAATATTTTATTAATAGTTTTATTCTATCTTATTATTGTTTCTTTATGGTGAAGTATTATCATGTTCTTACCAGTTTTATTCAGTCTTAATATTTCTGCTTTTTACTTGAAGCTTTTTGCTTTTATTATTTCATTATTAGTTTTATTTCCTCTTATTATTGTTTCTTTTTTGGTGAAGCATTTTCTCTATTATTATTTTATTACAAGTTTTATCCCATCTTTTTATCATTGCTTTTTAGATTAAGCTTTTTCGCTATTGTTATTTTATTATTATTTTTGTTCCAACTGATTGTTATTGTTTTTTTTGTTAAAGCATTTTTGCTATTATTATTATATTACTAGTATTGAACAGGTTAAGAGGCTCATCCCTTGTTCCCTGTTTAGGATGTGGTTTCCGGTTTTCTCTTTTCTCTTTTCCAATCTCCTCACTTTGTTTTTTTTTTTCAATTGGAGTAGATAGATCTATCTATTGCCCGGGTCACACTCCACCCATGTCTATTGAACAGGTTAAGAGGCTCATCCCTTGTTCCCTGTTTAGGATGTGGTTTCCAGCTTTCTCTTTTCCAATCTTTTCACTATTACGTATCCCCCTGCACATCACGTCGTTACTGCCTTGCTCGGGGTGATACGATTGAATAAAACTTTTTTTTTTTTTAATCTTATTGTTGCTGCTTTTTAGATGAAGCATTTTCACTGTTATTATTTTATTACTTGTTTTATTCCATCTTATTGTTGCTTTTTAGCAGAACTGTTTTCACTATTCTTATTTTATTAGTAGTTTTATTTCATCATATTATTGCTTTTTTTGGTGAAGCATTTTCACTATTATTGTGTTACTAGTTTCATTCAATCCTATTATTGTTTATTAGGTTAAGCATTTTCACTATCAATATTTTATTACTAGTTTTCATTCCATCTTATTATTATTGCTTTTTTTTAATGAAGCTGGGCTGATATTTTAACAATTTAGAGATTTATTTGAGCAGACAAAACAAAATACTAATTAGCATCTAAACACCTGAAGAAATTGTTTTGTGTGCAGTCCTTGGTTGTTCCTGAATCAAAACATAAAAAAAAAATCATTTAATAAATAGAAACCCATCTGCAAAATTTTAAAATTCAAATAATTGTTTCATTTTTGTCAGATCTTAAGACTCAGGATGTACTTTGTATTGGATCATTGACAGAGTGTTCTGAGTTAGCAGAGTGGTCAGTGGGAGTGTAAAATAAACAAAACAGAACTGAGCATAATTTGAGCTTGGATTGCTCATTTCATTTTATACACTGATGGCTGTTACACTATCTCTTCCTTAAGATACACATGGTAGCTCAACCAAAAATTAATTGTGAAACTGAAAAATAAAACTTAAAAGCCTAACCAATCAAGGACTACTGGGCTGACATTTGAACAATTTTTTGAGAAGTTAAAAAAAAAACAAGTATTAATTAACATTTGAAAACTTCCCTCTACAACAACAGACAACCTGGGAAAGATCAAAGAATGTATCAAGCAAAACATTCTAAAAGTAGCAAAGATAAAGAGAATAGTTCAAACAATATGCAAAATAATGAAAGCACTTTATGTTAGAATATCAAGCAGCATTTATAAAGCTAAAGTATTTTTTTATTGTCTTATGACAAAACTAAGAAATGATTCTGGGTATGACGATAAACTACGTCTGGCAGCAAGGCCTCTAATCGGGAGATTGGAAGTTTTGAGAAAATTGGAAACACCTCTTAATTGATGTTGTTCCCAGTTCCACCATGAATCACAGTGATAGCACATATTAGGACCCCAACTATTGTTAAATTGTGAACCACCAAACAAAATTTTCAACAGTACATTTTTATAATAAAATTATCAACAATGCATTTTTATAGTAAAATGATGTTCAACACAACACTAAAAAAGTATAAAAATACATTTTTATAGTAAAATTACCAGCAAACATAGATTTACCCTGAGAGTAGAAAATTATGTACAAAATATTTGTAGTTGAAGGCATAAAATTATGTAAAAAATATTTAGATTTTAGCCTTAAATAATCCATGGAGATTCTTCTATATATTGTGTTCCTTTTGGATGTAGGCAATCTCCCTATTCCTAGTAACTCTTAGCACACTTTCTCCTGTTAGCCCACCCACACCTGGCTCTGCCATCCATTTGCTCAAGCCCATCAAGTATGTCTCATGTTGCTTTCCCTTCTTTCTCTTTCCCTCTGACCTGTGAGTATCAGATTCTCCAAGCCTTCATTCCTCGTTAAATGTCCCAGGAACTTCAGCTATATTTTCCTGATGTTAAGTATTAGTTTTCTTTTCATTTCCATCCTCTCCAAAACCTTGTCTTTGCTCCCATGCTCAATCAATGGTATCCTCAGCATCATTCTGTAGAACCACATTTTGGTTTCTTTAAGTCTCTTCTTCATATTTGAGAAGATTGTCCAGCATTCACTGCAATATTGAAGATAACAATCCAGTACCCTATTCTTTGTTTCCAGTGACATTTTCCTGTCTCTCAATACTCTACTCAGCTTCCGGAATGCATCTTTGGCCATGCCAATTTGCCTTTCTCTTCTCCATTAGAACACTTCACATATATTTAAATTTCTGTACCTGTTAGATTTTGGTATTCCTAGCCTGTAGTTGGCATTTCGGGCTCCTCTTTTTACTGATGACCATGCATTCAGTTTTCTTGTAGGTTATACTAGCATTATAGCCCGGCGTTGCTTGGGCGTAGTGAAAGCTTTAAAACTAATCCATGGTTCTGGAGCTCAGACTCAGCCTAAAGAATATTTGTGTGAAGTTTAGTGATAATCGAATAAAAATTGTGGATTTGTATAAAGGACATACAGACAGATAAACAGACACACACACAAACATCTTGCCTTTTATATATATAATCGATTTTCTGCACTATTGTAAGAATTGCAACCTTGAAACTTCTGAATATTGTTTCTTATGTCTTTGTCTATGAGTGTATCAAATTTGATTAAAATTGGACCACTCCTTCTATAGCTTGATTTTTTCGATTATCGATTTTCGATATTTATCGAGCGTATCCCGACACAAAACCTAGCTAAGAACACTCGCAGATGCTTATAGTGCAACTGTGTCAGTTCAGCCATTTCGGAGTCTATAGGTAACAGACACACATACACACTCAGACAAAGTTCCATTTATAAATAAGTTTAGATTTAGTTCTTTCATTCCGCTTTCTTCAGCTACCTTCTGTAGGAGGTCTTGTACTTTCCTCTTTATGTCTGCTATCAGCACTGTATCATATTTCAATAAAAAAAGAATAACAACCAACAAAACTAAAAAAGCATGCAAAACAAAATAAGCTAACATTTTATTTTATTTCTGACAAGCTGTCTCTGTTAATAACATTACAAACCTTGGTTCAGATTACATCCATTTAAATAGGAATTATTTGTTTTGACTTGAAAGTAATCTGAATCAATACAACTTTTGATCAGTCAAAACCAGTAATTTTAATTTCCCATAACCTCTGTCATCTATTTCATAATTACATGTCAAGATACAGAATTCATTAGGAAACAGATCCTCCCCACTCCAAAGAAAAAAAAAATGGCTAGCCTTCATAAGCTGTAACTAATGAAGATGAGGTTCAGATTTCTACAACATAGTCCTTTGGATATACAAGTTTCATATTCGTGGATTCAAATAACTGCAAATAAAATATAATTTTAAAAAAGTACCAAAGAAAGTTAAGTAGGCTTATGGCCATATGATGTTGAAACACCAGTTCCCGTATGAACATCAAAGTTAAGTAAGATCAAGCCTTGTCAGTATGTAGATGGGTGACCAATTAGGAATACTAGGTGCTGTAAGCTTGAATGTGTGTGTAATAAATAATGGCTCAGAATTGGTGATCGGAGAATTGAGTTCAAAGTTCAGCTGGATTCGTTATATTCACTTACATGGAAATAACTTTGGTAAAGGTAGAATCTACCACTTCTCTCCTCAGATATGGGTTAATTAGTATGACTTGTATCACTAAAGCTATTGTTTTTTCCAAAAAATTATTTACAAAATGTTTATATTTTCATAGAAACTGCTTTGATGAGCTTTTTTCCCCAGTGCTCTGTCCACATGAATTCAAGAACGTTGCTAGATTGGCATCTAGGTCCCATGCTTTTATTGATATTATTGAATGTAACCATCTCTTCTACTCAAACATTTTCTTTTCTTGCACTTTTCACCTGCAGAAGTGCAAGAAAAGAAAATTCTTCTGTTTACTTGCTTCCCTGCTAGCTACCATTTTCAAAAGTTTAAATGCAACGTCGATTGCCATCTATCTTCTTGAATCCCATTCATCTCTTATCCTTTCTTTGATGTCCCTTATACCTTGCTTTTTCTCTCACTGTAACCCCCTGTGCACTAGTGGCAGTCTGGCCTTGCTTTGGTTGATATGATTAAAAAGAAATTCACATGAATGATGTGTGGCAGCACCTTGTTGTAGTCAGCACTTATTGTTTGGGCATTGTTTTTAATAATTCACTACTTGCATTGTACATGGTGCAGCAAAAATAACTCTCACATAATGGTAACAAATTAGTAACAATTGTGTTTTCATCTAGCTGATGTTTTACTATTATATGGGAGGTATGTCTGCTTCTATACAAAACCTTGGCATGGTGGAGTAATGGATAGTAGCTTGGATTGTGGGATCAAAGTTTGAATTTCAGTCAAGTTCACTACATTCACTTACAAAAGGTACTAAGCCATCTCTTGCCTTACCTCCAGTTGTGGGAAAATAGCAGGACAGACTGGGTTCTATAGTCTTGGGTGGCAACCAATCTTGTAGAAGAAAAACTCTGAATTCACAACCATCTTGGATAGGGTTAATAGCTGAACAGACTGGGTTATATAGCTTTGGTTGGTAACCAGTCTATCGCAGAAAGAGCTAGCAATCTACTGCTGGAAATCTCTAAGCACTTCCTTCCAACATGCTTTGAGCCAACATGGAAGAGTCGGCTCAAAAAATTGACATGAGAAAAATATCTCTTGTTGATGTGCAAAAACATGGAGTAAGCAACTGATGATGATGACAAATCTGTTATTAGATATAAACCAAAAAGATTTATTAAAATTCAGTAATTGTTTGATTTCTGTTAGATTTTCAATATCAGTGTGTGCTTTGCCAAGGCCTGTTGGCAGATTGCTTTAAGAGAGTGTGTTAACCTTTAGGTCAGGTGAGAACACGTGTAAAAATATATACACTAAATGCATGACAAAGTGGAAAGCATTTTTGTGTGACATCTTTCATCCCTGATGACTTCAAGGGGCAAAATGCATCATACAAAATCTTTTTCCACTTTGTTGTACATCATTCCTTCAAAAGCATTCTTGAAATCTAAAAATTTATATATTGTTATTGCAAACTAAAAGTAGTTTACATCATTTTTTTCTATGACTGGGAGGGATGATTTTCTGGTGGGTGAGCCCAACAGTCCTTGTAGTAAAAAAATTTTTTTTTTTTACTCACAAGTAAACAAATTTTCACGAATATGTCCACTTCAGTTGAACCTAGACAAATCATTCCTATATCAATATTTTGCATCCAATCATTCTTCTTACTAAGAGCACAAAAAAAAAATTGATAATATTTAGTTTTATACAAGCTTTGGGCTTTTTTCTCAGGTGTTGATTTTCTACCAACATTATTTTTTCAGGTGTTGATTCTTTCACAACTTTTTTTTCTCATATATTGGTTTTCAGCTAACTTTTATTTTCTCAAGTGTTGATTTTCTACCAACTTTTATTTTCTCAAGTGTTGATTTTCTACCAACATTTTTTTTTAACTGTTGATTTCCTACCAACATTTTTTTTCTCATTTAATGATCCCCAACTAACTTTTTTTCTCAGGTGTTGATTTTCTACCAACATTTTCTTTTTCAACTGTTGATTTCTTACCAACCTTTTTTTTTCTCAGTTGTTGAGTTACTACCAACTTTTTTCTTAGGTGTTGATTTCTAACCAATGTTTTGTTTCTAGTATTGGTTTCCTACCAGTGTTTTTTTTTTTTTTTCTCAGGTGTTAATTCCTCCAGAATAATATCTCTTACATAGTATTCCCTTTTTATTTGCTTTCATCAATTATCTAGTAATGACTTAAATTCTATGTAAATCTCTGCTGTTTTTTAAACAACAAAGATACTCACAGATTTAGCCATCCGGGAACCATTTCTTCACCACCACAACAGCAACACTGCAACATAACATCATAGAAAAAAATTAAAATGAAATGTTTTTAAAAAATATTTATATTATTGTTTAATTAGTAATATAAGTTATATTCTGTTGTCATGATATCAGGAGAGATTGCTCAACACAAATAAGGGTACATTAATTGTGTGACTTCTTCTTCTTCTATGAGGACGTAGGTGATCATAGCTCTCAACGTCTCCCTATTCCTTGTGGCTCTTAGTATGTTTGCTCCTGTTGCTCCTGGCAACCCCCGTTCCGTCATCCACCTGATCAGTC
This sequence comes from Ascarosepion bandense, assembly GCA_037127315.1. Taxonomy (NCBI): domain Eukaryota; kingdom Metazoa; phylum Mollusca; class Cephalopoda; order Sepiida; family Sepiidae; genus Ascarosepion; species Ascarosepion bandense. The sequence goes on along the minus strand of JBBBDQ010001080.1, from coordinate 4,955,973 downwards.
CCTGCAAATATGTTATCCGCTGCCTTCCTCTGTCTCTCCTTCCTTCTATCTGACCAGTCAGTATCAGGTTCTCCAGGCTCTCCTTCCTCATTGCATGTTCCAGGAACTTCAGTTGTCTCTTCCTGATGCTCAGCATCAATGACAAAATATCTCATTAGAAGGTAGAATTCTCCTTATATACAGTGTTAGTCTTGGTTGGTAACCAGTTCACTGTAGAAAGACATAGCAACCTACTGCAGGAAAATCTTCTGCCTAGTCAGTCATGTCTCAAAAGAGACATGATCACCCCAAGTGTGTATCACATGTGGCAATTGAATAACTGATATATATATGGGTGCTATTTTATGTGCTCTTGCAGTTTTCATCAGACTTGGAAGAATCATATCTTTTTTTATGACACCATTGCTGTAAAGAGTTATGAGAATGAAAGATTTAGAGAAAAAGAAAACATTATTAAGAAAAGAGTACAATAAAAGAAAAACATTATTAAGAAAAGAGTACAATAAAAGAAAAACATTATTAAGAAAAGAGTACAATAAAAGAAAAACATTATTAAGAAAAGAGTACAATAAAAGAAAAACATTATTAAGAAAAGAGTACAATAAAAGAAGAGGATATTTCAATTTTTGGAGATCAAAGTTGACAGCAAGGCAAGAAGCCAGAAAAGAGTTCCACAAGTGAGAAGATCAAGAAAAAAAAAATTAGCATAAAACTTACAGTTACACATAGCTGTTTTAACTATAAAATGATGAGACCTTGTCGCCAATCTAGTCTTCTTTTTTATGTGCTGTATAGGCGATCATGGCTCTCCACAACTTCCTGTTCTTTGCAGCTCTTAATAAATTTTATCTTTCTGTTATTTCTCCTAAACTCTGCTTTGCCAGTTATTTACTCAAGTTTGCTAAGTAACTTATACATTGTTTTCCTCTGCCCCTCCTGCCTTCAATATATCTCGAGAGTATCAGATTCTCTAAGCCTGCCTTCCTTATTATGTGCCCCAGAAACTTCAATTATCTCTTTCTGATGTTAAGCAAAAGTTTCCTTTTTGCTTCCATTTTCTCTAAAACTTTATCATTGCTCATCACATGTTTATCGTATCCTCAGCATCCTTCTGTAGAATCACCTTTCTGTTTTTTTCAAGTCTCTCCTGCATGTTGGTACTCTTTTCTTGTTTCTAGTGAAATTTTTCTGTTTCTTAATACTCTGCTTAGCTTTTGGAATGCATCTTTGGCTATTCAAATACATCTTTGGATTTCAGTGTCACACTTTCTGGCTTCTGTTAAAAGTGTACTGTTCTTAAATTCCTAAAGTCTAGTTACCAAAGTTCATCAGAACAATTGTCATGAAAATATTTCTTAAAAAAAAGACACAGGAATGTTACATTATGGCAGTGGGAAAGTTACTAAAGCCAAGGTGCCAGGACAAATAACATTTCAGATTCGTTGTTGAATTTTATCAGGAAAACAGCTGAAACACAAAAAAATATTCACTGCAAAGTTAAATAGCAGATTTATAAATGGGTAAGATATATTTTAGCAAGAAAATTTGTCTTGCACGGCACAGTGAACCAACTTTCTTAGCAGTAAACCTAGCAGTTCATTCAGTGTAATATTTCTGCTTTCTGTCAGTGGAATAAAAGTGTGATGAGTCATTTTCCTGGGGATTAGCATCAGCCATGATGAAAATGTAAACAAAAGGTTCTGTCAGAGGATTAAAAAAGGGCAATTTTGTTTTGGGGAGTTAAAATTAACAAGACATTTCTTGCTTCAACTAACAACAGATTGTAGGTTATATTTTAGACTGACTGCCAATTTGAGCTTATCAAACTGATCATACTCACCATTAAGACAGGAGTGTGTCATCAGCAGTTGAGAATTGATACCATCAGGATGCTCATTGTTGAAAACAGCCAAAATTCCTTTTTTATTTTTAGTGAGTATTATTTACCAAATGTTTTAAAAGGGGTGGAGTTCAGCACATGTTTTTCATGTATATGTCAGGCTGTTTTTTAAGCAACAAATGTCATGTTTCTTCTGGATAAAGGCAATGATGGCTGTTCACAAATTCTTTTTCTTTAAATATCTGAAATGCTAGTTCAAGATCCAAATTGCCATTTATTCTTGGGAGGGAGAGTAGAGTATTTTTCCATTGTTTTCTTCATGGTTTTGAAGTCAGTTTTCTTTCTTCTTAACCTGAATCTCTAAACCTGTCAGTTATCTTGCTATTTAAGTCATAGATGGTTAGGGTGGTGGTTTCATGCGTTTTTTAAGACCATTTTTGTGAAAATGAAAACAGGGATTATCTATTTCTGCTTTTTAAAAGACTCTGTTTTATTCTGGCACAAAATCTTGTTATATAATATTTATGTATTTAACTCTGTTTTAGGAGACATAATGTGCTTACTCTAACGGAAAATGACTTGGTTCATCATAGCCTCACTGGCCTAACCTTTAATCAGTTAACTTTGTCTTCGCAGCTCTAGCCTTTGGCACTGAGTATCTGTAATTGTTAAGAAGATCATAATACACATTAGAGACATCAGATACTAGAGTGAAAAGCCCACAGGGAAACAACCAGTGGCAAAGTTCCAAAATCAGCATTAACTTGTACTGAACAATCCTTTTTCTATGAGCAATGAGCCAACATTGTTCAACGTCTTTGAAGTCTTATCATGTCCTTATTGTTGAAAGTTGCATTGCATCCTTTTTATTGAACTTAACTTCTAATTCAATCTGCTTTATGTTTGCAAACTGCAGACAGCTCATTGGTTTTCTTTATTTTTGTTTCTTAATATGAATTTTCTTTTCTTGTTTATTTTCACATTTATTTATTTATTTTTAACAGGTTTCTTTGATTGTTCAGCCTGATTTTGAAGGACATGCAACTGAATTGCAGACATGTTGGCGGCATTCTTTCACACACATCAGGGCAAAGAATACCAACATGTTTTTATCAAACTCTCTCTTTTGAATAAATGTTGAAAATGTTAAGTTACATACTCACTTCCCTGTATATATGTTTATCAGACCTGTTTGATGGCTGAGGTAGTTACTGATTTTTAAGTCATCAATTGATTAAATGACTCTTACTCTCAGTTAAGTGCAATGCTTCAGCGATCATGACTCTAGACTTGAATAGGCCAAGGTTGTGGTGATTGGGGAAGAATCCTTTTGAGTGTCAGTTTCACAAGCCAGCAATTCGTGGGAAGAAGCTGCCCAATTGGAATATACATCTCACCAATGGAATCAGTCAGTTAAGTGCCATACATGATACACGCTTGGGCGATCATGTCTCAAAAGAGACATGACTGACTGGGCAGAAGATTATCCCGCAGTAGGTTGCCATTGCTTTCTGCAGTAGACTGGTGGCCGACCATGGCTATAGAACCCAATCTGTCCTGCTATTTGACCCATAGCTGGAGGGAAGAGACAGATTAATACCTTTCCCAAAGGGTATTTGTGCGTATATAATTGCAACGAATTCAACTGAAATTCAAACTTGGCTCTCTGATTTCTCGTTACGAGTCGATATTCACTGGACCACAACGCACATGGAATACAAAGAGAATAATGGTGGTTCTCAATTATGTGCATGATATGGTAGATCCTGAACCAGAGGAACTAAGGAATGTAGTTCCTCTGGAGACTTTCAATAGAAATAATGAGAGGGCAATGGAAGGCTTGTAATCAAAAGACTATTTAAGGTGGAGGTCAATTTGTGTAATTGGCATTCTAGTCAAATTTGTTTTAATTCAGTAACGCACAAATACCCTTGAGAAAGGTATTAATTTATCTCTTCTCCCTCCAGCTATGGGTTGAATAGCAGTATAGGTTGGGTTCTGTAGCCTTAATTGAAGGAGGGCCTGGAGAATTTAATACTCACAGGATGGATAGAGGGAAAATGAGACAGGGGAAAGCAGCACAAGATCTAGTTGATAGGCCTGAGCAAATGAATGGCAGAGCAGTGTTTAGGAGAGATACCAAGAAGAAGAATTTTGAGAGCATCAAAACCAGGATCATCTATGTCCTGAAGGGACATGGCACATGAAGAAGCATTGGCAACCTATCTACTACAGAAAGTAATGGCAACATACTGTGGGAAAATTTTCTACCTAGTCACTCAAGGATCGAAAGAAACCTGATCACCTAAACATATATTAAGTACGGCAATTAACTGACTGTATTCAATTATGCAAGTTAGAAATCAGTAAGATTCTTATTCTGTGTGTTGAAATTCATATTTAATTCCTATATTAGAAACGAAATATACTTAACAAATATGTGGCCTACATTGCTTCTTGTACAATCATCAAAGTTAAGCAACATCAAGCCTGGTCAGTACCTAGGTGAGCGACTGCCAGGTACTGTGATCTTGCAAGTGTAAGTAATGTAATGGAAAATGGCCCAGAATTGTTAATTGGAGAACTGAGTTCTAAATCCTATTGGGTTCATTATATTTGCTTATATGCAAACACTCTTGGAAAAGATATGATTCCACCTCTTCTCTCCTCAGTTAATTAGTAAAACTTGTATCACTAAACTATTAGTATTTTAAAAAAATTCTCAGAATCTAAAATATTTTTCTGACTTTACCTAACTTGCAAGTGGTTGATAAGAAAACAAACTAACAAATATCTACATTCTGGCAAGTTTGGTTTCAATGTAAAATGAACATAACAGATAAAATTTCAAAACCTTTTAGAACCATAACACCATTCATTCTCATTGTTTACATACAACAATTATTTCTTCAACAGCATAAAACAGTGTATTCTTTTGTACGATCAAACAGACAATGGTTTACATTGATTTTTCAAGCTAATACAGTTAGTGCCTATTCTTTCACAGAAGTTATGGATTATGGTTTTAATATAGTTACATTTGTTTGTTTTTTTTACTGCTAACATACCCTACAATACTGCAATTGTTCTTCAGCCCTGTATTGCCCAATTCTAGTAGATACATGTCATGTTAAACTATCCAAGGAGATTAATTTATAAAGTATTTATTGTTCTGATGAACTTTTCTCTACGGTACCTAGACTTAATGAAGTTAATCACAGCACTAAACTAACAGCAAGGTCTCATTATTCTAGAATTGAAATTGATAGATATAACTGTAAGTTCTATGCTCACAGTTTCTTCAATATTTGTCTAAATTTCTGTGATGATGTATTTGAATTATTTACATTGTTCATACTTTTGTCTTCATCTTCGTTGCTATATTTACCTTCAATATCTGTCTATATTTCTGAGATGAGGTACATTTTCACCGTTTACATCGTTCAGACTGTTTTAGTTCAAAATTTCAATCACCTGAAGAAGGTCAGAGCATACAATGGCTGAAACATTGTGAATATAGCAACAAAGATGAGGACAAGAGTTTGAACAATGTAAATAGTGGAAATAACAGTTTTAACTTTTCATTTGCAGAACTCTTTTCTGGCTCTAGTCAACTTTGATCTTCAAAAATTTAAATAAAATGCCAATCATTATCTTCTGTTGTCATAATTCTTATTCTTTTATTGTTCTTTCTCCTTAATCATGTTTTCTTCTTCTCATATTATTATAAGTCCTATGCTAACAGTTTCTTCTCTTGCTTGTGGAACTCTCTTCTGGCCTCTTGCTTCCCATTCAACATTGATTTTCAAAGATTTGAATGGATTGTCAATAGTTAACTTTTATCTTCTTAATTTCTCCTTAATTGTGTTTTTTCTCATATTCTTTAAAACTTAGTCAACCCTTGTATCTTAGTGGCTTTATTGCCTTGCTTTGGAAAAAAACATTTAAAAAATGATTTTAAAAGAGACTTCTTTATTGTGTATCCATGTGATTCATTTTTTTTTAATTTAATTGAATATTTTGACAAAAGGAACAATGAAATTTAGCAATAATACTTGTAATGATATATTTTGTGACATCTGTGCTGATCAGTGATCTCAGTCATTTCACTGATAGCAGTAATGATACCAATACAGATGACTTATCTTTCCATTATTATTATTTTTTTAATAGTAAAGCTCTCGATTTTTATTTATATTGTTTGAAGGTCTGATAACTAATTTTTAAGTTGAGTTTCATTTTTTAAAATTTTATGGTTGTTTACATACTGTTTTTCCTCATCTTTAGTGCCATATTCATGAGGTTTCAATAGTTGTATGCTCTGGCAAGTGATAGACATTGAAATTTCAAACTGAACCTTTTATTTCATTTCCTGGGGTAGATTGTTCTAGTTCCATGTGGCATGCCTTTTCTGGATATTTCAGTTTCAGTTATTACCCTTCACTGATATTTCCAGACACGTTATGAGTAGATAAAAGGGTTGGTTGAATTAATCCTAAAACTGAATTATTATGAATAATATTTGAAACATAATTTTTCTTTTAATTCAAATTATCTTTAGATCATTAATTTCTGTAAATGAATTTTTTAAACATTTTAAAGCATGAGTATTTTTTTGTCATTTACTGACTCATCAAGCTGCTATTGGAGATAAAAAATGTAAATAACAAATTTAAAATTCTCTTTATAGTTCAATATTTGTTCTAGAGATGTTTCGAAGTCTATTAGTAAATTAAGGATTATTTAATACAATTTCTTAAAGTAATGCTTACCTTTTGCTTAAAACAACATGAAAATAATTTGTCTATACTTCTCAGATAAGGGATTATTTACATTATTTGAACTGTTGTTTTCATCTTTATTGACATGACATGAGAATGATATAATCCAGTGATTAAAATAAAGGGTTCAGTTAGAAATTCCTAGCAACTGAAGAAGGCTGAAGCATACAAGAGCTGAAATGTTGTAAAAATGACAATAAAGATGGGGTCAACAGTCCGTATAATATAAATAACATTGAAAATAATGTTTAACTTTCACACACTAGCCTGTAAAGTCAAAGGACAGTATAGAAATACATTTTCCCACTTTTTTTTCTGAAAAAGCATGGACAAGAATAAAAATAAAAGCTTAGAAAATATGGAATACCAGCGGTGTGCTAGTTAGCCCAACTGTTATGTCCTGCCAATACCTCATAAATAATGGAGTGTTCCATATTTTGATCATTTGGAAAGAGGAGAAAAGTCATTACTTGGTTTCAATGAGAAAATAAAAGAAAGATTAAAGTATATATATATATATAGAGAGAGAGAGAGAGAAAAAAAATCAGATTAAGCTAATAAAAACAGATACTACACTTTGATCTCAGCCAAAAAGCCAAGAAGTGATTGTATTTTCTCATGCTGGAAGGATGTGACAAAAGGTCAGTTTAATGTTGGGAGACTGAGTACATGTATCCAAGGCAGGTCCTGTAATCACCAAGTCCCCAGAGCCGTGCTGGCATTGGTATTACTATTAATCTTCTTTTCTACAGGTCGAGGACACCAGAATCAAGCAGGTGCAAAAATTTAAATACCTGGGAAGCATTATATCAGAAGACAGAAAGTGTAATACAGAGATCCGAAGGCGAATTGGCATGGCGAAGGAAGCATTCCAGAAGTTGAGTAAAGTATTAAGAAACAGGACAATTTCGCTAGAAACAAAGAAGAGAGTACTGGATTGCTACATGCTGTCCATCCTTCAATATGGCAGTGAATTCTGGACAATACCATCAAAGATGAAGGAAAAACTTGAAGCAACTGAAATGTGGTTCTACAGAAGGATGCTGTGAATATCATGGATTGAGCATGTGAGCAATGATGAGGTCTTGGAAATAATGCAAACAAAAAGGAAATTAATACTGAGCATCAGGAAGAGACAGCTGAAGTTCCTGGGACATGCAATGAGGAAGGAGGACTTGGAGAATCTCATACTAACAGACCAGATAGAGGGAACAAGAGACAGGAAAAAGCAACGGATAACATATTTGAAGGACCTAATCAGGTGGATGACGGAATGAGGATTGCATGGTGTAACAGGAGAAGGTATGCTCAGAGCCACCAAGGATAAGGAAAAGTGGAAAGCCATGATCGCCTACATCCTGAAGGAACAAGGCACATAGAAGAAGAATGAGGGAGGTAGTGTCACAGATAACTATTTCCTGAGACTGAGCACGTCTCAATAATATTTTCAGTTGTACTCTGTCTGCAGATCCAATATTGTATATTGCTCTGTCTAATGACAGTGACACAACAGGGAAATGAATTGTAGTTTATTTGCTTATGGGCAGCTACTACATTTTGATCACAGCCAAAAGGCCAAGAAGCATTGGTGACTATGATAAAAGTGACATTTTTCAGACACACTGTATTGAATGATGGAAACTAAGTAATTGTCAAAAATCTAATTATCATAAATAAAATAAATTTGTCTGTCGAATGTTAAATTATTATTAAGAGAAATGTACACAAAGCAACAATTTGACTAGAATGAAAGAAAGACATTGTTTTGATTGCATAAAAAAGGGCAACAAACACTACTTAGTTTCAGTGAGAAAACAAAAGAAATCAAGTGAAGACAGAAGTGTTTAACAGCTATTTCAGGGAAATAGAAAAAGTTGTTAATTAAAAAATCTTTTCATTTGTACCCACTTCTTAAAATAACAAACAGCATTCATATTTATGATTATTATTATTGCAATATTTTTTAAGTTGTTAAGCTCAAACATTTAACAATGCAATAGGGGAATTTCTATGGATGTTTTATTGTCATAGAACTTGCATGAGCTTATAGAATCATTAACTTTATAATCAAATTTAACTAGGAAAACCATAAGATTTTCATGGGTTTTTCTTGTAATGATTATTACAATAACTTAAATATCAAATACAAATTGAAATGTGTAACTAAGAAAACAATTGATAATATTTTTACCAATCTATCTCTTCTGTTCCCACTTATAGGTTAAATTGTATCATGAAGCCCATTTAAATGAATTAACCTAAAGAGTTTATGTGTGGTCTGTTAACCTTGAGGAAGGTATGAATCTATCTAATTGGAGTAGATAGATCTATCTATCGCCCAGTTCACACTCCACCCATGTCTATTGAACAGGTTAAGAGGCTCACCCCTTGTTCCCTGTTTAGGATGTGGTTTCCGGCTTTCTCTTTTCCAATCTTTTCACTATTATGTAGCCCCCTGCACATCAGTGGCATTACCGCCTTGCTTGGGGTGATACGATTAAAAAAAAAAAATCTCTTCTATTCCCACTTATAGGTTAAATTATATCACAAACTTCTTTTAAATGAATCCACCTAAAGAGTTTATATGTGGTCTATTAACTTTGGGAAAGGTATGAATCTATCTCTTCTGTTCCTACCTATAAGTTAAACTGTATCATGAACTCCTATCGAATGAATCCACCTAAAGGGTTTATGTGTCGCCTATTGGGTCCTTTGGGGAAACATGAATTCATCTCCACCTTGGTAGGTTAAATTGTATCAAGAACAGTTTTTAAAAAGAATCCACCTAAAGGGTTTATGTGTCGCCTATTAACCTTGGGGAAAATATGAATCTATCTCCACCTGTAGGTTGAATTAGAACAAGAACAGTTTTTAAAAGAATCCACTCAAAGGGTTTATGTGTCGCCATTAACCTTGGGGAAAATATGAATCTATCTCCACCTGTAGGGTTAAATTGTATCACAGTCGCTTTTAAAAGAATCAATTCAAAGGGTTTATGTCACCCATTAACCTTGGGGAAAATATGAATCTATCTCCACCTGTAGGTTAAATTGTATCGAAGAACAGTTTTTGAAAAAGAATCCACCTAAATGGTGTGTCGCCTATTAACCTTGGGGAAAATATGAATCTATCTCCACCTGTAGGTTAAATTGCATCAAGAACAGTTTTTAAAAAGAATCCACCTAAAGGGTTTATGTGTCACCTATTAACCTTTGGGGAAAATATGAATCTATCTCCACCTGTAGGTTAAATTGTATCAAGAACAGTTTTTAAAAAGAATCCACCTAAAGGGTTTATAGCGCTCTATTAACCTTGGGGAAAATATGAATCTATCTCCACCTGTAGGTTAAATTGTATCAAGAACAGTTTTTAAAAAGAATCCACCTAAAGGGTTTATGTGTCGCTCTATTAACCTTGGGGAAAATATGAATCTATCTCCACCTGTAGGTTAAATTGTATCAAGAACAGTTTTTAAAAAGAATCCACCTAAAGGGTTTATGTCAGCCATTAACCTTGGGGAAAATATGAATCTATCTCCACCTGTAGGTTAAATTGTATCAAGAACAGTTTTTAAAAAGAATCCACCTAAAGGGTTTATGTGTCGCCTATTAACCTTGGGGAAAATATGAATCTATCTCCACCTGTAGGTTAAATTGTATCAAGAACAGTTTTTAAAAAGAATCCACCTAAAGGGTTTATGTCGCCTATTAACCTTGGGGAAAATATGAATCTATCTCCACCTGTAGGTTAAATTGTATCAAGAACAGTTTTTAAAAAGAATCCACCTAAAGGGTTTATGTGTCGCCTATTAACCTTGGGGAAAATATGAATCTATCTCCACCTGTAGGTTAAATTGCATCAAGAACAGTTTTTAAAAAGAATCCACCCAAAGGGTTTATGTGTCGCCCATTAACCTTGGGGAAAATATGAATTCATTCCACCTGTAGGTTAAATTGTATCAAGAACAGTTTTTAAAAAGAATCCACCTAAAGGGTTTATGTGTCGCCTATTAACCTTGGGGGAAACATGAATCTATCTCCACCTGTAGGTTAAATTGTATCAAGAACAGTTTTTAAAAAGAATCCACCTAAAGGGTTTATGTGTCGCCTATTAACCTTGGGGAAAATATGAATCTATCTCCACCTGTAGGTTAAATTGTATCAAGAACAGTTTTTAAAAAGAATCCACCCAAAGGGTTTATGGTGTCACCTATTAACCTTGGGGAAAATAATATGAATCTATCTCCACCTGTAGGTTAAATTGTATCAAGAACAGTTTTTAAAAAGAATCCACCTAAAGGGTTTATGTTTTTCATTAACCTTGGGGGAAAATATGAATCTATCTCCACCTGTAGGTTAAATTGTATCAAGAACAGTTTTTAAAAAGAATCCACCTAAAGGGTTTATGTCGCCTATTAACCTTGGGGAAAATATGAATCTATCTCCACCTGTAGGTTAAATTGTATCAAGAACAGCCTTTTAAAAAGAATCCACCTAAAGGGTTTATGTGTCACCCATTAACCTTGGGGAAAATATGAATCTATCTCCACCTGTAGGTTAAATTGTATCAAGAACAGTTTTTAAAAGAATCCACCTAAAGGGTTTATGTGTCGCCTATTAACCTTGGGGAAAATATGAATCTATCTCCACCTGTAGGTTAAATTGTATCAAGAACAGTTTTTAAAAAGAATCCACCTAAAGGGTTTATGTGTCGCTCTATTAACCTTGGGGAAAATATGAATCTATCTCCACCTGTAGGTTAACTGTATCAAGAACAGTTTTTAAAAAGAATCCACCTAAAGGGTTTATGTGTCGCCTATTAACCTTGGGGAAAATATGAATCTATCTCCACCTGTAGGTTAAATTGTATCAAGAACAGTTTTTAAAAAGAATCCACCTAAAGGGTTTATGTGTCACCTATTAACCTTGGGAAAAATATGAATCTATCTCCACCTGTAGGTTAAATTGTATCAAGAACAGTTTTTAAAAAGAATCCACCTGAAGTGGTTTATGTGTCACCTAATAACCTTGGGGAAAATATGAATCTATCTCCACCTGTAGGTTAAATTGCATCAAGAAGAAGTTTTTAAAAAGAATCCACCCAAAGGGTTTATGTGTCGCCTATTAACCTTGGGGAAAATATGAATCTATCTCCACCTGTAGGTTAAATTGTATCAAGAACAGTTTTTAAAAAGAATCCACCTAAAGGGCGATGTGTCGCCTATTAACCTTGGGGAAAATATGAATCTATCTCCACCTGTAGGTTAAATTGTATCAAGAACAGTTTTTAAAAAGAATCCACCTAAAGGGTTTATGTCGCCTATTAACCTTGGGGGAAAATATGAATCTATCTCCACCTGTAGGTTAAATTGTATCAAGAACAGTTTTTAAAAGAATCCACCTAAAGGGTTTATGTGTCGCCATTAACCTTGGGGAAAATATGAATCTATCTCCACCTGTAGGTTAAATTGTATCAAGAACAGTTTTTAAAAAGAACTACCCAAAGGGTTTATGTGCGCCATTAACCTTGGGGAAAATATGAATCTATCTCCAATTCGTAGGTTAAATTGTATCAAGAACAGTTTTTAAAAAGAATCCACTCCCTAAAGGGTTTATAGGTGTCGCCTATTAACCTTGGGGAAAATATGAATCTATCTCCACCTGTAGGTTAAATTGTATCAAGAACAGTTTTTAAAAAGAATCCACCTAAAGGGTTTATGTGCTTCCATTATTAACCTTGGGGAAAATATGAATCTATCTCCACCTGTAGGTTAAATTGTATCAAGAACAGTTTTTAAAAAGAATCCACCTAAAGGGTTTATGTGTCACCTATTAACCTTGGGAAAATATGAATCTATCTCCACCTGTAGGTTAAATTGTATCAAGAACAGTTTTTAAAAAGAATCCACCTAAAGGGTTTATGTCGCCTATTAACCTTGGGGAAAATATGAATCTATCTCCACCTGTAGGTTAAATTGTATCAAGAACAGTTTTTAAAAAGAATCCACCTAAAGGGTTTATGTGTCACCTATTAACCTTGGGGAAAATATGAATCTATCTCCACCTGTAGGTTAAATTGTATCAAGAACAGTTTTTAAAAAGAATCCACCTAAAGGGTTTATAAGCCTAGCTTGTCAACCTTGGGGAAAATATGAATCTATCTCCACCTGTAGGTTAAATTGTATCAAGAACAGTTTTTAAAAAGAATCCACCTAAAGGGTTTATGTGTCGCCTATTAACCTTGGGGAAAATATGAATCTATCTCCACCTGTAGGTTAAATTGTATCAAGAACAGTTTTTAAAAAGAATCCACCTAAAGGGCTGTGTCGCCTATTAACCTTGGGGAAAATATGAATCTATCTCCACCTGTAGGTTAAATTGTATCAAGAACAGTTTTTAAAAAGAATCCACCTAAAGGGTTTATGTGTCACCTATTAACCTTGGGGAAAATATGAATCTATCTCCACCTGTAGGTTAAATTGTATCAAGAACAGTTTTTAAAAAGAATCCACCTAAAGGGTTTATGTGTCGCCTATTAACCTTGGGGAAAATATGAATCTATCTCCACCTGTAGGTTAAATTGTATCAAGAACAGTTTTTAAAAAGAATCCACCTAAAGGGTTTATGTGTCACCTATTAACCTTGGGGAAAAAAGAAACTATCTCCACCTGTAGGTTAAATTGTATCAAGAACAGTTTTTAAAAAGAATCCACCCAAAGGGTTTATGTGTCACTTGACAACTCAGAAGGTATGACCCATCGCTTTTGTTCCCACCTATAGATTAAATTGTATTAAGAGCAGTTTTTAAAAAGAATCCACCTAAAGGTTTTATGTGTGGTCTGTTTACTTTGGGGACAGTACGAATCTGACTCCACCTATAGGTTAAATTTTAACAAGACTAGTTTTTAAAAAGAATCCAACTGAATTGTTTATGTGTGATCTATTAACCTTGGGGAAGATATGAATCTATTTCTTCTGTTCCAACCTATAGGTTAAATTGTATTATGAACTGCTTTTAAATGAATCCAGCTGAATTGTTTATGTATGATCTATTAACCTTGGGGAAGGTATGAATCTATCTCTTTTGTTCCCACCTATAGGCTAAATAGCAGGGTAGACATTCTAGAACAAGAACTTTTAAATTTAAAACCATTTGTGCTTGTTTGGTAACTTCACTTTTTAAATGCTTACTTGCTACAGAAACCAGAGCAAGAAAACTAGCATGGTGAGGTTGGCGCCGCTATTACGGTAAGCTTACAAGTAGTCATTTGACATTTTTCTGAGCAATTATGTTCAACATTCAGTCTGAAAGGAGACAATGTCAGGATTTGAGAAATAGTTATTTGTCAAGTTATGATCATTTGAAGTTCATCAAAACTTACACATTAAATCCTTTATATTTATCTCGACTTTTCCCACCTGTGGAATTCCCTTCCACAAGTCTGCTTTCCCGACAACTACAATCTCCAGGTGTTTAAATGTAGGGTCAATAGACACCTCCTATCACACTAACTTCCAATTATTCTCAGAACACTCTCATCTACCCAACCCTCATTCTCGGTATCCTTACCCACCTATCACCCACCCTCTGACATTTCCTATATTTAACCATCCTTCCTCCACTCTATGTAGCTCCCTGTGCAGTAGTGGCAGTGAAATGCCTTGCTCGGGGTGAAATGCTTATAACAAAAAAAAAAAAAAAAGTATTTCTATGGCAACTGCTCTGTGAGGCTTTTTCCCTGGTATTCCAATCCCATAAATTTACATGTGCATTTAGGTCTCACATTTTACCATTGAAATAGTTAAATGCAACCATCACTTCTACTCTAACAGTTTCTTTTCTCATACTTCACTCTTATAGAATTTCATACACTTTATTTGCTTTCCTGATAGCTACAACCTCTAAAAGTTTAAATGCAACATCAGTTTCCATCTTCTATCTCCCTGAATTCCATCCTTTTTTTTCTTTCTTTATAACCCTCTTTCTTCCCTCTGTATCTCTTTGTAACCCCGTCCTGGGTATGACGATAAACTGCATTCGGTAGCAAGGCCTCTGATTGGGAGGTTGTGAGGAGCATGGAACCACCTCTTAATTGCTGTTGTTCCCAGGCCCACTCTAACTCAGAGTGGTAGCCCCTGTTAGGGTCCCAGCTATGGGTAAATAGTTAACCCCCAAACTGGGGTTAAAACACTTTGAAAGTATAAAAATAGACCTTTATAGAAATATATACATAAAAATAGACTTTTATAGAAAAATATATATTTTTGAAGAAAAGAAAATTACCAGCAGTACATTTTTGAATACAAAAGTAGAAGATATATTTTTTTTATTTTAGAAAACTGAATTTCATCAAAATCTGACTAAATCAACCTTCTCACAATAACCGAACATTAAAAAAATACCTTAAAACTGTAACTGTTTTTGCATTAAATAGCCCACAGAGGTTGATATGCTGTTAACCAAAACTCAAACTCTTTGTAACCTCCTGTGCACTAGTAGTCATCCTGCCTTGCTTGGGGTGATATGATTTAAACAAAAAAAAGATGATGATCAAGTTTTTTATGCCTTTTGTCAGACTAGTAGGAGAGTTATTTGAATCTTGTTGAAATCAGAATTATAATTATGAGGTAATATTGAACTTGACACAGTTTTTCAAGAAGGACCTATATCAAGGGAATTTTGGACCTACAACACAAAATTATATCAAATGAACAGAAATTTCTGCCATATTTTACCAACTTTTTACTTCTGATCACCTAATTTTCAATAATGCTAATAAAAATGCAATAATGTTTTTCTCCTTTTTAGTAAAAATATTAAAACTATTTAAATCTGTAAAATTAAAAAAAAAATGTTCATGGGAAGCTATTAAAAACATATTCTTTTCTTGCACTTCCAACCTGTGGAATTCCCTTCCATTTACTTGCTTCCCCGACAGCTGCAATATCCAAGAATTTAAATGTAAAGTCAATAGTCATCTCCTATCTCACTAATCTGCATCCTCTCTCTCATGCTCCTTTCTCCGTCCACTCCAATCTCATCAGTATTCTCATCCTTCTCTTACCCACTTCTTGACACCTCCTATAACCCATCACTCTTTCTCATAACTTTCCTCCTATGTAACCCCCAGCAAAACAGTGGCAGTAAAATGCCTTACTTGGGGGTGATATGATTATAAAAAAAAATATTCATTTTTTTTTATATGTTAAATTAATCATTGCATGTATTTGACACTATATGCTGGGCATCAAATATCAGATGTTGATATAACTTTGCTTGTATTTTTTTTTTTTAAATCGTGTCACCCCAAGCAAGGCATTCCACTGCCACTATAGTGCAGGGGGTTACATAGAGGGATTGGGTATAGGAAATGTCAGAAGAAGGGTGATAGACAACTTAGGATGTACATAGGGAGACAGTTGGAGAGAGTGGGTGTGAGTTAGTGTGTTAGAAGGTGTCTATTGACCTTACATTTAAACTCCTGGAGGTTGTAGCCGTTGGGGAAGCAAGCATGCAGTAGGGAATTCCACAGGTGGGAAGTGCGAGAAAAGAAGCTATTGGAGTAGAAATTGCGGTTACATTTCATTGGTTTCACTGTAAAAGGGTGGGACCTAGTTGCCAATCTAGTATCTCATGCAAATTCACATCTGGGGAGCACCAGTGATTTAAGTTCATCAGAGCAGAAGCCATGAAAGTATTTATAGAAGAGGCACAGGGAAGCCACGTCACGCCAGTGAGAGAAATACTGCAGGCGGTCAACCAAGTCGGTATCAATCACATTACAGATTCTTTGCTGTATTTTGTCAAGAACCCCGAGGAGAATAGAAGGGGCACCCGACCAGATGTGGCAGCAGTACTCAATACACGGGTGGATGGTGGATTTATATAATTGCAGGATAGATTCAGGCGGAAAGAATTTCCAGGCCCTGCACAGAGAGCTGACTTTCAGATTTGTGGTTCAGGGAATATCAGATAGGAATGAGAAATCAGGACACCAAGTTTAAATTCCAGTTGAATTCATTGCATTCACTAACACACAAATACCCTCGGGAAGGTGTCAATCCATCTCTTCTTCCTCCAGCTATGAGTTAAATTACAGGACAGATTTGATTTGGGACCTACAACACAAAATTATATCAAATGAACAGAAATTTCTGCCATATTTTGCCAACTTGGAAACTAGTCTACTTCACCTGGAGAATAAAGAGGTTTGTGTAGAGTCAACACCATTACCTATAAAAAAAGACAAGTTACAGAAACATTGACAACCCTCTCGTCAATGGTGAGGGGTTGTTGATGGCCTACTGAGAGCAATGGATGTATATATAAATGCAAAATATAAGATCTTTTCAGGAATTTTGGTTCTTCACTACAGATCAAAATTTCTTGATCGATTGCATAGAGAAAGATGCCTTCTAAAAGGTAAGCAAGTCATAAAGAAACAGAAAAATTTCATTAGAAAGAAAAGATTACTGAACTATTATATAATATCAGTTTTTCTATATGACAGTGAATGCAGAACAATCTCCTCACAGATGAAGATGAAACTTGAAGCAACAGAAATGTGATTCTTCAAAAAGATGCTAAGAATACCATGGACTGAATATATGAGCAATGACAAAATTTTACAGAAAATGGCAACTTAAAGGAAACTAATACTTAACATCAAAAAGAGATAGCTGAAATTTCTCTGGAACATAATGAGGAAAGAGGTCTTGGAAAATTTGATGCTCACAGGACATATTGAAGGCATGAGGGCAGAAGAAAAACAATGAATAACCTACCTAGCAAGCTTGAGTAGATTGAACAAGGCTTAGGAGAGATAACAAAAAGAAAAAAAATTATTAATAGCTACAAAGAACAGGAAATTGTGGAGAGCCATAATTGCCAATATCCTGAAGGCATATGACACATGGAATAAGTATTGAAATGAAAATTCAAATCCAAATAATGGGCCTGCTCACAACTGTTGGTGGACTATGTCTTCAGGAGTGTAGCCTACTCACCATGCTTGGTTAATTTCGGGTTGGTGAGGCTATTTAGCCCATAGTTTATAGTAAAAATGAAGAAAAGATATGTAGAAATTGTTTAAAAGTGCTCGAAAATAATGTCTACAGCTAGTGCTACCAGAGTGCAATGTCAGATCTGTACAACTACTTGTGGAAATTGGGACTTGGTTAATTCCTATACATGATACACACTTGGGTGATCATGTCTCAAAAGAAACATGACTGACTGTGCTTAAGATTTTTCCTGCAGAAGATTGCCATTACTTTCTGCTGTAGGCTGGTTGCCACCCAAAGCTACAGAGCCTAATCTGTCCTGTTATTTAGCCTATAACTAAACACAAATGCATGAATACCCTTTCCCAAGGGTATTCATGTGTAAGTCAATGCAACGAATTCAAATGGAATTCTAACTCAGCTCTTTAATTTCTCATTCAGAGTCGATATCCACTGCACCACAACACAAATTGTGACTTGAACTTGTTGGAGTAGATAGACTAAACTATCGCCCGGTCCACACTCCTCCCACGTCTATTGAACAGGTGAAGAGGCTCATCCCTTGTTCCCTGTTTAGGATGTGGTTTCCGGCTTTCTCTTTTCCAATCTTTTCACTCCTACGTAGCCCCCTGCGCATCAATGGCATTACCGCCTTGCTTGGAGTGATATGATAAAAAAAACAAAAAAAACTGATTGCTGGATTGGTCATGACAAACCTGTATTATTTTCAATTTCACTAGTGTTTGATGTTCAATCTTTAATCAATCATTTTGATTATGGTTTTAATAGTTATATTTTTCTAACTCAATAAGCTTTGATTATTTAAACAAACTCTCTCTTAAAAATCATTCATCCATGATTGTATAGTTAGCTATTTATTTTGCATCCAATAACTTCTATGTTTTCTGCTTGTGCTCCATGTTCAAGCCCTGATGAAAAACTAAGTTTTCAAATGCTGTTTTTTTTTGGTTTTTTTTAATCATTTCACCCCGAGCAAGGCAGAAACGCCACTGATGTTCAGGGGGTTACATAAATGTAGAAAGATTAATTAGAAAAGAGTGAGGAGTACAAGCTAGTTAGAAAGGAACAATAGAAAGCTGAGAAAGCAGGTGCAATGACAGATACATAGGTGGAGAGAAAGTGAAGATTATACAGGGGAGGGGAGAGAGCTAGAGTCCAGTGGTTAGTAGGTGAGTATTAACTTTGCTTTTAAATTTCTGGAGGTCGTAGCCGTCAGGAAAGCAAGAATACGGGAGTGAGTTCCACAGGTGGGAAGTGCGAGAGAGGAAGCTGCAGGAGTAGAATTGTCGTCTGCGTTTGGCTAACCTGACTGTGAATGGGTGGGACCCAGTTGCCAGTCTGGTTGCACGGGTAAACACCTGTTGAGGAGGCATCAATGACTTAAGCTCATCCGAGCAGAAGCCATGAAAGTATTTATAGAAGAGACAGAGGGAGGCCACATTTCGACGATGGGAAAGTGGCTGCAGTCGAGTCACCAGATCAGTACCTATCACATTACAGACTCTCCTTTGGAGCTTGTCAAGAACACTGAGGAGAACGGCAGGGGCACCTGACCATAAATGGCAACAGTACTCCATGCACAGATGGATGGTTGACTTGTATATATGCAGGATGGATTCAGGTGGAAAAAACATTTTCAAGGCAACATTGTTGCAAAAATATATTTCTTCCCTAATTTCTACTGATTTAACTTTTTACTTAATAAATATATGCTTCTTCTTTGATGTATCCTGTCCCTTCATGATATGGGTACTCTGCTGCTTTTGTGACTGCCACTTTTCTATCCTATCTAATTGGTAGCTCTAAGTAATATTTGTTCCCTTCTCTCTCAGTCCTTGTTCTGTCATCCATTTGCAAAAACTTTCCAGGTTCTGAGTATTGAATACTGTTGTCCTATCTAGTCTGGTAGTCCTGTTATGCATCATAAGATTCTTGACAAAATCCAAAGAAGGATCTGCAATGTAATCGATCCTTTCCAGGCATCTCAACTTCACTCACTTCTCACCAATGTGATGTTGCCTCCCTCTATCTTTTCTGTAAATATTTTCATAACAACTGTTTTGATGAGCTTTTTCCCCTGGTGCCTTGACTACATGAATTTAAGTATGCTACTAGATTGGATGTGCAGTTGGTGTAATGAATATCAGTACAGAATGAGAGAGAAATCAGAGAGCCGATTTCAGATTCCAGTTGAATTCATTGCATTCACTTACATGCAAATACCTTTTGGAAAGTTATTAATCCATTTTTTCTCCCTCCAACTATGGGTTGGATAGCAGGACAGATTGGGTTCTATAGCCTTGATTTGCAACCAGTCCACCACAAAAAGAAATGACAACTTACTATGAGAAAATCTTCTGCCTAGTCAGTCATGAATTGAAAGAGACATGTATTACGTATGGCATTTAACTGTCTAACTGACTAGATTGTCATCTACTTTTGTTTTTTTATTGTTGAAATAGCTGAATGCAGCCACCCATTCTACTTAAAGAGTTTCTTTTCCCACCTGTGGAACTTTCTGTTTACTTGCTTCTCTGATAACTGCAATCTTCAAAAATTTAAATGCAACATCAATCCCCATCTTTTATTGTGTCCTTTCCTCAATCCTCCTCATACTCAATCTTTTCTCTCATTTTTACTCCCTGTAACCCCTTGCATGCTCGTGGTATTTCTGCCTTGCTTAGGGTGAAATGATTAAGAAAAGAAAGGTTACAAGCTGCTTTTTTCTGTACCCCTTGCCTTCTGTATGTTCTGTGACTGTCAAATTTTTCAAGCCCTCTATTCTCATGATGTATCTCAGAAATTTAAACTGTTTCTTTCTGATTTAAGTATAAGTGATATTTTTGTTTCCATTATATATGCTTAGTAAAAATAATAAATGAATAAATAAATATATGCTTAGCATATATTTATTTATTATTTTTATTTATTTATTATATTATTTTTATTTATTTATTATTTTTACTTATTTATACTTTTTATTTATGGCTTCATCAAACTTCATTTGTTTATCTTGATGTGACTGCACATGCTCACAAACAACAGATGTTGAGAATTTTAACTTTAGAAAAATATTATATATATATATATATATATATATATATATATATATATATATATATATAATTTAAATAATATGAAATGATAATAGAAATAAATAAATATATCTTTTTCATTTCAGAGAAATTTAGGTTTTTGATATAATTCATTGTCATTTATTAAATATTTATTTGTTTCTTTTTGCATAAAGTCATATATAATCAAACTCTAATGAGTAGGAAAAAGGATCATCTTGTTCATGTCAAAGTGACAATTCTAAATAAGGAGCTCTCAGCTTTTTTTTGTCTAATCAGAGCCAATTAAATTTGTATTTAAGTTATTTACTTTCTGTTCACATCCTGCTGTCTTTGGTCTAATAGCAATGACCTTTATCACAATACTTCAAGCGGCACCAACAGATAGACACTTTCATATACTCTTCTATTCCCTGCTCTTTTTCCTTTCCTTCATCTCTTTTTTACTGCCTTTTATTTTTATTGTGACACTTGACCTTAGTCAAGCCTGATTGCTTTGTGCCTTTTTTTTTTAAGAATGAACCATTATTTTATTTGTGTAGATTTTTTAAGAAAGTATTTTACTTTTCATTGAACAAGAGAATAACTAATTTATCAGCATATATGGCACAGGCAAAATTATTTAGAATTGCCTAGAATAAAATAGCTTTTAATTTGGCATCATTTTGTTGAGATAAATTAATTTTATTGTTGACATATTTAACTTTATAGCAGAATATGGATTAGGAAAATCAGATATATATTTAAAATTTGTTTAAGTTTGTTGTCTTTTATCAACGACAACAGGATGCATACTCATTTTCATAGTTTCTTAATGATTCAATAAATCATTTCAGAGCAAATCATAGTTCTTATTTCTGGCTCTAAATTTGTCTAGATAAAATATTATATAAATTTAGATATAAAATTTGATGAAAAATGTTACCTGAGTTTTTTTAATATTATTTTTCAGGATGACTAAGCATTGGTTTAAAACAACAACACATTTTTCTTTAATTCAGCTTTGGTGTATATGTTTAAATATTTTTTAACCAGCATATAAATTGATGAAATCTTATTAATGGCTTTTGTGTGTTTGTAACATCATAACTTTGTGTGTGATATATATTTTATGTTTTTCAAACTTTTACGTTTATTAATAAAAAATTATGAAATTTAAAATATGAATTAAAACTGTGTTGAAATAAATTTAAACTAATTTCAGTTTCCTGCTTATTATTGTTTATATATCAAAGTTCATAATTGATTTAAGTGAAAATTTTACCTTCTAATCTATTTGTGCATAAGTGAATGAAATGAATTCCAGTCAAATTCATTTCATTCACTTATGTTCAAATGCCTTTAAGAATGGTATGCATCCATCTCTTCTCCCTCCAGCTATGAGTTGAATAGCAGAACAGGTTGGGTTCTATAGTCTTGATTAGCAACGAGTCTACAGCAAAAAGAAATGGCAACCTACTGCTGGATTGAAAGAGACATGATTGCCCAAGTGTGTGTGGTCAGTAGATAGGTAATAGTAAAGTGTATTGAAATATACCTTTTCCACTTTATTAATAGAGTGGCAGAAAAACTGCCTACCTTTCAACACATACATTTTCAGTTCTTCCGTATTTCTGGTAACCTAGATTATAATTTAGACATAGCTTAGGTTAGTCAACTGACGTCATGTAAAAATCAACCAATGATTAACACTCCCACCAAAATCAAGTCAGAAATGTGTAGGTGTTAAGTAAGTTTAAAAAGAACAGTGAACATATGCATAGCAGTTGGTCCTAGTTTGCCCACAAAGTGTGTGAAAGTTCATAGCAGCTGTTGAAGATTCAATCGACACTCAAACCAGCCAAAAGAATACTACCTTTATGCAAACCAGAGATGTGCTTAAATTATATTTATGAAAAGAATATGCAGGAAACCAAAAAATCAATTCATGAGTACAATCCATACACTCAAATACCCAGAACAAAATATTATATAGCACAAACAACAACCTGATACTATATTCTATTTGACACACACATGAATGAGCAAATATGCTATATTTACATGAATATACATATATCTGGAAGAAAAACTCTTTATAACATGAACGCAGCAATACATATATAATAATGAACATTCACATGAATATCACAATGACTTATACAAGAAACATATCAAAGACACAAAAATACAGAAATGATAATTATTCACATATACCCTTATGCAAGAAAAATAAAATGCAGGTGAAGTTAATCAAACCTGGCCGTTATTCATTTATTATCCCAACCTTGTCTATATGATACATGTATTATGTATGGCAACAGACTGACTGAATCTCCATATCATACACTTTTGATTATGTGGAGTAATGTTATAAGGTAAATATATTACAGTTTACTAAGTAAATTTGTGAATCTAGGTAAGATAATTTTGACATTTCAAAAAAAAGGAAACAGTATTATTTCACATTTTTAAAAAGTTTTCATGTTTAATCATTGATTTATTAAATATGTTTATCAATTATTTTTCACTCATTTTCTCAGTGTTTCCTCAAATAAGCATTATTGCTATATTTGAACTCTATATGTTGTATATGAATTCATGTTGTGTTGAACACACACTTTCCAAAAGTTTTCATGAAAGCAACAAACAAGCATTATTTTAGTTGTTCAAGAGTTTACATTCAGTTCCAGGGAGTGTGAATGTTGTCTGAATGTTGGTAATTGTGTACTTTCAACCATATATGGTCGACTGTTATTCATCTTGAGGTTCTCGACAAAATCCAAAGAAGGATCTGCAGTGTAATTGATCCTGACTTGACATCTCAGCTGCAGTCACTTTCTCACTGACAGAATGTGGTTTCCTTTTGTCTTTTTTCATAAACATTTTCATGGTAACTGCTCTGATTAGCTTTTTTCCTGGTGTCCCGTCCACATAAATTTAAGTGTGCTACTATATCAGCATCTACGTCTCACCCTTTTACCATTGAAATAGTTAAATGCAATTGCCACTTCTACTTCAACAGTTTCTTTTCTCACACTTCCCGCCTGTAGAACTCCCTTCTGTTTACTTGTTTCTCTGATAGCTACAATCTCGAAAAGTTTAAATACAACATCAACTGATATCTTCTTGATTTCCATTCTTCTTTTATCGTTTCTGCAATACCCATTGTACCCAATCTTTTCTCTCACTTTAACCGCCCCCTTGCTCTTGTGGCAGTCCTACCTTGCTTGGGAAGAAATGATTAAGAAGAAAATGTAAAGTAGTTCTGTCATCTTTCTCACATTCAAATAGATTTTAAAACTTGGTATGCTCACCAAACTTTTTCCTACTGTTATGCATATACAACTGGCAAGAAAAATTCTCCATTAGTTAAATGTATTGTCAATTATTGAATACATTTAATTCCATTGTTGAAGATTTTATTTAGTTTCAGACATCTAAAATTATAGCGTGAGTTTCATTTGGATTCTTTTTAAAGCTAATATTATAAAGTATATATCTGTTGTTTACAAGTGTTTGTTTTATATTACTGGGAAGGATGATATGTCTACATAGCCCTGGAACTAGAAAATAACTGAATTAGAGTTACTGTATCAGTAGTATTTGGATGGTGCCTATAGTTATTAAACTCAAACATGTGTTCTCTTCCATGGAAGCAAAAAAAATTCACTAACAACAATCATTGTCCGTCAAGCTTTCTATTCCATGCTAGACAAAACCAAGGCTCAGTGTAAATCATAGAAAATTATAATTATCATGGGAGACCTGAATGTCATTGTGTGCAAGGAGAGGGAAGGGGAAATACAGATGACAAATTTTGAGTAGGAACCTACAACAAATGAAGAGAAAATAAGGATTCAATGGTGGACAACAAATGACCAGGTAATAACCAATACCTAGTTTCAAGAACATCCAAGATGATTATGGACATGGTGAAGCCTGGGGAAGAAACTAAAAACCAAATCGATTACATAACTATCAACAAAAGATTCAGGAATGCCATTTTTCACTGCAAAATCTATCCAAATGCTTATTGTGGGAGCGACCATCTCCCTGTTATATATAAACTAAGAATGAAACTAATCAAACTAAAGAAGCTTAACACAGCACACAAATTGCAATGCAACAGGCTCTTGAACGACCCAAACCTGAAAGAAAAATATATGAAGAGTGTGAAAAGAAGGGACTCGGTAAGAGAAGCCTTACTGACATCAGCAAACATCATCATGTCAAAGGAAAATGGATCACAAATGATATTGTCGATGATGCAAAGGAGATATAAAAATTTCCATACTTAGAAAATGTGACATATTAAAGCAGCCTAACAAATGAGATTGTAAGTATGAACTTAAATGTATATTTAAAAGTAAAAATGAATTATTTAGATCTTCAGTATGAACTTTGGTCTTACAAATAAAAATATCCAGAAAATCTAAAGGCAACCTCATGTTGAAACAAACAGTTGTTTATAATTTTAGTAATATTTATATATAATATATTTAGTAATAATAATAGTTTTAGAAGACAATTTTGAAAACTCATATTTTGACGTTTCTCTAATCAAACAGCTCTACCTGAACAATGGATTTTTTTTTCACCAAATCTACATTAGCAAAACAGAATGTGATACAGATTAGTCATATGAATGCTGGTTTTTATTTATTTATTGACTGTTTGATCAGCAAAACAAGTTTTCTAAATTGTTTTATATATTCAATATTCCAAATTAAATCAATCACACACACATATATATATATATCATACATTATATATAAAAGTCATAATGTTTGTATATATATTTATCTCTGTTTTTTGTGTGCAACATTTTAATTTTAATATAGTGGAAAAGTAGTAACTATGATACAGTCTTAAGCTATATTTTTCAGCTTTAATTAACACTAAAATCTTATATATTTATATGTGTGTGGGTGTTTGTGTATATTATTACTAGCATTTAAAAAGTTTCTTCATGTTTAAACTAAAGATTAAAGAAAATTATAGAGTAGCCTCCATTTTGAGTAAAACATCCCTATCTTCAATTTTGAAAAGATGACAATTTTTAATAATTCCATCAATTGCAATTACAATTAAGAAATCACAAGGACAATCATTGCCAAATGTAAGAATATATTTAACAAAATTTTGGTAAAAACTGTGGTAGCATAGGAGTAAGAGTTTCTAATATTTTATATCTTAAATTGCCTGAAATCCTACACCATTTTTGAAAATTGTATTAAGCACTCTATTTAGCTGTTTCTTTGCCATAAACTGAATTCATAAAGTGTGTATATGACTATTCACACTCTCACACCCTAATTGAGCACTCTGGAAGAATGGTAGACTTTGAAAAACAGTAGCTACTCTGGCATCTACGCATCATTCATTCAGCAATGAATTAGAACACTCTCAGCTATTGAGCATGTATGATGATAATATACATGCTAAAAAGTCTGCCTCCTTCTACCAAGTGCTCGTAGCTCAGAGGTATAATCGCCGACTGATACTAATTTGATCAGGTTTCAATCCTGGATAAAAAGCAATCGGCTGTCTAATTATACTGATGAGCTGTGATACAGCGAAACAGATCCATCTGCAGATGACTATATATATATATATATATATATATATGTGTGTGTGTGTTTACCTGTGTGTGATTTCTAAAAAAGTAAGGGATTTTTATTATTAAACTGATAAATTTTGTCATTGTAAATATTATTTTTAGTTGATACTCATATTTGAGTCAACGCTCTATTTATTTTCAAACAGTATATAAAAGATGTGTTCCTCCAGTCCTTTCCTGTTTCTCATGGGTACTAATTTAGTCAAAAGTGCAAGAAACCTGGCTATTTCCTACTTATCATATAAACAGATTTCTTTTTTACACTGATGAATGACATTTGTCAAAATGAGTTTTCCAAATTGTTTTATATATTGACCATTTCATTGGTTTCACATCTAAATTTAAATCATACTTTTCACACAGTTAATGGATTTTAATTATAATCTAATATTATTTCTTTTTACATTAATTGTCATATTTAGTTGATACACATTGTTGAGTATATATTTATTTTGTTTTTTTGTTTTTTTGAATCATATAAACACACATCTATCAGCCAGTATATTAGTTTCATTTAATAAGACTCCACAATGCATAGGCTGATAGACAAAAAGTTATACTGTTTAAAAACTGAGGATGTCTACTCAAGTATGATTATCCACTAAATACAATATTTAAAATAAGAAATATTATATATATATATATATATATATATATATAAAATGTTTATTTAGAATTCATAACATAAATATGTTATAATATCACTACAAAAGTAGCTATATTGTTTTGACACTACTTGAGACACAATTAAAAAAAAATATTTAGCAGACTCATTAATGATGACTTTCCAAACCACATTGTAGATGAACAAATAAGAAGATATGACAAAAACCTCAGCACACATCAAACGGATGGTACTTCCACAAAAGACCCTAAACATATCAAACTCTTATACTGCCGCCAAATGCACGATAACTACTAACAGGATGAAAAAATCATAAAAATTTTTATTCGTACTAATATATATCCTGTGCATCATAATAAAAAAAATCTAAAGTAATATATTATAAAAAATACTATACTACGAATTTAATTATTTGTAATAACTCTTCCCTACCACTTGATGTATTACATAAAATCAATATTATATATAAATTCAAATATCCCTTGGAAGAATGTATTTCTGACAAAAAAACAAATATATATGTTGGATTTACAACAACTAAATTAACAAACATCCTACATGACACATGTCTGACCATTCATCCATTTCTAGACATCTACAACAACATTTCTGTCTACATTCATAATATTAAAAAATAATGATCAACAACACAACTATCCTACACCAAAAAAAAAAGAAAAAAAAGCAAGCATCTTCAAGGTAATATTCATTAAAAAAGTTAAGCATACAATTAATAGAATCAGCTATGAATACTGTAGTAATGTTCTAAAATGTTTATAAAAAAGTTTCATTGCAGATAATTTTCAGGTTCTAATAAATGCTAAACACTTTATCAACCAGTACATTTGAGGCAAGAAGAAAATTTACAGTAAATTTTAGCAATAGATTTTTGTGGTTATTTTTTGTTACTACAACTTACACGCATAAAGATGATCTTGGAAGAAGATTGAAAGTACTTGGGAACATTGAGAAATAAATAATAAAATCAACAATCAAAATTGCAGCATATTTTTTACATCTTTCAATTATAATATGCAAAAAATAACCTTAAAAGATTTTATTAAAAATAAGCAGACACAATGTTTGCACATTGTTTAATCTGAAATGCCTAAAAGAAAATTTGCTGCCAAATACACAAATTTTCAAGTTTAATATATATATATTTATGTATATATACATATATATGTAAGCATTTATATATACATATGTATATATACATATACATATGTATATAAACATATATATCTACAAATATATATATATATATGTATATACACGTGTATAAGTATATATATATATATATACATATATATCTGTGTGTATATATATATATATATACATATATATGTGTGTATATTTATATATATATACACATGAGTATAAGTATATATATATATATATATATATACATATATATCTGTGTGTATATATATATATATATATATATACACACACAGATATATCTGTGTGTGTGTATATATATATATATATACACACACACATATATCTGTGTGTATATATATATATGTGTGTGTATCTATATATACACATACATGTGTGTGTATATATATGTATTTATTTATGCATGCATATATATATATACATAAATAAAATAAAAGCATAAAATTCATATACACTCAATGAAATAACACATTTTTTTGTCAATTTTAGCAAATTCACTCTTTATCTTTTCAATCAAATAGGTTGCATCTGTTATTTTGCATCTGTGATTAAGTACACCTTCTCTTTTAACATAGCCCAAAAAAGAAGTCAGTTTTTCTTTCAACAAAACCAAGTTTAATGTGTAGGGGGGCCAAAAATTTAGTTATTGAGATTTGCCGTGTGTCTAGACTTTTGGGAGAACCTGTATTTAACATTCTATTGGATTCTCATCCAAATTTAAATCAGAGATTATTACTATTTACATTATTCAGACTATTGTCCTTATTTTGGTTGCCATATTCACAATATTTCAGCCAGTATATGCTCTGGTTTTCTTGAGGTGTTTGAATTTTGAACTGAACCCTTTATTTCATCCACTGCAGTAGATTATTTTAGTCACATGGGCCATGCATCTTCTGGATATATATATATATATATATATATATATATATATATATCAGTTTCAATTATTTCCTTTAGTAACTCCACTCTCCAAGTATTTGTTCACTTCAGATGTAGCCAGGTATTGAAGTCATAACTCTTTTGATCAAGTCACTAGATTACTTCAACTAATGCTTTTATCCCTTCAAGCTGTGCATCCTTGGGGTTGGAATAATGTCAAAAGTGTAAATAGTTACAATACCTCATCTCACAAGTCTAGACATAGACATTTATACATTTACATATTTTAAAAACTAATAGTACATGTGAAATTTTCTTGGGAATTGTTTTGATCATAAAGTTCTTCATCTTTATATATATATATATCCTTAAACAGAAGAAGGACAAAACAAAGGATTACTTACAAGACTGGGAGAAAATGGAACTCATTTAAAAGTAAACTTTAATGAGAAAAAAAGAATATTAAAATGTAAGGGGGGTGTATACATATAATTCCACAAGAGTGAAATAAAAAGAAAAAAATGTTACACTCACAAACTCTCCAGTAATTGTAAGGAGCAGAGGAAATGCTCTTTCTGCCTGTACAGGATTGGCTGGTGGATTTTTAGGCAAATAGCCTCCAAAATATGAAGATGATATGCCGATTGAGCACTGTGCAAAACAGAAAACCAATTATCCTTTGTTTTGTCCTTCTCTGACCCTTTATAATTAAGCCAACGAAGCCCTTGATAAGTGTTGGCCGAAAGGTTCCACAGGTTTGGAATAATTATGACGTCTGTTCTGTTTAAGGTTATTGGTGTGGGTACAAATCATTATATATATATATATATATATATATATATATATATATACTTATTTATAAATGGAACTTTATCTGTGTGTTTTTGTGTCTATGTGTGTGTGTGTGTGTCTGTTACCTATAGACTCCGAAACGGCTTAACCGATTTTCTTAAAAATTTACACAGTTGTACTATAAGTGTCTGCGAGTGTTCTTAGCTAGGTTTTGTCGAGGTACCCCAGATAAATATCAAAAATCGATAATAAAAAAAATCGGGTTATAGAAGGAGTGGTCCGATTTTAATCAAATTTGATACGCTGATAGGCAAAGACATAAGAAACGATATTCAGAAGTTTCAAGGTTGCAGTTCTTACAATCATGCAGAAAATTGATAATATATATATAAAAGCTTTCATTACACCCAAGCAACGCCGGGGTATACTGCTAGTACATATATATATATATATATATATATATATATATATATAAAGCATGGCTCAAAGATGACTTGAATTGGTTTGAGCTTGAAACTTGAGTTATGACTACAGCCATTCTTTAATAGAATATGAACAATTAAACTTAAAAAATTGAAAATAAATACTAAATTAGAGACATATAATACAGCTGGCTAAATCTTAACGGACTAAAGCTCCAATATCTCACTGCAAGATTGCTCACCAAATAATAGCTTGAAGCATGGGTTAGTGAATTTGGTGGCACATGAGTTCAGTCTCTGCTGTGGATCTTCGTTGCCAAGCGAAATTTTGCCACAAAGTTGTCATGACCGGTTTGGTTGGAAGTAAAACATAGAACACAGGAGGTAGGTTCAAAACAGTGTATTAGTATAACAAGAACAATATATACACAGTACGTGTTAGTAAATAAGTAATATAAAAATAAGTCCAAACAGTAAGTTATGCTGATTGTTGCCTGACTAGTAGCGGGCTTTAACTGTGTACTTGCTGTCGTTAACTGCCTTTTTAACTGTGTTATTAACTGCTTCCCCGGAAGTCATGCAGATAACTATATATCAAGAGGAAGAATCCATTCCTCATAGAAGAGTACCATCATAGTCTTTGAGTTTGGTATAGTAAGTGAATACAAACTCAGTGGAAACAAGTTTACCATCCACTGAACAATACTAAAACTAAGCAACCTATCGCTAAACGTGGAGAGAAAAATGAG